>JARLTB010000337.1:1025000-1545000 GCA_030141615.1 Unio pictorum | reverse complement strand
CCCAAAACTGAGATTGTCCACTGTGATGTCTTTTGAATAAAAATGGTCCTTAATTCATTTGCACAAGTGTTAAAATACAAGACCTTCAGAAATGCTACAAACTGCTCTTATGACCTAATATATTGTTTTCCATGATGAAAGTATCCACATGTCTCTGAAATGTGAAAAGAGATAAGCATTTATGGAAAATCTCAAGGTTAATTAATTTACATTAACTATATATTTACTTTGGCAAATATAAAATTAAAGCACATAATCACATTTAGCATTAAATTCTACTATAAATTAACAAAAAATATAAATAATATTTAAAATATTTGTGTATCTACATTTGAATATACCATCTGCATCAAAAACATGTACATTTCAGGCATAAAGAATAACAGAATAATACAATTTAAAACAGACTATTATGATCTAGGTATATATCATTATATATTCTAATTTTTTCTGGACTATCTAACTCACTTTCGCATGGTCTTTAAATTAAACTCGTGAACTTTAACCTTGAAGATCTACCATCACAATACAAAGCTATCTTTACCTGGAATGGCATAGCCAGATGAATAGTTACAGACTGGTTTTGGGAGTCTCATGTTCTTGAAAACAATAACACTGATATCACATGGTCCACGGGCATTGAAGCAAACACTTAAGTTAAGGCTTAGAAGATATTTTCTCTCACTTCTCAGGTCCTCGATGGCAAAACTGAAATACAATATTGAAATGTATTTGCTAGATATGTAAGAATCTGTACCTTTTGCATTCCCAATTCAGCTGCTATAGATTATAAATAAGAAAATAATAACAACAATAATGATAACAAAGACAATAATAATAATAATAATAATAATAATAATAATAATAATAACAAGAATAATAAACAATAAATTAATAATAATAATAATAATAATAATAATAATAATAAACAATAATAATGATGCTAATAATAATAGCAAAAACAAAAACAATAATACTAATAATAATAACAACAAAAGCAACAACAAAGTGTTGCACATAAACAAGAATTCCCTTGCCAAAAAAGTACATCTGGAGTACAGTAAAACAGTTAAGAGTAACCACCTGTTTTTAACAAGCAAATGGCTGAAAAAATCACTTTAGAGTGAAAATTTGGTTAATATGACCAAACTTGTATGTAGCTTAGAGTGAAAATTAGGTTAATATGACCAAACTTGTATGTAGCTTAGAGTGAAAATTAGGTTAATATGACCAAACTTGTATGTAGCTTAGAGTGAAAATTAGGTTAATATGACCAAACTTGTATGTAGCTTAGAGTGAAAATTAGGTTAATATGAACAAACTTGTATGTAGCTTAGAGTGCAAATTAGATTAATATGACCAAACTTGTATGTAGCTTAGAGTGAAAATTAGGTTAATATGACCAAACTTGTATGTAGCTTAGAGTGAAAATTAGGTTAATATGACCAAACTTGTATGTAGCTTAGAGCGAAAATTAGGTTAATATGACCAAACTTGTATGTAGCTTATGTACTCTTTCTGATTAGCCTCTGTACAACAATGCTCATACCAGTAGATGAAATAGGTTCCAAGATGATGATGACAAAATAAACATGAGCCAAGAAACAATTGAACAAATGAACAACCAGACACAAGAATTGGGGAGGGGTGGGGGGGACTCTTAATAATAACAAAGACAGTAATAATAATAATAATAATAATAATAATAACAAAAATAATAATAATAATAATAATAATAATGATAATACTAATAATGATAATATTAATAATTATTATAATGATAATAATAATGATAATTATCATAATGATGTTAATAATGATAATAATGATAGAAATAATGATAATAATAATAATACTAATAAAAGCAAAAACAATAATACTAATAACAACAAAAACAGCAACAACAATAATGATAACAAAGATAATAATAATAATAATAATAATAATAATAATAATAATAATAATAATAACAAAAACAATAATGCTAGTAATAATACAAAAACAACAACAACAAAGTGTGTCACATAAACAGGAATTCCCTCGCCAAAAAAGTACATCTGGAGTACAGTAAAAACCAATAATTAGACTGACCACCTGTTTTGACAAACAATTGGCTGAAAAAAATCACTTAAGAGTCAAAATTAGGTTAATATGACCAAACCTTTACAAAAATGGTACTAACAGCTGCCTTGCGTGATACTCAGCATTAAAAGGTTAGTATTAGGACTGGTCGGCCTGGTGTCAGGATAATGTGACATGGTGGGACATCATGCTACATGTCTGTGGCATGATGCCCCAGTGCTAGACATCACTATAACTGCCTCTCTGCAGACATTGTAGCTATATGACTGGAAAATTGTTAAAGCTACATTAAAAATCCTAATCAAACAAACAAACAAACCTTTATGTAACTTATTCACTCTTTATGATTAGCCTGTGTACAGCAATGCTAATACCTGTTGATGAAATAGTTTCCAAGACGCTGATAGCAAAATAAACATGAGCCAAAAACATTTGAACAAATGAACAACCAGGCCCAAGAATTGGGGAGGGAGGGGGAAAACGCTTCATATCATACATAAACTTCATTGGCAATTGAACAAGAATAATAACAGTAATGTATATCTATATAATTTGTGAACACTGAAATATACTCATACAAAATAATGATAATACCAAGTGAACATGTCTTTATGCAAAGAAGAAAATACACATAATTATACACGTATAATACAAATTAATTTAGTATTACTCACTCGATATGAACAACACCCTCCAAACTGACATGTTCTTTCTTTCCCCACTTGTAATCAAAGAGTGTTATACTGAAATTGAGTTTTTCAATTCCAACCATCATCTTGTAGTTGCAAGCATCCAGGTGGACATAAGAATTAAAAGGTCTTCCAGTTCGTTCTATGTCTATACAGCAATCAACCCCTGTACAACTGTCTGGGATATAGCAGGTCAAGGTATTTGGTAACATTGGCAGGTTTAGTTTTGCAGGACATGCTGAAAACATAATTTGAAGGAAACTCAAATGCTAAAAAATTGCTGAGCAAAAAAGGAAATGAAAGAATAAATTGCTTGTTATGTGTTGTAAGAATGAAAAATGTTACCAATTCATGCTTCATCATCATCATGCGTCATACGTCAAATCATTACTAGAGTTACAGTGGGACCCTGCTATAACTCGCCCCGCTATAACCCGAATTCGGATATAACCCGGTCGTGGCATGGCTCCCAAAATTTCGGGTAATTTATTACAGGTATTTTTCTCAAAGACCAAAATAAAAAAATAAAAAAATTTTAAGTATGAAAAAAAAAAACATCAAGAGTAATTATCATTCTCATATTCGTCTAAACAGTGCGAAAAAGAACGTGTAGAAAATGTATTATCAAATTTCTTCTAGTTTTGTGCCAAAATAAATGTCGGAAATACAAACCAATTGCTGGGCCTACTGAGAACTTTGATCTTTGTTTATTGTTGAAAAATTACAGCTCATAAGTGTCAATATTATAATTACTGATTCCTGAGTAATGAAGCCATCGTGTCTACTTTGTGTTTGTCTTGAATGCATTCTGAATACAATCGTTGCTCTAATAATCTCCAATATATGTTCTCTTAATTTCATACACAACTAAGCAATAGCCAATGAGGGGGTTGATAAAAGATTCTCACCAGAATGTATAAATCAATCAATTTAAGTACAATGTTTATCATCAAAGTGAACTGCCGAGCTAAACAGTGACATAATTCAGTGGTTAAAATACTGCAAGTTCTGCCTGCTGTATTAGAGTACATCAAAAGAACATGACGCAATAGGTGGGCGGCAAGTTTAAAGGACTTTGACTAGCAGCTTGGGTGGGAAAATGTGCTGAAATTTACAATGACTGAATTCAGAGACAGAAAGATCCTGAGATGTACATGTAGTTCTTATAAGAATACACTTTAGCTTCCATTATTTAATCTACGGACATGTACTATTTCATCATTCATTACGTACACCCGTTACGTAATTTTTTGCTATTTTCTTTTCATTGAATTCAGTCACATAATGATCTGTGACAAAATTATTGAATATTTTACATCCTTGTGTGGATAATTTCGATGGAAATATTTGTATTATGGATTCAGTGTATGTTACAAGATTCGCTGGTGAGTACACGGTGTTGATACTCTTTTCATGCAATAGATTATACATGTATATATAAATTAGACACGTGTATGTACCAATGCATGGTTCTCTGAATAAAGTAATATATTAAATCTGCAATTTCTGTTACCACAGCAAATGTTTTTCTCATTTAATATATATTGATCAAAAATGGTAATTGTGCCAAGCATTTTAGCACCCGTCTTTATGTTCCCCCCCCATTTAAATCCAAAAATGCGTTGGTATTGTACATGGTTGCTTATAACACGGTTCGGTTCATAGCCCGGTCGGATTCTATGGCTCCCAACTACCGTGTTATAGCGGGGTCCCACTGTATATCTACGGAAAAACTTAAATTTCATCCATCCATCCATTCACATAATGCTACTATTTTTTTAAACACCTACTTACATATCTTACTAAGTGAACGGTCAATCAGAGGGCATATCTCCTGTCAAAATACCATAAAAATGCTAGAATGTTTCATTATTTGAACAATATAAAGCCAAACACCAAATCTGACTGGAATTTTTAAAATAATTATTGGTACAGTTATGCTGATGAAACCAAACTTAAGAAGGACAACTAATTCGTGGACATGAAACTCCTGTAAACGATGAAGTCAGATATGAATAGTGAATTTAATCAAAGTCTGATAAATACAAGGCTGAACCAAATATAATTGAAATCAAATAAAAGCTAGGCAGAGTGGTGTAGCTGAAACCATAGTTAGAAGGACTGGAAATCAGGAACCATAACTCTTTAAAATGATGTCCTAAAAGATTTGAAATCAAACTTTTTCAAAGTTTTATGAGATCTCATTGACAAAAAGCTGCAAATCAAGTCTGGTTAAAATTCAATAATTCTCAGTAAAATGATCTTGCAGTAACAAAACTATTTACAGATGGACAGAAATATAGGCAATGGATGCCATGGGGCTCAGCCGATTTCATTAGACCTCACTTTACTGATCAGGGCTCTTCCAAAGTTTTAGTGATACCTTAAAACAAACTTATAGTAAATGATACACATAATTTCCTGTCTTACCTATGTCTGTGTAAAATGTCTCCCCCAAAATAAGTTTCAAATGTTATTGAAAAAAACTTAAACGTTTTTAACAGTGACAATAAAGTCATTGCAGTCAAAAAAATTACAGTCTCACCTTGTTAATCAGTATACTACTTTTATGCTTTGTTAGAGTGGTTGTATTAATTGATGAATTCTACAGTATTCTTTAAGTCCCATCTTTAATATCTGAATCTAATAAGATAACAACATTGAAATATTTAAATGATAATTTCAGTTATATGAAGGAACATTTATTAAAATTAATTAAATTACACAATTACCACTGTTCCACCGATGAATATTTGGTGAGTAAGGTGCCAAGTTCCTGTTACAAGGTGTGTCTCTGAGGTAAGGTGCCAGAGCAAGGTCCTCCATTAAGCGTGAATAGTAATAGCCAGTTAACTTTTGATTCTGTAACAAGCCTGTTTTATTGTACCACTGAGCCAGACTGAAATCTGTAAATTTGAACAATATGAATATTACAAATAAATACAAAATTAAATACATATATAACTAAAACAAATGAATGTGCTTTAAAGATTCATAAGAACACATTTTAAAGTTCAGTATTTGCAGCATATACTGACCACTTTTAAAATTAGAAGAGGTGTAAAATGTACTTAAAACAATATCATGCAAGTTGTTGGGTTTAAAGTAAAACAATGTCATGAAGCATCAGATTTATAAGAAGCATTGTTTCCTGTTTCCTTTTGTTTTTATTTTGTGATGGATGGGGGAGGAGAGTATACCCAAACCAAAATGCATCCTTGCCGCAAGCTTGTTACAAGCTTGTGATAAGCTAATTTGATGTTTATAAGCTAACATAAATGCTTGTGCAAGCTCATACAAGCAAGTTCAGGCTTAAGGCAAACTAGCTGGATATAACCAGAAGCTTGTACAAGCTTGCTTCAGAAAGTATAACTAGCTTACCCCAAGCTTGTACAAGCTTTCTTATTTGCTTCAGAAAGTAAAACTAGCTTGTGCAAACTTACTTCTTTTCTTCAGAAAGTAAAACTAGCTTGCACAATTTTCTTGTATGTTTCAGAAAGTAAATTTAAACTAGCTTGCAATAAGTTCTTCATATATTTCCATTCTTGTAAAAGATTGAGACCATGCATGTATCAAACTAGCATGCACATGCTTGCAGCTAGGGTGCACATTCTGCAACCATGGGTAAGCTTGCAGTGAATGAATAAACTTGAACAATGAAATTTATCATAATTTTTTTGCTGAACAGATTTGTTTTCCACTACATCGCAACTTTAAGATGACATTATTTAATCATTAAATATGCAGGTAGGTCAAGGAACATTTAACCTTCTCAGCATTTAGTAAGTCATAATTTAACTTTGCAATTCCGAAAAAAAGGCATATAAGAAAATCAAACATGTACCAGAATATGAGGTAGTAACCTGACACAGGGTCAGCTGCTGTCCCATGCTATCCACACAATATCAAGAAAACCCCCCCGAAAACTAACATTTACATAGCTGATAACTGTCCTGTTTTTTTCCGTATTTCTCCTGTCATTTGGTCCTGAATACAGGTGTACGTTTTTCTTGGCGGGGGGGAGGGGGGGAGGGGCAAAAAAATACGATATTTAATTAAAATAAATAATAACAATTTCTTTGGAATTTTCAGTTTAGAACATGCATTCAGTTCTATTTTAATAGAATGTATGGCTAGTATATAGGAATACAATATGATTGGTTCATTTGAAATTGAGGCTACCATGCATGTCTTTATCCGCCATATTTGATTTCGCAAATTGTTACCGTTGTCGAAGTATCTTGTCTTCGTAATGTTCAGTTTCTAATAGGAATATTCAGAATTTTCTCCAGGAAATGAGAAGGAAACAACTGGAAGGACAATTGTGCCATCTTGTGTAGATTTGTGAAGCTATATAGTAACAGAGAAAACTTGACATTTTCCAAATTGTGTAATGTGATTTCGCTATCAGGCATGAAGGCGCATGGAAAAGCAAATACACATCAGGTATAAGCTTGCAAAAGTAAGCTTGCGGCAAGCTTGCTGCAAGCTTTAAAACAAGCTTGCTATTTTGGTTTGGGTATACATGTGATTCTTTTCATAAATGGAGCATTGTCAAATGAATGTATTTTTAAAGTATATTTTAAAATACTTTGGGCACTCATGATATGCACTCATGATGGATACAACTGCCAAACATGATGTACAAATGAGATAATTTTATTTATTTCACATGAAATCATAGAGCTCAATATACCATATTTTCCGACCTATAAGTCGATACTTTTTGACTCGAAAGTCAGGTCTTTGTTTATACTCCAAATCGACTTATATATGGATTGCGTTATTGAAAGTTTATATAAGTTATGTTCGTAACTACAGGTAATAAAATGAACAACAACATGGATGTGCTTTTAATTATAATAAAACAACATGGACTGTTTATTCAGCTGTGTCAATTGATAACAGAATATAGCAGTGATTTGTTCAGAAGTAAAATCACAAGCATGTTAGCATTGGTAATGCAATTTCATGATTGCCAGTAATATGGAATATCATACAACGATACCATTACTAATGTAAAATAGGTAGCCAAGATATTGACCTGGCCTCGTCTTATACTCCGACTCAACTTATAGGCCAGAAAATATGGTAATAAAGAAAATGATTAATCAGCCTCGACCATTAATAAAGCCTGATTCTTTATATCTACATCTGATGCACAACACACTTATGTGTAAATTCAAAATACTACATATTTATGAAATAAACCATGCATGAAGTGGTACTTTTCTCATTTATGATATCATCGCAAAAATTATAATTGCTTAACTGTAAATAAGTCAATTAAATGCAAGTTTAACCTGGTGGACAAATCAATATTTGGATGAACATGTGAGACTCTAAATGTCTATTCCATTTTAATAACAGGGCATGAGGGGCTCCGAGTGGCCGAGTGGTCTAAAGCACTTTCTATTATGGATCAGTGCCATCTCACCTCTGTCAGTGTGGGTTTCAGTCTATGATTTGGCCAATGTGGCTATGTGAGAAAGCTTTCCAGTAGCTTCTCATGGGTTGGTAGTTCTTGCCGGGGGTTTTCCTGGGTTCTTCCTCCACCATTAATACTGGCCGCCAAATATAGCCTATCGTGTGCTAAAAAATGGCGTTAAACCCTATGACAACAATGACAGGGGATAGCAAGAGCTCATATAAATCTTTATCATAAAAGCATGAGATGCACTATACTTGGGTCAGTGAAATCCAGATTCCAGTCACAGGTCAGCTTGGGCAGTAAAGTATCTTTAAAGATGACCAGTTGATATTGACAGGGAGCTCTTGATTCCAGACAGATACTCAGATTCATGTTGAGTAAGAACTTCCTTTCTGCTCCAAGATTGTAGATAGAATAGCTGTGGAAGACATAAAAAAAAAAGGAATTCACTTGGATTTACAAAAGAATTTGAGTTTCTACTGAAATCAGCAAACAACATGAGGATAAAAAATTTACTACAAATGGCTATGATAAGCACATCTCATGACCTTTACCTACTAATGACCGTAATATGTAAGTGTGGTGTCTGTTGTATTATAAGATGTGGACATGGGTCAAGTTTAATTAAAACATCTGCATAGTTAAAAAAGGACAGCAAGGAAACAGGCTAGTCTTTAATTATGCCTTGTTGTGAGCTTGACCTTGAGAGAGAGAGAGAGAGAGAGAGAGAGAGAGAGTAAAACGAATATGCAGGAAACCGCCAAGATGTGTATAACAGGGTTAAGTTTTATTAAAATATCTTCATGCCACTGATTCACAATTTCCCTTTCCATGACCTTGACTTTGATGCAAGGAGCATGGCTACCGAAAATGACATATGGTCTAATCATAACAGCGAACTATGTAAAGTGTCATCTCAATAATTTCAACTCTATAAAAGTTATTATGTCAATACATGATCTAGAAGTATTGCAAATGAAAAATGGCTAAGCTAACACTATGCTAACTTGTATAGTAGTCTCACCATGTTAAATAATTATGAAAATTACTTTCTTCCTGAATTCATAAGAACTTTATTCATGAAAATTCATAAGATGCAGAGTAAATATATATATGTGTGTGTGTTTGTGTGTGTGTGTGCGTGTGTGTGTTCATGTGGATATATTTTAATATCCATGCTCACGCTTTATTATAGCCATACACCACTGTTATTAATACTTACTCCATTCTAAGTATCCCATGCAGCCAGAACTGTTGTGGTTTGCCCCACTCATAGTCAAAAAGCAAGATGGAAAAGTTAAATCTCTCTATTCCAACAGTCAGCTGGTAATTACATGGATTAAGTAGCACATATGCATCAAGAGAGTGACTCAGAATGTCAATGTCTACACAACAGTGAACGCCTGTGCAATCATTGGTAATGGTACAGGAAACAGGTCCATGAAGGGAAGAAAGGCTTATGTTCCTTGGGCAATCTTTGTTTAAAGAAAAAAAAGAAGAATATTAGCATTTTATCACAATCATAAGTTAAGGATATGTACCTAGATATCCTAGTCATACAGCTCTGTAAAATACTGAATTACATTTTTTATAAAGATGGAATACTTCCTTTCAACTCCTCCTGATCATTTTAAAATTAAATTAATTTCAGTTATATACAATTAACTATTAATGGGGCTGTTGTAATTATCGGAAATTATATTTATCATTCATTGTGTAAAACAATTCCTAATTTATAATTGAAAAGAATCTTAGAATAATATGAATCTGTAATTGTAGACCTTGTGCCAAACCTACACCTTAAATGTGTATCTATGATGCTTGTTTAATCCATTCTCAAACTGTACTAGATGCACAAAGTACCTGAAGTCCATCCATTAGATGCTGGAAAGTAGGGTGCTGCAGAACGGTCACATGACTGGTCATTAATTAGAGAAGATAAGTCAAGATCCTCCAGAAGTTTTGTGATCCAATAACTAGATATCTTTGAACCAGGGACTATCTTTCTGTCATGAAGCCAATGTTGCAAAGAGAAGTCTGAAAAATAAAACAATGGATATAACAGCATACAGAACAAATATGTTTGGAAAAAAATGTTATAAATTTTGTAAAGATAGCAGTTTGTCTGCGGCATGTAGATTCAATTGCAGATTGTATAATTATTATGATTTGATATATACAAGTGTAAAAACAATAATATGAAAAACTTATTCATAGTTATCATTCAAAGTATATAAATCTCCATTTAGCAATCATGATTCATGCTTGCTTTTTGTGGCATAAATATTACATGAGTAATCATGATACACCACTCCCTCGATAACTCGCGCACATCGGGGTCCAAAAACATTGATCGCACTATAAGCGAGGGCGCGAGTTACCGAGGGACCTATAAAAAAAACTAATAAAGAGATGGAGATCGACAGAGAGAGTCGAAGGGGGGGGGGGGTGTTTCATTGTTAAATACTCGTTTTTTAATCGGGCTGAAAATAAATATCTCTTTATAAAGGTGTTGTTCATTTTTCTTTATAAATTACCTTTAATTTCTGGATAAAGTATCTTGAAAAGATCGTAAAAACAAACATTATTCCACGTGGTATCAGTACTCTTAACATGTGCGTCGATAAACACATTGTGTATTACGTCACTGCTTTTTTGTGTTGATTTGGATACATTCTAGTTTTATTGTTCAAAATGAATCAAGATTTCTTTTTTCAAAAAAGATTACATTCATATCGAAAAACGACAACGTTGAAACGAACGAACGAACGAACGATAGATAGATCGATAGATAGATATATCGATAGATAGATAGAGTACAATGTAAAAAAATAAATTCACAAAGATAAACCATTACCAACCATGACTTTAATGGGTCTAAACGTCAGACATGTAAAAAAAAAATTTAAATACAAATACGCAAGTGAGAATACGATAATATTTGCAGTTTTTGACACAGTTAACAAATATAAAATCACATTTTGAAAAAATCTGTTGTTTTGTGTGTTGTCAGTTGATTTCTCTGCCGCCGAGCAAAATCTCTTAGGTTTCGCTCCCGACGACGATTATTGTTTTATTCCATGTCGGCGCTGGAATCTCCAAAGCCATCCATGGCTTGCCATGAAATCTGAATTAGTATCCATAGTTTTGGCCATTTTCTCTGCCTGGGCCTTGAGAATTGTTCCCGAAATCGGAACACCTTGTTCACGTTGCTGTGTGAACCAGGTGTACACAGCATCATCTAATTCTGTGTCGTTTGCAGTGCGTGCCCGTTTCCGTTTAAATCCATCATCAGAATCAATTTCATACAAATAATCCCGAAATTTCTGCTCATCCTTGAGCCAACCACTGAGTGTCGACTCGGCAAGTTTAAGTTCACTACAAACTTTTGATTCTTGATTCACCATTATGAACCCTCGCTATGACAGTAAGCTTTTCATTCACCGAGTACGCCTTTTGCTTGATTCCCTTGCTCTCCATGATCACATTTACAAATGATTAGGATAATTTATTGATTAATATATACCTTAATGACAATAAGTACATACTATTTGAAACCATGTTCGATTGGTCCAATTAAATTGATGTTGAGACACAATATTGACCACAAGAGTTTATGCATGTAGGATTCGCATTCCTTTGAACTTTTGTATTGTACGTCATTTACCTGATTTGATACAAAATACCGACTTAACGTGATAAAACAAAGCTTGTCAATTTTAATTGATTTTTACAATGCAACAAACACTTCCCCAAGTCGTCGATCAAAACGCAGCCCGCACTTAATTAGGTTCTCATAGATGTGCTCGGGGGCATCGATGTGACGGTCAATTGACTCTTTTCGTGTTTAAATAGAAGAGACCATGTAACGATTATACTTCTTACACTGCAACACAATGAAAAGATTAAAACACTAATTTCCCCTGCATATTTAATTAGTGTTCATTTCATTCAATGTTGCCACCTGTTAGCATTTGCTATATAATTCATCGATCGCTGTTTCGCCGTATACATATACAGTTTTATTATTTACAGAGAAAATATTTTTTTCCGATAAAATCTAACAAGATATGTGATTCCTTATTAAAACCTGAAAATTTCACGATGTTGATTCTAACTTTTCGGGCACTAACCGCCATTTTCGACGATAAAACGGGCGATATATCAAGGTTTCATTCACCAGTTCTGATCACGATTTTCTTCATTTTTTAAAAATATTTTCTTTTTAAAAAAAAAACGGGATCCACGCCGGACACCGCGTTATAAGCGGGTTCGCGAGTTATCAGGGCGCGAGTTATCGAGGGAGCGGTGTACTGTAATAAATTTGTATCATCAAGTATTTTGCAATTCAGGAATTTGTCAGAAGCTTGAAAAGTTGAAACAAAACATCATTTTCTCTACCTTGAATGGCATATCCTATTTTCCAATCACATTCTGGCTTTGGAATAAATGTGTTGGAAAACACTGGCACACTGACTACACAAGGGGATCTTGTCTCAAAGCAGACACTAATGTTGAGATTCAGTAGAAATCGGTGCTCAAAATGAAGGTCATCTATCTTGAAACTGTCAAAATAAATAACGACTGGTTCAATTTCTTTCCATGCAAATGGTACACATTGTTCATTACTTATTAAGCCTCATCAGCATATATTTAATATCTAAGATAACGTGCAGATAAAGAAATGTAATTATCAACTATCCTTCTGAACAACTCTGTGTTACACCATCACTTGATAACAACAGGTAATTCTAAGCTATAGCACAACTTTCACATGTATTTTTTATGAACTGAATAATATTTTAAAAGTTGACATGACCGATTGCCAAAAAAACCACTTACTCCATTCTGATGACATTTTTCATGTAGAACTTTTCTATTTTGCCTGAAACAGATAAATGCAGTACAATATTAAAATCAGTATCCAAGATTCTATAACATTTTTATAACATGGCCTAAACTATATCCTTTTAACAAAAACAATGATAATTTAACTAATTTTAGAGCAGCTTCTCTGATTTTACATGTATTAGAAACCATAAAAAGGCATTTCATAAAACACTCTGACAAACTGATGCAATTATACAACAATGGAACATCACCTTCTTCAATTCTTAACAATCAAATAACTTATTATAATTTAAAAAAATGTAATGGAATGATTAATGAAGTAAAGTAAGATTGACTCATATAAAATTTTCATAGTTTATCAAATTATATACATTCTAGTACTTGCTGCAATGCAGGTAGTGTTCATAAACATTTTGAAAGATACAGCAATTATCTGTCCATCGACAACAAGGTTGAAATTAGAAGATATTCATTCAAACAATTTTTTAAACGTATCATCGGATTAAACATGTTTGATGCAATTAACTAACACATTATGAGACTGTGCCCAATTGTTGGCAGAACACCAGGGATTTTCACATATCAAATGCAAGATTCTAACATTTACAAAATAGTTTCAAACATATTCGAGTCTGAAAGTGTTCAATATGTACTTAAATGGTGATTTGTACTTTACATGAAATACATTTTAGGCCAGTCACAATGAAAAGTTTTAGGTACATTTGACCGGGCAAATTCAACAATATTATGAAAAGCATGAGATGAATTCATGTATTTCTCACCCCATTTATATCCAAACAAAGAAACATTGAATGCAAGATTCTCTATTCCGACTGTCATGCGGTAATTGCAGGTGTCAATGAATATAAAGGTGTGGAATGACCGTAGCACAAGATCAACATCAACACAGCATTCTACTCCTGTACAATATGATGGAATGTGACATGAAACTGGGCCAGTCAGGTCAGGAAGTGAAACATTCTTTAGACATTCTGAAAATGGAGAAAACATTCATGTAATTTATTAAAACATGAGAAGAAAATGCATTCAAACCAAATATTCATTAAGTATTTGCATTATTCTTTTCATTATAACACGCTGTTATAACCCTTTAGCTACTACAGCTGTTGTGCAGTTTCACTACTACTGAGTGCTATCATATCAGTTACAGAGACTACTGAGGCTGACTGCTAGGCTGAATACTAGAACATCATCATGGCGGAATACAGACCTTGACAATAAAAACATGGTTACATTTATATTCGTTATTTCATTAGTTTTTGCTGGATTTCAGTGACATAATAAGAAAAACCTTACCTGTATAGTGTCTGTTACCCTTATTCATATATTTCCACTTTATATACTGCTACATCACATCACATACAAAGTCCGTCATATTACCAAGTTTTGAATCACACAAAATAAATCCAATATTTAGATATGTACATAAAAAACAGGAATGAAATCCACACTCTAATTAAGAAGTTGAGAGTGGTACCTCTCAAAACAGTAATTATCAACACATAAATGCACTTGGCATTGTTGGCATCCTATAAAAACTTCATGCTTACTCTGTTCCCTAACACACAAACTGCATCTCCCACATTTTGGGAACCATCCTGGCCAGTGCCTTAAACATTCAGTATCAACATGGACCGATCATTTCGTTTCCTACTTCCCTGAATGCCAGCAACAATCTATCTGGCCAAGTTCATTCTGAAATCAAGATGAGTTCTTTTCTTTTCTTTTCCACACTTGGTTTTGATCTGGTGATATATATATATATATATATATATATATATATATATATATATATATATATATATATATATATATGGTGGATTTTGTTTATTATTTTTCTGGTAACTTCATTCACCACTCTAGATCCTAATCTTTCTTCTGTCACTCTCCATCTCTATCCATCAGGCTTTCCAACATATACTTGAAATTCATGGACATTGCCAGATTGGGAATGGGCTCTTTCCCAGATTTGAATGCCAAATTTTGTGGGTTTGGCTGTCAAGTACTGCTTAAATGAGTCTTCCTCAACGAGCAATCATGCCTTCATCCATTGACTGGTTTGTGGGAGGGCCATAATTTTCCAGGCATTTACAAAAGACTGTGTCGTAGAAAGATCTTCTATGGAAAATCTTGTCATGTCCTGGTTGGACTCTGGATGGGTTGATAATTGTGTCACTGGCATGGAAATATTTCCCAAAATATACTAATGTCATCTAGGCAATAGAATATTTGGGTATTTGCATAATACTCACTCAGATATATATTCCAAGATATGCCCACATCTTCATGATGCTGGTTTCATACCATTTCAGGTCTTGTTTTTAGTCCACCATTTTCTTGGCATAATCGTTTGTTCTTTCACAAGCTTTTCAGCCAGACATTCAAGAAAAAAACTTTCTCATTGCTTAATGGTCCAAGCTTGATTGATTAACGAACATGAAAATCAAAATCATAGATCCCGAACATAGCGAGGTCATCACTCCATTGTTCAAGTGAGACTATGTCCTCCTTGTCATCTGAATCAAAATCACTTACATTTGGTATTGCAAACAGGACTAATATCAATAACTAATCCATTTTCTATGAATGATCCATTAAACTCTTCAATATTGCTTGCATTGAACCCTTAAAAGTAGCTCACATCTGAATCTGAATCCATCTTTGTTTAACTCGATTACACGTTTCATAAAGTGCAGAAATGCAGTTACAGTGTATCTAAATTTAACCTCTCAGCATTAAAACGTGTATCAAAATGTTGAATAAACAGTCCACTCATTGGTTATGATAATCAAAATAATGTACATGTCTGTACTTTCAACCAATCAATGCTTAGTAAATATAGTGGTCACATCCGTATAGATGTGACACTGGGGTTTAGATTACTGCTGAACTTTATGCACATAAGCGACACTGGGGTAGTAAACTAGGCTTATCATTACTATGCGTCAATGGGGTTCAGGAGGTATTTACAGGAAATGCTTAGATGCGCCAGTCATAGCTAAATGGTTAAACAACAATATAAGATGGTTATATGTACTTTTAAATATGTAATAAGCACTTGTCAGCTAAAACATGCTAAAATCCAAACCTGTAGAAATCAGCAATGTACACATTATATAGACCGTTTAACAAATACATGCAAATACTTAACACATTAAACTTATAACAATTATATAACTTTAAGAAATTTTCTCACAAAATTATTTTACAAAGGTGATGAAATATTACTCACCGGAATTCCATCCCTTCGCAGATGCAATATATGGCACAGACTTCCGACTGCACTGCTGGCCTTGTATATATGGAGCTACACCCAATGTTTCAAGGAGTCTGTCGACTATATCAGACCTCAGTTGTTTATCAACTGGGAAGTCTCTCTCCACAAGCCATTCAATGAGAGAAAAATCTGTAGAATTTTATAAAGAATATAAGTTCAGTTACTTGCCTGGAGCACTCCTATCTGAAAAGTAGTAAAATATTACTAGATGAAACTGCTCTTCGATGATCGTTTACCTACAATGATTTAGCTGTAAAGACTGTGATAATGAGACCTTAAAGGCTTGATATAGGCTTAGCTGTAAGGACTATGATAATGAGACCTTTAAGGTTTGATATAGGCTTAGCTGTAAGGACTGTGATAATGAGACCTTTAAGGCTTGATATAGGCTTAGCTGTAAGGACTGTGATAATGAGACCTTTAAGGCTTAGTATAGGCTTAGCTGTAAGGACTGTGATAATGAGACCTTTAAGGCTTGGTATAGGCTTAGCTGTAAGGACTGTGATAATGAGACCTTTAAGGCTTGGTATAGGCTTAGCTGTAAGGGCTGTGATAATGAGACCTTTAAGGCTTGGTATAGGCTTAGCTGTAAGGACTGTGATAATGAGACCTTTAATGCTTCATATAGGCTTAGCTGTAAGGACTGTGATAATGAGACCTTTAAGGCTTGATTTAGGCTTACTGGCAGTAGCCTCATGCAAAAACTCCACTGTATCAACCTCAGACACAAGTTATGGATATCTAAAAATACATGTCTTTATGAATCTACAATATGTTAATATCAGTGTATATTAATTATTACTTTATATCTACATTGCTAAAATAAATATGAAACATGGATGATGTTCTGACTAATCTTATTTAAACTATAAATATCAAATCTAATTATCAGACAACTAATTTAGACCTGAATTGATCCTATTTTTGTGCTAATGGCAGTGACATTCTGAAAAGTTTAGCCACAATAAAAATATATGCTTCAATGTAAAAGCTATTACCCTGGATGGCATATCCTTGGTCCCAGGTACATATACGTTTTGGAAGATGAGCCATGTCAAAAATTACTGTGTCCAGATAACATGCAGACTTTGCTTCAAGACAAACACTCAGGTTCATATTCACCAGGTATTCCATTTTCCCAGGGTGGTCTTCGACAATGTAACTAAAACAAAATTGTATTTCTATATTTAAATACATAATACACAGGTGTCCAGGATAAAACACCTTGCTGATATAAAGCAAAATTTCCACTATGTACATTTAGAAAGCACAGAAGTAGGTAGGAGTGAACTAGATCAGATCAAGTCATCACACTTCTTTCTCATGATGCCCATAAACTGCCTATGGAAGATGAGAATTAAAAATATTCTGTAACTTTATTACCATTCAAAATGCAAACTGATTCCAATTTTCATGATAAGAAATCCAAACTTTGGAAGATGTAGGACAATAAAGGTACCATGAAACAAATGAGATATAGTGTAATTCCCAGAATATTATGTGGTATACACTGTATATTAATGCATTCATCACAACCTATTGGTCCACCTGCATTCTTTCATTCCCAATTTATCATCCCTCCACCTTAATTGTACCTGCTTGCAAAATTTGTAACAAACAACACAAACACTGAACAAAGTGCTGACAACACCAGAATAAATGTGACAACTTTGTCTTGTGATGCTTACGCAAGTGAGAAAAAACTGTAACAAGATATTCAACCTCTTTATATATCAAAACTTTTCATTAATATAAATATTACCTGTTATGAATTGAAAGTAACGTAAAACTAATGTCACACACAAGTCAAATGTAGAATTAACAATCACCAGTAGTGAAGTGACTAACATTATGATTAACAATTTAGGCAATTGAGTAAAAACAAAGTATAAAGACTATTAAAAGGCAACATGAGAACTCACTCTAGATGAATAATTCCCTGAAGGTAAATGCTCTCCAATTTTCCCCAGTCATAATCCACAAGAGAGATGTTATATTTCCATCTCTCTATTCCAACATGCATTGTGTAAGAACATGGATCAATAGAAAGGAAGGTGTGGAAATTTCGATGAAGAGCATTCACATTGGTACAGCATTCCACACCGGTGCAGTAATGAGGGACACAACATTTTATTTGATCTGGGAGTGCACTCAGTGTGAGGTTCGATGCACATTCTGAAACAACAAACAAGAGATAAAATTAAAGAAGATAAAAAACATGTTTTTGTATATAAGCAAATTACAAAGATGCATAAAACAAAGGTAGTATTAGAAGCAAATATCATTTTCTTCAGTAGATTTTAGCATTGTTAAAAGCAAAATATTGAAAAATCAACTCAGCACAAGCACATAAAAAAAAACATATTTCTATAGATGTTTTCATTTGACATTTTTAAGGCCATTATATGATGTCAACAGAGTAAAACTTGTTTGATATATTAGCCAAATTTGTATCTGTATCGGATAACTATGCAATGTGTTAAATGATGCTTTTATATCGACTACTTTTCAATGACATACATTCTTATAACAGATTTCATCATTCATAGATCGCAAAAGAGACCTGAAAATTAAAATTCTGCATTTTCAATACTAAAAAACCCATGTGAAATCACCTTTGTTCCAACTGTGATCTACTGATCTGAATGGTGACTGAACTTCGCTGCATGGCTGATCAAGCAGAAACTCTGACAATTTCATGTCTTGTAGAAGTCTGGCAGAATCCAAGGTCGATATATTGCTTCCAGGGGCTAGATGATGGTCTCTGAACCACTGACTCAGTGAAAAATCTATGCAAGTAAAATAAATTTAAATATTCAGGCCTCCCAGCTATATCCTGCTGAGCTTTACTGATCTTATAACAAAAAGGACAAATACAAGGATTTTACAAGAACATCATAATGAAATATAAAAATAATTACATGCTTAAATTCCAAACTGAATACCAAGTTTTAATTACCAAATTATGCAACTTAGCCATATTTAGTACAATGTATCAAAATTATAGTTAATATTCAAAAGCTAAGAATTTACAGAAGAAAAAAAATGGAATGTGACATTTTTCTTTTCTATATATACAAAGTATTATAATAATTTAGGAAGAAAAAGATGGTAAAAATAAAATTGTGATTTTATTGAGATTCATAAAAAATAGAGTGATATAGGATTCATTAAACATTTTCAAACATTTCTCATAAATGCTAGTAGCGTTTGAATAAGCAATCACAAAGTTTTTTAAGTTAAGCTCCTGTGGATGTACTGCCAAGTGGATGTTCCAAACAATCTTCATGCATGGCCTTTAGATTGTATTAGCCTGATGGTCTGCTAATGCTGGCAATGTGAGCCAAAACAAGAATATTACATTTGACACTTCAATTACCTTTAATTGCAAATGTTGAATTCTTGGAGCAAGGAAGTTTACTGAGTTTAGTATTTTGTAGCACAGTGTAGCTTATGTTACAAAAGTCTCTCTCATAACATAAATTTATCTTCATTGTCATCAAATACTTATCTTCTGTTGTCAAGTCAAAAATACGGAAACTGAAAATATACATGTATGTTTCACAATCAAACACAGTAGTACATGAGTATGACCTAACATTACAAATACACATCTGTACACTACTTTTTACTGGATAATTCACCCAGCTTTTTTAATGGCGAAAAGAGATTTTAGTTTGCATTTTAAATAAATAAGACTTGATTATCTAGAATGGAAACTTCCTTTAGTAATTAAGGCAGATGTGCCGATATATTCAGATGGTGTGGTCAAATTCCATGTTACAATTTTCTTTAACAAATCATCCAGTTTTTACCAAATGCTCATATGGCTTAACACAGAAATCAAAATGACATATGCATCAATCAAAACGCAATATTCACACATCTTGGTCATGCTAATATTAAGATTAAACTTTAAACACAGACATCATAACATAATATGATGTACATAAATTGTACCTGTAAGATTATATATCATAAAGTTAGATTACACATAAAACTAAACAAACTGCTGGTTCCTTTTCAATGCAAAATAAAATATAAAATATTTCTTACTCAAGCCTGATCATCCTGCCAAGCCATAACTTCTCCTCAGTACCCCATTCATAGTCAAGGAGAGACACATTAAAGGAAAAGTTTTCTATTCCAACTGTCAGGAGGAAGTTGCAGGGGTCGAGTTGAATGTGAGAGTTGAAGGATCGACCAATCAGATTCACATCCAAGCAACATTCAACGGCAGAACATGTCTCAGGGATGACACAGGAAAGTGGTCCTGATATCGGCAACAGAGTTGTATTCAAAGTGCATTCTAAAAATAGAAAGAGGCAGAGCCTGGTATCAGAATTGCCCTAAAAACACATGCTTGGGCTTAAGTCTGCCTAAAATACAAAACATATGGTCAGTTTAAATGTAGTGCTCTACCAGGTGCACTGTGTATGGATTTACAATTCACTAGGATTCAGAAATTGTCTCCTGGTCATTCTTTTCACAATGTCTATTATCTTTGTCTACAACCATCAATGAACTGTATCATAATAAGTTGGAACTGAGTAGCAAATGTAGACTGACTCGAAAGATGTTGAGTGGCTTTCTGGCTCATTGGAATGGCTTTCTGGCTCATTGGAATACCACTACCATAGACTGAATCGAAAGATGTGGAGTGGCCTTCTGGCTCATTGGAATTTCTTTCTGGCTCAATGGCATGGAACTACCATAGACTGAATCGAAAGATGGCTTAATGGCATGGAACTACTGTAGACTGAATCGAAAGATGTGGAGTGGCCTTCTGGCTCATTGGAATGGCTTTCTGGCTCATTGGAATGGAACCAACCATAGACTAAATCGAAAGATGTGGAGTGGCTTTCTGGCTCAATGGAATGGAACTTCCTTTTTTCTGGATAGCTCCTTACTGATACAACATCAGCTCATAATTTCCATGGAGTTTTTGAGGCAGATGGTTCCAAGGATCTTAGCATGAAGAATGTTCACATAATTGGCACAGCTATGTTGTCTATGACTGATGGTAATATGCCCAATAGTAGCTGCTACCTATCGAGCAATATGTGACAGAGAAAAAGGATCTTGTTCCCTTGCGACAATATCACTGTCAAGATAAATTATGAAATGACGATTAAAGTCCCCCATGATAAAGAAATTCCCCAAGCATTAACAACATATCCTTTCAGCTCAATATTGTTGTATAATTTAAGCTGAATCAGATGTACCTGGAAAAGATAACCTCACTGCATTTGCTCTATCTTGTTTTCCGACAGAGAAAAATCAGGCACCTGCTTCCAACATTTTACTCCCCATCTATACCTTGTTATAAAGGGGCTGATACTTTACTAAACAAAACTGTGGACCAATATATTTACTTCAAGCTGTATGTAGCCAATATACCCAGACCGTCTATTGCCAGAAACGAAAATGCCCTAATTGATTTTGTGGCATATTGCCTCAAGATTATTCACATTTTACATCAATCTATCAAACTGTACATGTGCGGTTTAAATATTTCTGTGTCAGATTGAATATGTACTTCTGATGGCATTAAAGTCAAATTTGTTCTGATACTGTGTGCAGATTAGACTGATTTCAGTAGATACCATATTTTCAGAACTATAAGTCAATACTTTTTACTCGAAAGTCAGGTCTTTGTGTTATACTCAGAATCGACTTATACATGGGTTGTGTCATTGAAAGTTTATATAAGTTATATTCATAATAACAAGTAATAATGAACTACAACATGGATGTGCTTTCAAGTATAATCAAACAAGCATGGACTGTTTATTCAGCTGTGTCAATTGATAACAGAATATAACAGTGACTTGTTCAGAAGTAAAATCATAAGCATGATAGCATCGGTAATGCAATTTCACGATTGCCGGTAATATGGAATATCATACAACAATACCATTACTAGTTTAAATACAAAGCCAAGACATTGACCTGGCCTCGTCTTTACTCCAAATCGACTTGTCTATGGACAAAGAATGGAAAATTTACAAAATTGGTGAATTTGACTTATACTCCGCATCGACTTATAGGCTGGAAAATACGGGTAATTCTATTTGGGCTATAAGAGTTACCTAGTAATCCATAGTGGTTTGGACTGTGTTTGGCCTACAAATACACTATTTACTTCAGACAATAATACTTCTGACAGTATTAATTCAGACAGTATTAATCCACCTTCTAGACTTCTGGAGAAGTTAGATCTACTCCAACATGATCTATGCTATCTATCAAGACCATGCATTCAATGAACACTCTTTCAGGTTGCCAATATGGCTGATAACAAAGGGATAAAAAATCATCTTATTAAAATGCTAGGAGACTGGACCTCAGCACATACATGTTTTGTATCAGGACCTCCAATGGTGCCATTCTAATTGGTATCAGGACATTTCGAGATCCACCCATTCCTACATACATACTGTGTTATGGGCAGTTACAACTTGAATTGCATAGTTTTCATTCTATGGAAGGGTTTGTTGCATTAATTTTAGGTTCATGTATGGTGTATGTCGTTGTATACATTTCAGGATGTGATCATACCAGTTCTTTCCATGGATGTTTTCCTCAGATATGAGCAATCAATTTCTTTAGGAGGTGCATTCCTTTGAATGATGTGTAATATTGTCTATACAATTAAGTGTTTCTTTGAAAGTTTTAGAGCTCTTATTATGGATTGGAATCATCTGATTCCTTTACAGTATACTGTATATTCTGCACCAGCAGTGTGCATACTCTTTGTTTATATCATGTTTGTCTATTTAGTGTTAAGAACTTACTACTCCTATCGGACTCATATAATTCAATTAGTTTTTTTCTTGCTCATCTAAATTATTTAATTCAGTAACTTTATCTCTGGTTACTTATGGGCATTTTGTTATGCTTGGGCTATTATTTGTGATGTCACCTTTGCTTCCAACCGATGTATACAGGGTATTTCAAGCCTAGCTTACACCCAAAATTACTACATTTTAGACCTTGACTCAAAAAGTGAACAAGCAGGGAACATCATCTACAAAAGGTATATGACTTGGTTTATTTCTTTTATTTGTGACATTTATGCAAAATTATTAATCTTCATTTTCTTGGAACCCTGACCACCTAACAAAAGAACAACCGTTGCAAGGCCCACCAATAAAAATCAGCCCAGACATGATAGAAAAGGCATTAAAGAAAATGAAAAATGGTAAGGCAGCATGACCTTCTAGTATTGTGGCAGAAATGATGAAAGCAGCAGGAAATGAAGGCAGTCAGATCATGTCAGACCTAGCAAATGCCATCATAAGAAAAGAGCGTGTGCCAGAGAGCTGTGGAGAGAGCTATATCATCAACTGCTATAAGGGCAAAGGTGACGCCTGGCTTAGAGGCAACTACAGAGGCCTGAAACTTTTGGAGCAAGCAATGAAGGTTATTGAGCGAGTGGCAGACAGTATCATCAGACAGCAAGTTGACATCAATGAAATGCAATTTGGATTCATTCCTGGAAGGGGCATAACTGATGCGATATTCATCTTGCGTCAGATGCAGGATAAGTATGATACTGCTGACAGAAGACTCTACATGGCATTTGTGGACTTGGAAAAGCTTGCGACAGGGTTCCCAGGGATGTGCTATGGTGGGAATTGTGGAAACTTCGAGTAGAGGAATGGCTCATCCGACTGGTAAAATGCATGTACACTAATGCCAGGAGCAGAGTATGGGTGAATGACACATACAGTGATGAATTCAGTGTAAAAGTCCATCAGGGATCGGTCCTCAGCACCCTGCTATTCATCATTGTCCTTGAAGCCCTCTCCAGAGAGTTCCAGACAGGATGCCCATGGGAGTTATTGTATGCAGATGATCTGGCCATCATAGCAGAGACTATGGAACTATTACTGGAGAAGCTGAAAATGTGGAAAAGTGGTATGGAAGCCAAAGGATTGAGAGTGAATTTGTCAAAGACAAAAGTGATGGTCTGTTGCTCTGAATTACAACCAATGAAAGATTAAAGTCAGTACCCATGTGCTGTGTGCAGGAATGGTGTCAGGTCCAATGCCATACAATGCAGCCTATGTTACCTATGGGTGTACAAAAAGTGTAGTGGCTTGTGTGGAAAACTGGTACCAGACCCCAACTACAAGTGTAAGAGGTGTCTGGGGCAGGCACGCCCACTTGAGGGCCGACCTTACAATGAGGTGAAAGTGGATGATTACACTCTGGAGGTAGTAGACTCCTTCTGCTACCTGGGTGATATGTTGAGTGCTGGAGGTGGATGTGAACTAAGTTCAACCATAAGGGTAAAGTCAGCATGGGGTAAGTTTCGTGAACTATTACCTGTACTAACATCAAGAGTTGTCCCCCTCACCACCAGGGGAAAGATGTATAGCAGCTGTGTTAGGAGTGTGATGCTATATGGCAGTGAGTGTTGGGCACTCACTCAGTCCTCACTCGCCCATCTATAACGCAATGACAGAGCCATGATCAGATGGATTTGTAATGTCAAGCCAGACCAGACCCAGCATATCAGGTCATATACCCTACTGGAAAAGCTGCACCTACCAAAGATAGAGGAACTCCTAAGGGCCAACCGGTTACGCTGGTTCGGCCATGTTGAGAGAAGCAATGCTTGGATTAACACGTGTAGAAATGTGGAGGTGGAAAGCCAAAGGAAAGCTGGCCGACCCAAGAAAACTTGGAAGCAAACAATCAATCATGACCGCGAGACATGGAAGATGACCAAAATCAATCCTCTGAATCGTGATGCCTGGAGACTGGGCTTGCTGACTGCCAGAAAACGTCGAACCCCTGACCAAGGGAACTAAGACAAAAAACTGGAGAGAGAGAGAGAGAGAGAGAGAGAGAGAGAGAGAGAGAGAGAGAGACCTCATTGCTTGAAAATCCTATTTAACCATATAGATTAGAATCTTCTTATTACTCATCAATACTAAATGTTAGGCATGGAAAAGTGAACAGTAAGTGAATATAAAAGATGTGTCTTAACATTACTGTCAATTAACTTTGATTCATAATTGTAGATTTCTTAATATTGTATTACTTCATGTTTCCTGGTTTGCTTTTATTGTGTATCATTTTTGTGCTAATATAACAGAACTGTGAGTACTTCTCCTCTTATACAAGTCTATTCGATGGGTCTCTCTGGTGCATATTAATCAACTTGTTCCTTCTCAGCATGTAGCATCTATTGTGTATATCTGTTTCCAAGCCACTTGACACTCCACCTTAAACATCAGTAATTCTACCTTGACAAATTTGTCACTTACACCATCCTGGCAATTCTGCCTCATAGATACTACATGATGGCTATTCAACCTTGACAATCCTGTTATTTAGACATGGTAATGAATCCGCCTCACACAATGTCCATATGAGAACAACTTGATAGTTTACACACTATTACAATTTGTTTAAAACAATTCTAAACACTGTTGAAAACATTCAAGTGATATATATTTATTGAATAAAGTCTAATTCAATGTGGGGAAGTAAGTATACCCTACCAGATTTCTGAAATACTTCATCAAATGAAAACTAATATGTTTTGTATGAGATTTTCATTGACTGCTTAGTAAAAGTGACATTCAAGGGTCAAAATATATTTGAACCACTATGAGACAGAAGCCTTACCTCTTGTCCAGCCATCTGCACTTGGATGGTATGGGGATACCATTCTTTGACATGGATAGTCCCTTAAATATGGTGCAATCCCAAGATACTCCAGGAGAGCTGAACTGGCAGATGTCATCAGCTGAGATCCAGGTAAATATGTCAGGCCTCGATTGTTCATCCATTCATTCAGTGAAAAATCTTAATAAATATTACAACAAAATATAAGTAAATGAAAATTAGACTAATGGAATTGATTAGAAAGCTGTTTCTATCCAATGCAATAAATGACTCATTGGTGTCCAAATGAGTATATAAATATACATACAGAGGCAACTGAAGTAATGTATATTCCCAAGGGGCAAATAACAGTAATTGACACAGTCTGGTCTGATAAGGTTATCTCATAATTGAGAAAATATGTACGAGTAGGACCCATTATCCACATGAACCACCGATCGCAAGAACATTGACACCAATGACCTATATGTAATCAACTGAAACAACAAACACATTACTAACAATGAACAAAAAAAAATAATACAAAGAAAGGATTCTTGCTAGCAGTGATAGATGCTACAGTCCATAAACCTGGCTGATACATGTCACAAATTGTGATTATAATGCTATAATTGACATAGCGGTATTGTATATTGTCTGTCTTCAGAGTTAATCCATATTGCTGGAGGTGAAGAAGGTCTTTGGGTATTAAACCAGCAAGAGAGAATCATTTGAAGGATTCAACTGATAGTGTTAAAGGCTTGTGATGTTTGTTGTTCCCCCCCCCCCCAAATGTTCAAGTGATTACATCCCAATCACCAAGCTATCGGTTATTCAAGTTGGCATAACCAGATTACACACTTTATTTATTGAATTAATCACTGTATGCCTTCTTTGCATTAAGCCATTTATTTTTTATGTCTCTGAGTAAATGATTTTGTTTCTGGATGAAATAATTGTCTCTCTTTATTGGTGTGTCTGTGATTTGGATTGTTAACATAGCTTTAAACAAATTCAGTCATATCGCTAAGATGTCTGCAGTGTGGCAGTTTATAGTGATTTCTAGCACTGGGTCATCATGTTGCATACATGAAGCACACACATGCCATATGGACTAGCATCATGTTCCACTTAGTCACATTATCTTGGCACTAGGTCAACCAGTCCTAACACTAACTTCTTAACACATTAACCCCTGGAGGTTTTTGCTGTTTTCGCATGAAATGCAATTAGGAAACACATTTTGGGAACTATTTTCAGAATACATCCTAATACATCGACTAACAAGCAATATTCCATCAGACAAATGGCTAGTTGTGCTAAAGAAAATGTTTATCATTGCTTAGTTTGCGGGCGTATGAGCAGAAGGTTAAAAAAAGTTGGACTTCTTTCTTTTTTTTTTGTTTTGTTTAACAGACCCATAATTTTCATATGGAGAAGACTCTTTATTCAAAATGTCCATCTTATCCTACTTTTTGCACTGATTCAACTGTTTGTGTGCAGTTCAGACTAGTCTACCATAGATCTGAGGACATAAAGTCTAAAATCTAAACACAAAATCGGATTCCAACCATGGGCTAATTTTGGGTGAAAAAAAACTGGTCCAAAATCTTTTTTTTTTCTCTCTGTATTTTGTAGTGCTACCCACTGTAGTGTATCATGCATGACCTTGACGCTACAGACCATGGAAGTAGGCTACTACCTCATGCCCCATAAACTCGTCGCTAGGGGTATTAAAGTGTTAATGCAGAGTGCTCTAATGAGGCAGCTGTTAGTACCAGTTTTGTAATTCTTGATATGACTCAGCTGGGGTTCAAGCTGCAACTTACCTCATCATAGGCAGGCAATTGCTCTATTTTATTTCATTCATTATTTTAAATTTCAATAATTGTTAGATATGCAAGGCACATGTCTAGTCTTGTCATATTTTCCCGAAGCCCAATCAAACTGTCATTACAGTTGATATTACAACTGAGCACTTATAATGTTAACACCTAGAACCTTAATAACAACGGAAGAACCTCCAGCTAAAATGAGACAAATTTTAACACTGGAGAAAATAATTATTGTAACAGAAAGAAGTGAACAAAGAGCAGATCACTCACATAATAGCAGTTTAAAAGTCGGTAAAACAAACTTTGGGTGTTATAAAGGAAAGATAGTAAATCTGAAACGATTTCATATGCTAATACACATACATATGATCTTCAAATGCAAATGTGATTTCATGTTTATTGACTGAAGTATATCTTTATTGCAATATAATTTTGTTTTCAAATGAATGCATACAATATTTAGGAAAGAACTATTAATAAAAGTTAGAATATATGTGCATTGATCGTGGTTATTTTTCTTTATTGTTCTGAAACTGAACTTTGGAAACTGGTCATTTTGTACATATGTTATGAGAGCCAACGTGTCCTGAGAGTTCTTTTTTTGTTGGCACAAGAGTCAGTTTCTCATAACAGGTTTTACTGCATTCATGAACAAAAGACTAACAACCATGTCTTAATATCAGATTAGATAAGTTGATTGTATTTAATTACTTACCTGATTTCTGATCTGTTAATCCCCATTCACAGTTCGTCTTTGGAAGCTTGACATCCTTCAGTAAGATTTCTTGTGTGGAACATGGTTCCCTTGCCTCAAGACATGTACTTATATTCAAACTTACAAGGTATTTCCTCTCTCCAACTAGGTCATGGAGCGTGAAACTGTAACATAAGATATGGTTTAGTAATTCTGACATCTTAAATAACATAGTTACTTCCCTTTAGTCATTAATTTTGTGTTATGCTCGACTGATGCATTAGTTTCTCCTCCTATACAAGTTACGTTGACTTTGATGATGGAAATAAAGTTTAACTGAAAAATAATTATTATCAAAATATTACTGTCACTCAAGTATTAAGATCCATAAAATATTTCATAGATATCTAAAACAAATCAGCCAAGCCCCATATCTTTTTTATTATTATTCCCAACCCTTAATCATTACAAACCCCAACATCAAGCCCCAAATCTATGAGGGTGTAACAAAATTCTAGGATTATGATACACATCATTCTATAAACAAATCCCATTAGATTTGATAAATTGAAGTGTTGAGCTTTTTAATACAGGGGGAATATACGTATACACCCAAATCTACATTCATACATGCTTCGGCTGATATGGACCCAACAGGTATACCGAACCATGCAAATAAGTGATCGTAAGAAATGGCAACAACAAAAAAAACAGGATCTAACATGAAAATATTTACCATTATAATCGAATACTTCACAGAATAATATGTATTGCATCATATGTATGGTTTGATTAAAATTAATTATTGATTTGTGTGTTGAAGAACCAGAGCCAGCTACAATCATTACACAATCTGAACCTAAGGATCAAGGAAAATAATTTCACCCACTGCTTCTTTAGATTAGCAGGGGTATTAAACATGTGTTGTGAAATTCAGACAGATTATATAACTTTCTTGTCATTTTAAGTTGCAAAATATTACAGCAAAGATTACGTTCTTCTCATATTTCTCTATCCTAAGATATGAGCATATTTTTTTCCAGCTAAAATAAGCATGTTTAAGGAACAAGCCTACTTAAATTCACTGATAGATTAAAATGAAGGCAAAAATTATGACAGATGCTTTCAGCAATAGGTTAGTTAGCTGATTCCGGTTGTCAATTAATCATATTATATGGTTTTACCAATTAACAAAAGGTCTGATCTGTCTGTCAAGGCAGAACAGAATTTACCATGATGTCTTACTTCTAATTCTTAGTCTATGACCCACTGTCATAAGATCTGGTTCATTTAATCTTAGTCTGTTAAAAATAGTCAGCACTGGCCAATTTAAAACTGAATAATTAAAATTGTATCAAAGGGTACTCACTCCATTCGAACAAGTCCAAAGAACCAAATACTATCTACTTCGCCATACTGGTAGTCATTAAGAGAAACATTATACTTCAGTTTCTCCACCCCAATGCTGAGCTTGAGACCACAGGTGTCAATGAAAAGGTATGTGCTGAAACTGTAGCTGATTTGTGGAAGAGAAACACAGCATTTTACCCCAGTACAGTAGTCTGCCACTGTACAGCTGATATGATCATTTAGTGATGGAAGTTCTACTTTTCTTGGACACTCTGTAAACAGAAACAAGACAAGAGCAAAACAAATTATGCCATGCACACCCGACTCATTGTTTACATACATACACTTGTTAGTGAGATGAGACTTTAGAAATAGATAGTAGTGAAAAAACAACTGAAAATATTCATCAATGTAAGATATGCTAAATATAAGAATATATTTATCTAAAATCATATGTATAAGGTGTATAGTGGTTGGTTTACAACTATGTGCTTGTATGCAAATATACATTTATTTCAAATGTTCCTTAACTTTCTTGATAATTCATTGGCTTCATTCCACAGGTTAAACCTTGCTGAAAAAGGTCTTAAAATTTTAAATATCTTAAAAATGTTAATAATCTGGATTATGCTTGTTTTAAATAATTAAAAAAAAATCGTTAAAACCTAAAAGCTTGACAAATCAAAGTATGAATGAATTCAAAGTAAAGTAAATGTTTAAAAATACACAATTAAGATCAATCAGTACAGTATTAAAAGAAGTTGCTTAAAATAAATATGACAGACAAGTCAAACTTTGAAGAAAAAAACTACATATTTGAGGAATTATCCTATTTATTCATAGTCTACTACATGAATGTTTGATCAAGCACTACATTTGCAATTCATTGTGTAAATATTATTCTTAGGAAGCAAGGGTGATAACTCTATCTTTCAATGCTTCCTTACTTGACACAGCACTCACTGTTGTATCTTTTAGTACTCATTTAGTGTAATGTTAATGCTTCTGGTTTCTATTCCAGATTTTTATTCAAGTCTTACCATTTTTCCATCCTCGGCTTAAAGTAGCTGGATTAATATAACACTTGCTCTCTGACAGGAAGTCAATGACACCAGTCTCTTCGAACAGGTTATTTAGGTCATGATTAGTCAGATTCCCTGGGAGGACACCTGATCTTGCTGTCCAATTTGCAAATGAAAAATCTGTAGAGGAAAATTTTTTTTATCATATTGATACAGCGGTTGACCAGAAAAGCTGGTCAATATGCTTCTTTCTATATAAATGTTGTCCAATGCCTATGAAAAATTTGGTCTTCTAATTGTTTTCCTTTTTTAGAAATGTCATTTTAAGGTTTTATACATTTTAGAAACAGTGACAATATTTGATGGCTGCTTAACATCATTGACACAAGATGATAATTTATTAAATGGCCAACATAATGTCACCTGTGTGAACAACATGTGCCTTACAGGGCCTCACAACTATGGAGGCAGTTGCAAATGGCAAACACACCCATTTCACCATCAAAACCATAACAGAAATGTACTTACATCATCTGTGACACTTTCCATGTGTTTCTGACAATATGTGAGCATTCACTCATCAAGCCTGACCCGAGTGAAACTTTTACAAAATTTGGGAAAATACCTGCAACACTTTGCCTCTGCAAAGGTGCAACCCAATTTGCTGAAATTACTGCTTCTGAAATGCCAAAAAACAAGGATTGCAACTCTGTTGTGCAGAAATCATAAATTACACTGTTACATTTGAGGTTTTCTTCTTGTATGATGCTGCTCCCAACTCGATATCTTCCATTGCAGCCTTGCCCTGACCAGCCATGTGACCAATATCATCTCATGGGATCATGAGGCACTTATGGGGAAAGTGAAACTAGTAATTTTATGTTACAAAATAAATTAGTCTTCCTTTATCTACTTCATTAACTTACTTGAATCTTTGAAGCCTACATGTCTGCTGCATGGAATTTTCTTCAAGTAGAAGTTGGCAAATATTGGAACTACCATCTCACAAGGCTCCTTTGCATTCCAGCATACACTGGCATTGAGGCTTACAAGATATTTGTCTTGCCTTACCATGTTGTAGAGAGATAAGCTGTAAACAAATAGTAAACAGTTATATATATATATATATATATATATATATATATATATATATATATATATATAACATGCATCACTTGCTGGACATCATTTAAAAAATAATTATATAATCAACAGTTTGATCATTCAGATGCTTTGCATGAAAAAATATGTTTAAATCATCTGAGGTACTACTGTAATGTTTGACTAGTTCCCTAATTCAACTAATTGTATTATTAGACTGGTATACAAATCAAATATGGATGAACCAATTATTCTGATTATTTGGCAAAACGTATTTTTCCATAGTTTTCACTTTTATTCCTTAAGTCTATATTTTAAGGTCATTCTCGTTAGACTTATGGCAAAATGGTAAGAGTTGGCAGGTCTGAAGAGAGTGAGGTCTTGTTCATTTTGTAATATTTCATATTCTGCAAGTTGTATGCTCTGCAATCTGGCCACAGTAAATATGTCAGCAACTTTAGCATTTATATGTACCACAGTTTTTATTAAACTGCCTCCAGTTCCTTTATCCATCAATCCCTTATTTCAAACAATGTATTGTTAAAGTAGATCCATTATCTCAAACAATGTGCAGTAGTCCCCCTCTTGAACAGTCCCCCCGACCAGCGGCCACCCGCTTCTTACGGCCAGAATCCCTTGGCACCAACGAGTTTGTATTCAAAAGTACCCCTCAAGAGCAGCCAACCCTCTAATACGACCAGCAGCCAGCATTTTTGTACAAAAATGTAAAATGTCCCCCTCATAAACGGCCACTTTTGTTTCTTCAAATGTATCCAGAACCAATAATTAATTCAAATCTTGACGTACGGTAAGGTAAGCAAATTTGATTATCTCTAACGTAGATACATGTCTCCAAGTGTTAAGTCTCCGTTACAAGTGTAGACTAAAGATTTATAGTATATCATTATCTATAAAAGTCAATGTTTAAAGAAAATGAGCTCAATAATGTTATGATATAGTTTGAGATTCTTCTCTTTGATGATTATAACCAGACATAATTGTTACAATCATAACAGGGTCAACATAGGCTAAAAATAGATTTTGTACATTGGCACACGCAGAGAACCTTAAAAAAAACAGAGTATCAGACAAAGACCGGAAAAATCACGTGACAACACATTATGGCTTCCTTTACGAAGACTGTATTTTGTACACTTGACACAAGTTTTGTCTGCATAATTAAAACGCATACAGTCAGCAATAACCGAATAAATCATTACCAAACATTAAAATGTCATCACGTTAACGAATGCATTATTTTAGAAGAAAGTCGGTTATTCTACTCTACGACATTGGGGGGGGGGGGGAATGACTTGCTGAACAATAATTTTATGTAGAAAAGACTCAAAAAAACAAGTTTAAGTTGAAATAATTTGAATAAAAAAAGTCATAACTAATAAGAAGGTTATGCAGCAGCAGTGGGAAAATGGAGCAAATGGAAAGATAATTATGTATGTACCAAGATGTAAATGACATTTTTGAATCCATTTGCAATGTGCATGACAACAATATAACAAAAAGAACCTTTTAATTATTAATGTTTCATTTAGACTAAGATATTTAATGTTTTGAAGTATGTAGCTTTCTTAATACGCACATTACATATACATGTACTTCTCATAATAAATTTAGCCCCCCCCCCCCTGGAACGGCCACCCATCTTATAAGGCCACTTTCCCGGTGAAGAAGGAGTGGCCGTATAAGAGGGGGACTACTGTACTGTTAAAGTAGATCCCTTATTTCAAACAATGTACTGTTAAAGTAGATCCCTTATTTCAAACAATGTACTGTTAAAGTAGATCCCTTATTTCAAACAATGTACTGTTAAAGTAGATCACTTATTTCAAACAATGTACTGTTAAAGTAGATCCCTTATTTCAAACAATGGACTGTTAAAATCAGTACACGTTACTGTGCAGACAACATTATGTGAATATTTACCTGCACATTTTTTTATTGCTAGGAAACCAATATAGTTACTAAGTAAAATGTTTTTTCTTAATAATGACAATTGTAATAACTTAAACAGGTACTACCTTGCTATGCAGCCAAATGAAAAGCTCATATTTATAATTAACCCATCTAGTATTGCATCTCAAATGAGTTTTGACAACATGAATACATATTTATATTTAATTTATTAGTTACATTTAAATCAAAATGTTTGTACTTATACAAGATTAACCATCTTTCAAGCGTTAACCTTGCAAACAGAAGGCATTTCATGTGCTCCAATATGGATCAAGACATCCAACTCTGAATATTTGGCTTGACAAAGATTGTTTTGTTGCCAGCTTCAAATTGACTTCATTAGGTTTTCAGGTAATAATTAAGAAATTTAGTCAGGCGATTTTTTTGACTGGTTTATTTAGAAATAAAAAGGCTCTTGATAAACAATAATGAATTGGATTTCTTTAAAACTGCAATCAATTTAGTTAAAATCAAACATGCTAAAAGGGGCACAGAGTGGCCGAGTGGTCTAAAATGATCTCCCTTATGTATCACTGCCATCTCACCACAGTCTGTGCGGGTTCAAGTCACAGATTCTGATAATGTGGTACATATGTATGTGAGAATGCTTGCCAAGAGCTTCTTGTGGGTCAGTGGCTCTTTCTGTGTTTTTCCTGGATTCTTCCTCCACCATTAATAACTGGCCGCCATGTATAGCCTATCATGTGCTGAAAAATGGTGTTAAAACCCTACAACAACAACAAACATGCAAAAAGCAGTGTGTATCATCTATTGTTAACATGATAATTATAAGAAGCCAGTATGTACCTGATGCCTGACCAAACAGATTTTAATGAATAATAAAAAGTGTTTACATGCATGTGACTTTCACAGTAACTTGATGATGAATAAAATAAGCCATCACAAATTATTAAGTTGTGAGTATAAATAAATGATTACAAAATCGTTAGTTTTCACTACTGTTGGTGCACTGAAGAGATTAGTTTAGAGTATTTTACAAAGCTACTACAAACAATCATAATGAATAATGAACTTGCTTCAAAGAAAAAGAGTTGCTGAATTTTTCAGTTTAGGTCTTTTACCTAACATCTCTCTTATCAATTTTGACTATTTCCAAACCATTATCTATCAATCCATTTATGTGCATCTACATGCATGTATATTCCTTTGCTTTTTCAATGACAATGGCATTCTAAACATTCATTTTCTTCTCATCTACACCTCAATGTACATGCACAGTTTACATATATCTTTTATGATAACTTTAATTATTAGCATAGTGTTCTAACGAACTAACAAAGAAAACAAAAATTCAGTAGGTTTTCTTTAAAAACACATATGATACAAATTTCCTTAAAACATTGCATATTACACTGTACTTATTGCTATAACTTTAATTGTGATATTATGCTCTCATATTTTGAGCAAGCTCATATCTCCTAAGGATATATTCAATTTTTAAGTGACGCAAGATGCGGTCTGAAAACCAGATACATTGTTCCTATTATCCACATAAATTCCAAGTTATGATTAGTCTGTGGTCTATTTTAATTTGAATTGCTTTGAAACTGTTGACATATGAATGAAATGGGTGATTCATTACTCACTCAAGTCGTATAACTCCTCCAAGCCACATGTGAATGACAGTTCCCCAATCATATTCAAGCAGAGAGACAGTGCATTTGTAATCTTCAATTTCCAAAGTCATTTGGTAGTGACATGGGCTTATGTCAACAATAATATGAACTGGCCTTCCAATGAGCCCTAAATCCATGCAGCAATCAACAGCTGTGCATTTTCCAGGGACATAGCATGATATATCCTTCGCAAGACCAGGCAGGGACATGTTTGCTGGGCAATCTAAAGACAATGTATACAGAGACACAATATTACTACATATTGCAAATTGTAGAATTATTGCAAGATATAGGTCAATTATATGCAACAATAATGTCGACTTTTCTAATAGGCAGTAATATTAGTTATTTTTTACTTTGCTAACAAACACCTGTCAGTTGAAATCTCACTGCTGCATATTAACCAAGTCTTCATAAACCAGTCTCTATTCTATTGTGTATTACCAAAATGTGGCGGCATTCTTTGTAGTCACTGATGTTATGTATATTTAACTTGTATTGTGTGCTTGATCTGTGTCCATAATTGAGGGTTGCATTTATTTTATTACAGTGATATGGTACTATCAACAGACATTGCCATTTTTATTGATCAATATTTGTATATGTTTATTTAGGATGTACAAAGAAGTATTTAAATGAAAAGTTTTACAAAATGTATCGCTTTCTTTGCAGTCACTGATGTTATGAATTTATTATTTAATTAGTATTGTGTGCTTGAAATCCATCTGCAATTGAGGGTTATGGTTATTTCCTTAACTCATTCAGCCCCAATAAACTTATCAGTAACACTGCTACTGTGCCCTAGCCACACTAAGCTGTGTCTAGCTGCTTGTGTCCCAGAGTGTTTTACCAAATTTACCTGTTTGGAAAATTTTGTAAAAATCGTGCACATGCCTTTACACTTACTTTAATTTCTCTTCTTGTATCCAATATTAATCCATGAAAATTTCACCAATTAATCCAAATGAATTTGTCTACACAGTGATGTATTTTTTTCTTCTATTTGTCCAAGTCTTTCACAATTTATTTATCCACTTTTTACAAAATTATGTGCAACATTGTTAGGAATATCACATCATCAGCACTTAATTCCATTAAAATAAACCAGGACAATTTAATATGTGATATGGTTTCAAACAATTTGTACATAAATTTACTTGGCAATGTTCACATTCAGATTTTGGTTAAGATAGAACTTTGTTCAATAAACACATTTTGCAGGTTGGATACCACATTTTGTTCGGTGATACCAATAATACAATATGTATTTTTGGGCATATGGATTGGTTTTGTTTGTGATGTCCGTGTATAGTGTCTCTGGAAATAATAATAAGCAAAAAAACTAGATTTCTCTTTCTGCCTTGTCAATTTGTCAATGTTTGTTGTAGGTCCAGGATTCGGTCCACTAAAATCATTGATTTGGACAGGCAGAAGACGATCGCTCCAATCTACTAGATCGGCAGAAACTCTTTCATTTTCACTATCAGCATCCTCTTCTTCTGATGATTCAATTCAAGAATCTTCAATGTCCCATTCTAAATCTCGCAAATTATCCAACTGTTGAACATAATTTTCCTCTACTTAATCAATATTTTCGAGATCAAAACCAAAAACTTTGCCCTCACATCCATAAAAAATCACTCGTGCTTCCGCCATCATTTTATGATTTTACAAGAACAGAACACATGTATTTAAACTGCTCTCAATTAGTAATCCTTGCTTTCTGAACATTTACAGTTTGCCCAAACGAAAGTAAATTCATTTCTGATTGGTTACAAGTGGGTCTGATTCTTAGAAAAGCCCCATTTGCAACCAGTCAGAGACTTTCTCTCAACCACACATTCGGACCACAGATTAGCGGGCCTGGCGATTGAATGCAGTAGAGAAACTTTGTAAAATTGCGGTATTGGCTGTTGAATGCAGAAACTGGATTACGCGCAAAGGCGGTATCGGGGCCGAATGAGTTAAGGTATTACATAAATTGATCCAAATTTGTATATTTTGAAGATAAATGATTTGTATAAAAAATGTGAATTTAACAAAATTTATAACTTCTTTTCAAATTTGCAGATTTGATGAGATTGCTTTAAATTTGCAGGCACTAACTGCTGTTTTTGATGATAAAGTGAGGATTAAATCAAAGTTTCATTTACCAATTCTAAATGCAATTTTGTTTATGTTCACAAAATAGGGTCCAATTATTTTGGTATTTTCTATAAGAAAAAAATGGGATCAAATCTACCCCCATATTATAAACAAGCTAAAGATTTAGTCAAACATGCTAAATGTGGGAGTAGTTTAATTTGTTTAATGTTGAATAAACCCTGAAACTGGGGTCTGACTGATACACTTTTTCTGTTTGCCAAATGTTTGGTACAAAGATTTAAAAAGGTATTGAAACAACAAGTGCAAGAATACAATATGTAACCAGTCTTAAATAAACACTGGAAAGAAGGCGCCAGACGTCTAGCTCTGATATAAGACAGGATTTTATTCGTAGATGCACATACACTGCAAGTTTAGTTTAAATAGATGCATTAAATCTGCAAACTATAAAAAGACCCTGGACTGATTGATGGATGAATGTATATAGATGGACAAAATGAATCCTAAAACTGTTTGCTTCCTTTAGTGAGGAAATAATGTAGGAATGGTTGCCTCTGAATTTATTTGTGCAACATAAGTATTGCATTGTATTTTTTCTGTGGCAATGTAACCTTACCATTGGTCCATCCAGATGCAGATTTTCCATAGGGAACTTTATTTCTGTCACATGCATGGCTTTGTAGAAATCGGGATATTTTCAAATCTTCCAGAAGTATAGAGCTGGCATGGTCAGGCAGAGTTGACATCTTGGCAAAGTCATTCTTTTTGAGCCATTCATTCAAAGAAAATCCTAAATGTTAACAGAAACAATATTTTTATATAATTCCTTAAATTTTAAGTAAGCAGTAATCAGTTAATGCAATATTAATCTCATTAAAAAGGTGATATACCATTTAATTATAATCTATTTTTAAATGGATTTACTATGTGAACTATAAAAGCATAAGGAACTTAAATCTGACAAAACATCACCAGGATCTGACTAGTAAGTAAATTCAGCTTTTGAGATATGGTTGAAGACATGTTAATTCTCTTCCAAGGCCATATATTCAAACAATTTATAGTATCTTCTCTCTCTCTCTCTCTCTCTCTCTCTCTCTCTCTCTTTCTCTCTCACACACACACACACACAAATATATAATCAATAATCATAATACTTATGCCATACCTAAGGAGTTTTATCTCCAAATGAAAGGTATAAAAATATTTTCTTAAAATAAAGATGACAAGCCGTTAACATATCATAGGACATGACTTCATAACCACATAGTCACAACCAGAACCATGACTCAAGGGTTTTTGAATGCTACTGACATATTAGAGGTTTATGATTATATTAAATTATCCAAATAGTGTGCATAAAATCAGTAATACAGTCTTTATTGAAAGACACAGCCGAGTGTAATGAATGGTACAATTTAACGAATATAATAAGCATGTTCTATTCCCAAATTTTGTATTGAGTTGGAAAATGCCATTTTGAAGTAATATTAGTGTCCCTATTTGACACCATCACCCCACAGATGCAACAGTGGTATGCGAGAATGGAAATATGGAATCATATAACTTCAAACTATGAAGTGAATTGAGTGAGAAGTTATGTGAATATCAGAAATAAAATATGTTCTACCCTTTGATCCTGTGGCACATTTCAGAGACATAAGCCACATGATAATAGCAGTAAAGAGTGGAAAGGGAAGTTATGGATCATATATTTCAAAATTAGAGTAGTACAGATTTATTTGTGCACAGGCCTCACATAGGGTACATTAATTATATACATAGCTATGCATTTTCATTCAAACATATCTAGTTAACATCTGTAAATTCACTACAATATTGTACAAGATAATCAGAATCTATTTACCTGGAGTAACATAGTCCATTCTAGTGTCACATGCAACCTCCAGCAAATGAATGTTTTTCAGCTGGACAAAGTCAATACATTTTCTGTGATTTGTGTTGAGACATGCAGAGACATTTGCATGAAGGAGAACAACCTTCTCATAATCCAAGCTATCAATCATTACCCTGTGCAATATATAATATAACAAACATTAGACATCAAAATATTAAAAGAGTCAGATTCAGCTTGTCCCTAATTAACCACATGTAACAGCATCAAGACTACTTGCACTTAATTATTAAGACTTAAACACTATTGTTTTTATGTTGCAATTAATATTCTTTAATTCAAAATAAAAATCACAACCAGACACAATTGGAAATAACATTCCTCATGCAGAAAGCTCCTAAACTTTCAATGTTGTTTCTGTGAACCATGTTATTAATGTCTATGAACTTTCTGTATTGTTATATTTTTAATTTGATAAATGGAAGCACAAATTACATATAAAATCATTTAACTACTAAGTACAGCAAGTGTACTGGTGCTTTCTTTTATCAAAGTATTTTAAATTAGCTACAGGAGAAATCTTCCCCTGTGCATTATTATTTTATACAGTGGGAGAATAAACATATGGTTAATTGACCATGCTGAGTATCATCCCATTGACGACAGCAAAGGCATTAAGCAGGACATAATGAAATGCTCAACCATTCTAGAGAAGCTCAACATGGATTTTCCATATGGTAGCTACTGAAGTCACACTATTTGTAAGAGAGCCAGCAGGACAGAGATTTGATACAAAAATATTCCGTACTAGTTTCATCATAACTGACTTAGATTCATTTTCTCTATTTTAGTAACTGTTTGAGCTAGTGTACTCTGGGCTTGTTCAAGCTCATTTTTTGAACACGTGGAAGCAGCCATTTTGATCAGCTGTTTCCTTTCAAAAGTGCATGACTTCCATAATTATCACATATAATTAAATTTCAGTCCCATTACATTTTCTACTACTACATCTTAGTACTTGTCTTTCTTTCTTAAGAACACAATATAACCAAAAAGGACCAATAGGCATTGAATTAATTCTTACTGTACAGCTGAAACATTTTAAGCTGCATGAATCTCATTAATTATCATGCATATCTTTCACTACCAATGTTTCCCCCTCCCCATACTGTGATGAAAAGTGAGTTATTTAAAACATTATACCTCACAATTTATCAAACTAGCAACCAATGTTATTCTAAAACGACAGGTAAAAAAACTTACCATAAGATGTCACTCACAAGTATTATTTTAAACAGATCAGGTTCAAAGAGGTCAAAAGCTAAATTCTGTGCTAATTCTGTTAATACTGGGATATAAATCTGCATATCACCATTTGTTTTCTTAATAAAGTTTTCATTAATTCTAACAGTTTTATGTTTCAGTTGATTTTACTTCTATCTTCCAGTGCTTTTACTTTCCCCATAGTTGAGGTCACTTCACACATAATACAGCCAAAAGGCATGTTCTATAAGTTAGGGCAAAATATACATATATATAATGCACCATTTAATTGAAAAAATTATACAGAATGATAGGAAACAGAAACAATTGCACACACATTCATATTTATCTCGATGTTCTGCTCTACAGATTCATACTTTGTATTGGGTTTGAATTTTAAAAATAAAGAATTTCTCAGATTTTCCTTATTTTTGTTGTATTGTTAAAAGAACTTTTAATTCCCTTAATTTGGTGCCTGACTGATGTGTGTACTTTGAGTTGGAGAGTATACAGCTTGGATTTACTTCAGATATATACCTATCAAAGCCTGCTGGCTTCGCTTGGTTATTTTCATTTCATTGACTTAACTTTTATAATTTACTTTCAAAATTTGTGTTGGTAACATTCACTCCACAATGTATGATGAAAACAAACCTTCCCCACATATCTGCCTCTTTCAAAAGTATGTAAAAACTATAGAGAATAACTTTCACTGGGCAAAAAAGATACATAAAATGTCATTTACTACTGAGCATATCTCTACCCCAGGGACTTACTGGTTGGAAACTATACTGAATTCCCCAATTATACCTTTACTGGGCATGAAATGAAAATACCCTACATGCATTTGGCATTGAGCCAAAGTTTGTTACCTGAGTATACTTTGATGAGACCTCAAGCTGGTTTAATTACATGCATTTCATAATTTTATTTTTTTTTCTCCAGTATTCCATAGAATCATCAGATCAGTTATTAACCTAGCTATCTGTTCTCAAACCTTTGCCTTCTGCAGCATTACTTCATGAATGATTGTTTGATTTCAAAAAGAATGTGGCATACATCTTTATATCATAAAGACCTTGAATGAGCTCATTTACAACACTCAAGTGTCATCAAATCACTCCGGTGGTCTAATGGGAGATCATGGGTTCGATCCCCAGCCACGTCATACCAAAGACTTACAAAAATGGTACTAAGCGCAGCCTTGCTTGATGCTCAGCATTAAGAGGTTAGCGTTAGGACAGGTCAGCCTGGTGTCAGGATAATGTAACTGGGTGGGACATCATGCTACATGTCTGCAGCATGATGCCCCAGTACTAGACATCACTATAAACTGCCTTACTTCAGACATCATAGTGATATGACTGAAAAATTCTTAAAGCTACGTTAAAAATCCTAATCAAACAAACAAATGTCATCACATAGAGAAGTTATGGCCTGTGAATGGTCATATGCCTCACTTTCTTTCACAGCACAAGTTCATCAGTTTAAGTCAATGCAAAGCAAATTAATATAAGTGCACCTATTGATCTGAGCCCTCACTAACAAAGACAGGATCTGATGACCAAGCACTTCAATGGTCACTTAAAACAACAAAAAGCTTACTCTGTTTTAATTAATCCATTTAGAAAAGTCTCTGTTCTTCTGAATGATGACTTTGCTACAAGGGAAATGGTTTGACTCAGTTTCTCAATACCAACAGATAGGATATGATTACAGCTGTCAACTACAAGATGCATTTCAATATCTCGATTCAAGGCTTCCATTGGCAGACAGCAACTGATTCCTGTACAGAAATCTGTAACATGGCACTTCACTCCTGCTGGTAGTTCAGGAAGACTCAAACTGGATTTGCAGTCTGAAATATAAATTTTATATTAGAATTGGTCTTGTTAAAACTGTGATGTCTCTAGTTTCAGCATGGATACAATATTTGGTATATGGTGTTAAGCATTATTAATTGCACAATTTGATTTTAGGCTGAATAAACTGTTCAATATTTAGCATTGTGTTGCAGTTAAAGATAGAAACATTGATTAGATTTGCTTCCATACTTTATGAAGTGTGTTCTAAACTATGCACATTGCTTCTGTCAACAGTTACTGTATTTAAATATCAAAAAAATGTGCATCGTATATAACAAAATCTGCTGTTGAAAAATGCCCCTGTTCAGCAGAACATGGTCTTTATTTTTTGTTTAAAAACTTGAGGTGAACTGTAATCTCACAAGTTGTTGTCAAAATAAAAACCTGACAATGGCCTACTTCAGAATCCCATTCCAAAGTTATTTCAAAAATCCGAGATGTGAGGGTAAGAAGCAATGAAAATAACAAACTTGTAACATTCAGGCTATTACTGGGAGTCAATGAATGCAGAGAGTCATGGATGACATTATAATCACATTGTCACAAGCTTCCACCAAGGTGTGCTCAACACAAATATTTCACTTAATTGATTTGTTTTTTTAAACAAACATGTATGTCCCATACACAAGAAAGTTTCATGTGTCAAACACATTCAAATAATGTAGACAATTTGAAAGAAATTATTATAATGAGATGAAAATCTAAACAGGTCATTTACATATGCATACAAATATGCCAACTAAATTTCATTTGTTTACCACAAGCAATTTTTACATTAATGTTCTAAAGTGCTTTTGCATACTCTTGAAAACAATGATTTATATAATTAAAAAAAAACATTATCTCAATTCCAAAAGGTTCAAAACATTGCAAAAATGCTACAAAATTGCCCACATTGACATAAATATATAACCTCATCATCTTCATATCAATAATAATATTTGCCCGTCAACGTTAATGTGATTACCTTGAGTAGAAGATTAATCACGAAAACAAGCCTTATGTCAAACAAGTCCAAGAGATCAAGAAATATTTGTTTTGTGGTTTAAAGCAAACTGAAATCCATAAATACTGATAAAACTCGAAATATTGAAATCAAAGCAACCATATAATTTCCAGATATTGGTACAGTGTGACCTGACTATAGCATGCTCCATTAGAACATGAATTTGGATATAACTCAATCATGGAGTGGCTCCCAAAATTTCATATGCATGTACTTTTCTTGTACATCCAAAAAAATCTTTTCTTAATAGTACAAAAATTGACATAATAATAATAATAATAATAATAATAATAATAATAATAATAATAATAATAATAATAATAAAATGAGGACTTTGCATAGCACCTAATCTCTAAAAGCTCTAAGCGCTTTACAACATTAGACCTATAACATAAAAAAGCAGATAAAATGATATGATCACAAATTTTGTTAAAAACCATTCAATTAGAAAACATAAAACATGATGAAAATATTTAAGGTAGAACACATTATTAGGTCTTTATGTTTCTTTCTTGTAGTCAAAAATAGTGTGTTTTAGGAGCACTCTTGGATGGAGTCACTGTATTTCTTGAGTTTAAGTTCAATGAATGGGCAAACTCATTTCACATTGCTGGGATCTGGTATGAAAAAGAACAATGTCCATATGACTTCATTTTCATAGTAGGAATAACGAGTATACAATTGTCTAAAGAGGAGCATAAGTATATTGCTGGTGTGTACACATGGATGAGGTCGGATAAGTATGAAATGTAGCACAGAGAACAAATTTTTTGTTTGACATGGAACAAATGGATAGCTAGTGTAGGGTATAGAGCTTAAGGAGGTGTGCTCTGATCATATTACTCTAAGGATGACAAGAGCAGCCATGTTTTGAACTTTCTGAAGTTTCTGGAGTAGATATGTTGGTGTTGCTGATATTTATTGTTGAGGCAAAGGATGTGATTGAGAAAGTAGTTGTGTTGTGAACAGAAACGCCTCAGTTTTATCCTCATTCATCTGCAGTTTGGTATGTGTCATCCACGATTTCACATCAGAAATGCACCTCTCTACACATTGGATGGTGGTATCTTCTTCAGTTGGGTGGCTAGATTTGTATATTTGGGTGTCATCAACTTACAATTGGCGAGACATTGGATGATGAACTATGACACTTGAGAGCGACTGAGTGTACAGAATGAAGGGAACAGGTCCAAGAACAAAACCCTGTGCAACACCACAACATACATCAACTGGGCTGGAATGTATTCCATTTGTGGACATAATTTGTGTCCTGTTGACCAGGTAGAACTTGAACCAGAGTAAGGAAGTGTCTTGCATGCCAAATACATGCTGGAGACAGTGAAGTAATATATCATGGTCTATTGTGTCAAATGCTGCAGACAAATCAAGGAGGGTGAGGGCTGTAATCTTTCCGCTATCCAAACCAGAAAGAATGTCATTAATTACTATTAGATGAGTATTTTCAGTACTGTGGTAAGTGTGATATACAGACTGTATATTGCTAAAAAGACTGAATTAAGATGAGATACAAGTTGGGTTAGAACAACTTTTTCTAAGATTTTTTATATAAATGGGAGATTAGAAACTGGGTGGTAGTTCTTTAAATCATCATCATCAAGTGTTGCTTTCTTCAGCATAATCTTTACAAATGTAATTTTGAAAATTGATGGGAATCATCCAGATGAGAGAGAGAGGTATTAATAACATCAGTTAATGAAGGTAATACTGGATCTAAGCACTCAAGCAGCAGTGATGTTGGAATTGGATCACATGACTTTGGTGCACTCTTTATAATGTTTATACTTACTAAATCTATAGAGACAGGTTTAAATGCTGCTAAGGGTTGCTGTTAAAATTATGTATGGCAACTGTAGGTGATGATCTGTCAATTGAAATTGTGCTGTCAAGCTTATCTCTAATGATTTGTGCTTTGTCACAGAAGAAATTTGCAAACAGTTCCAGAAGGTCGACTGGAGAGAAGGTAGTTGTAAGTAATGTACATTTCTTCCTTGACATTGTAAAACAATTATAGTGGAGCAACATCCGAAAATTTACAAGGTATTTAAATATTATAGTTCCCCCTAAAAATTATGTCCAAAAACATACTGTGTCCAAAAACATACGGATAATACAGTATCATTTTTCCGTAGTTTTTACTTGTATGCCATAAGTCTTTCTTCTAAGGATAATTTTCATATGACTTATGGCAAAATTTCCCACAGGGGAAAAGGAACCGTGGCAGACCCAAAGAGACCTGGCGACGAACAGTGGAGAGAGACCTTAAGACCAGAGGCCTCACCTATCAGACCGCCCCTGCAATAGCTGCCGACAGACGGAAATGGTGCTCCCTTGCTGTTGCCTCAAGCACCAGACGGCGCAGAGAGGATTGATTGATTGATTGATTGATGGCAAAATTGCAAGTTGACATGTCTGGTGATGGGACTGGCATTTGAATACACAGTGTTGATCCTCTATTCATGCTATACATTAGACATGTATATATCAAGTGCACGGTTCTCTGAATAAAGTAAAATATATGCAATCTCTGTTTACATTACACATGTATTTCTTATTTAATATGCATTTATTTAAGCCAGTAACTGTGCAAAAGAAACATTTACTTTTGAACCCACTTTAATCACACTCACAGACCTCTGACATTTTTTGGTACATGCATTATTTTCTTCAGCATAATGACTTGGTTGGTTATAACACAGTTTAATATATAACACAGTAAGGTTCTATGAACTGCAACTACTTTCTTATAGCAGGGTCACACTGTACCACACAAATATTGTGAAATAACAATGTGAACTCCACAATGTATGCTTGTATGTGGAAGTGCTTTATAACACCTCACCACAAAAATCAATACTAGAACTATTTAAAATATTCAAAATCAAAGCAACCACAAGTCCTCAAATATTGATACCCAATGAACATAGCATATCAAAGCAGACATTAAATTCAAAATAATTTGCAACCCATAAAAGTTATCAATTCCTAGCACTTTTTGAATGTTATAATCCATGTCCTTGAAGGTCCAACATATTTACCCTGTGTCCATCCACCTATATTTGCTGGTCTGTGTTGTAAACACTGTTCACTCTTTAAAATAGGAGCCAACCCCATATCCTCCATGACTAAAATCCGGTCTGCATTAGACAGCACAGCTGGTGAACTCATGTTCCTTCCCATTAGCCACATATCCATGTCAAAACCTAAAAAATCAGAGAAAAATATGACAGTAAAGATATAATTATATATAGTGATGGGAATCGGTCAGAAATTCATAATCGATAATCGGTTCCCCTTAACCAACTGATCATCGATTATAATCGGTTACTAAGAGCAAATTTTAATTTTTGTTACACAGTTATATCTTTGATCAAGAATTCAATATGTTTATAAATATACAGGAGTAATCTATTTTAATGACATGTATACTTTAACCTGACAATAATATTACAAAAATACATTGTGTTACATTTGTTCTACAACTTTGTTAAATGAATGCAACTTTTTATGGCTGATCAGTCAAATATAATTGAAATACTGCTACAATCTCCCGAAATTCTTTCATTCATATGTGATTTGTCTATAATTTAAAGTATAGAAGGAAGTGATTTTCTTGTTTGTTATTGTTTATAAATACTACAAAAGATGTTGCAATTTAACTTAAACAAATAAACAAAATGTGTTTAAATTTTATTAACTCAACAATTTAACAACTTGAACATGTAATAATGACTATATGTTCCTAATAATGAATCGTAAGACTTTTTATTTGTAGTTGTGAAGCGATTAATACATTTCAGGTCAACTTTAGTGGCTGGGAGTTTTACTAACCTTTGTGCTTTGCATACACCTAAAAAGTTGTCTCCCTTTACACACAATCGATTATGGAGTTTCACAATCGATTATCTTATCGGTTTGCTCAACCAACTGATGATCGATTATAATCAATAATCGGAACAAAACTAATTATATACACATAAATCTAAATGTATTTGTGGGGTTAAAATAAGATAATAAGACAGTCTTTTAAATATCTAAAGAGTTGCAAATTTGTGGCTTTATACAGTGAGGAGTTACTGCATAGTAATTCAAAGACTAAAAATACATATATGACTATAATAAGGTCAAAAGCTAAGTTTATTTTCATTCTTTGTCAAAACATTTGATGGAAATTTGTATCACAGAAGAGACCTTATAATAATCAACATAATTTATCCAATCAATAAGATACCACAAATTTATTATTATGGTAGAGTCAGTAAAGGATATGTTTTCTGTCCTTAATGAGTACTATTATCGCATTATTACATAAACACTTTCCGTGCACAAGATTACCTTCATTTGAAGACTGTGACTTCCCACAGTTCTTCTTTGGTAAGCGGGTATTGTTTAAGACTACCAACCTCAGGTCACATGATGCATTTGCTGTACAGATTTTTATGGTTGAAGATATCAAAAACTGCTCCTCTGAATTGAGGTCATAGACCTGGTATCTGAAGGAGATCAGTAAGAGATATAAGATGTACTAATATTGTTAAAACATTTACACAAAATTTGCTTTCCAAAGAAAATGTTAAACAATGCCAGTTTAATACTGTTAAAACATTTACACAAAGTTTGTTTCCAAAGAAAATGTTGTCTCTAATGTAGGCAATATAAATATGTCTTTATGGTACAAATGTGTTAACTGGAAATTTAACTTGTGTTGATACTTCTTGGATTCTATAAAACTTCAGTGTCATTCACCAGACTTTGCAGCAAGTTCTCAGATGAAGCAGATGTTTCCAAAATGTTCATCAAAGAAAACATGGTAATTTTGTGATATTGGCTATCAGCCTGTAAATATGCGAACCTGCCCACAGCATTCTTCAGAACATTTACACAGAATTTGTATCCATTTAAATTCTTTCAAATTAATATATCATAACTGCTTTAGCTGACAATTTAAAATATCTCTTAATTGTGTCTTTTTAACAACCAATCTACACCCAATATAAATGTTGAAACTTACTCCAGCAGCATCAGGCCCTTCATTGACAGACTTTGTTTCTGGCCCCAGATATAGCCAATTAGTGATATGTTGACATGGAGTTGCTCAATGCCCACTGTCAGCCTATGATCACAGTTGTCTATTTCCACATATACATGGAATGACCTCCCTATGCTTTTGACATCCACACAGCAACTAATTCCAGTGCAGTGGTCAGGAATATGGCAGGTGACAGGTCCAGAAAGGGTGGGCAAAGTAATATTCCCTGGACATTCTGAATGTACATACAATTTTCAGTAATTATTCAAGATGAAATCTGATGGCATAAAACATATACATACGTATCACATCTAGATTTTATTTCATGTGGGTATTTGAGGGGTATAATAATTATTTTGAAACAGAATGGTTGCCCATCTGCAAAATATGGATGCAAAGCAAAGTCATCTGTTTTTCCATCCTCACTAGCCATGACAATCCTATCTACACCTTGGCAGATCAAACACATATTTTAGCGCTTTGTCCAAGCAACTTCTATTGAATGTCATGAGTTGCCTCCCTTAGTATGTAATGTCAACTAACCAGCATTGTGTAACAGTGGTGCATTGTACATCGGCTGGCAATAGTGTAGGCAACTGACTTAAAAAGGTTACTTATTAGGTTTAACATTGAAAGTACGATTCCATACTAGAAGAATTCCATTATAGGTGTATTGGCATGAAAGGTATTTGTACAAACATGGACTAGCAGTGGAAAATTGTATATTCATCAGTCCATTAAAGCTATGTTCTCCCTTTGTCTTGATCATGTAGTAATAATGTTTAAATTTAAACTTAATTTTGATTGGATGCTGTGGCTTGCTGCCACATCCAATGAAATTCACAGACCCAAAGCACATAAATATAGGTGTAGAGCAGGTTATCATATCAGAACCTTGGCTAGGAAAGATGATGTTTGTCCAATTAGTTTAAGTCCCTGCTGCAATTCAAATGAAACAGTAATAGTAAAAATTAAATCTTGTTTCCAAAATATAAATTTATTTTTCAATAAATTATAAAATGAAATGTATGATTTAGATTTGTATGACTCATCAGTTTCCCCATATGCTACAGAAACACAAAGGACCTCTAGCATTAATATGAAAAGAATACCGAAGTTCTAACTTCAATATCACTCCGGCTGTAAAAATTATAATCTGTCCGGCAAAAATGCTTTGTTTCCAGGTGTTATTCTCAAATTGTTTTCTGTGTGCTGTACACAGAAAGCATTATTTATCAGTTCATGGTTACCATTAGTTTCAAATCTTTATATGTTTTTCTCCTATGAATATTCAAATGTTGTGTAAACTATTTTAAAATTATCTGAATTCAGTTTACTTTCATTCTTCCTGAAATGCAAACCAATTCATTCTCAAGTTATTGAATCTAGTTCATTAGGAAAAAATATATATCTCGCATACTTCAAAAAAAGAGAAAAAAATGAGACATGAAATCAGAAAGGGAGAAGCAGATTGCATAATGTTTTCAAAACTGAAGACACGTATAGCACAAAGACTGGCAACTGGCCAATAAATCAAAAACTACTATCGACATAATTAAGCACATGTATGATAGGGGCATTAACATGCAAACATACATTATTAGCATGCAAGGATACAGCAATAAAATGCAGGCATGTGGCATTAACATGCAAGAATACGGCATTATCATGCAATCATATGGCATTAACATGCAAGTATACAGCATTAACATTAGGGCATAACCGACTTTTGATCCGGAAATCGGATTCCACCGGATAGTATGACCTTCCGATTAATCGGAGTCGGACAAGGCAGGAACGACCGATTCGGATAATAAAAATAATAATGTTGAATTTCTATAGCACCGTGTCTAACACTGCGTGTCATTCGATAGTACATTAATAAAGTTAAATAAGAAGTCAGAAAAGTCCAATATGGTCAACACAACCACGCTGTGAGACAATCTATTTGAACTGGCAGGTGAAAACCGGAAATGAAGCCGGATATGGTAAAGTATTATGTAACATGCTAGACACGGCAAAACCAGATACCAGAAATCCGGAAACGGAAGATTAAATTTTTAGAAAAAAAATATGGATTTAGCATTTCCGATTAATTGAATCGTATCCGGAATCGGAAAAATTTCATGCCCAAAATCCGGAATCGGAAATCGGTAGAAAAATGCTAATCGGTTATGCCCTAATTAACATGCAAGCATATGGCATTAACATGCAAGCATATAGCATCAACATGCAAGTATACAACAATAACATGCAAGCATATGGCATTAATATGCAAGCATATGGCATTATTATGCAAGCATACAGCATTAACATGCAAGTATACAGCATTAACATGCAAGCATACGGCATTAACATGCAAGTATACAGCATTAACATGCAAGTATACAATAATAACATGCAAGCATATGGAATTAACATGCAAGCATATAGCATTAACATGCAATCTCAAATTTTTCCTAAAAATCTGGTTAAATCATTAGTGGTGTGTGAACTGCCTTGCATAAATCATCAATATTTGAAATGGAGATATAAATACTATTAAATGCACAGTCTTCTGGTAATTCTATGAGAATAAAATTAGTATGCAAGTACCAAGTCAAAAGGGTGAGTGTGACATCAACAGTCAAATTGGTGTGTAAAGCTCAATAGTTTTTCTTTTGACCACAACATGTTTTAAATGCTAATATCAAAGCCAACAAGCAATTTTCAGAGTCAAAGTTAACAACAGAAAACCACTTTTAAAATAACCTATACTTTCAACTTTTGTAAATATTTCAACTGTTCTGATTTGCATGTCTTCATTTATTCATTCATCCAATTTAATTTAGTTTTTTTTACAAATTTAAATCATTTTGAGATATCATCAAAATGAGAATAGTCTGGAAATATTGCAGCTTCATAGTGATACCAAACATGTAATACAGTACTCACTTAAACAACGTTGCTTAATTGTCTTAAGGACTGGGTCAACTATGCTTGCCAATATACACTCTCCTTGTTGATACCCACATCTGTATATGAAAACGTGGTGATGTGCAATGACAAAGGAAATGATTTAGCTGAATATACGTGCTATATGTATCTATCACAGAACATAATGGTCACTCACCAGAACTCCAATCATTAATGGCTGATGAAAATATTCCCTTTGTTCGCTGGCAGGATTCATTCTCTAAATATTGACTGATATTCATGTCATTCAACAAAATGCCTGAAGATAATCCAGTCAGCTGGTGATCAAGAGAAAATCCCATGACCTTTTTCCATGAAGCAATATCAAAATCTGTAAGAATGAGGACATATACTTGATACTAGTAGAATGAGGACATATACTTGATACTAGTAGAATGAGGACATATACTTGATACTAGTAGAATGAGGACACATACTTGATACTTGTAGGTGACTTTCATTTGCTACACTGAATCAAAAGTAATGCAAATAAAGAAACGTTTATATCATTATCATTAAATTTATAAAAATCAGATCTTTATTTCAACTTAAGATTTTAAGAAAAATTAAGATGCTTTAAAATTGTTATAAAACTTGTTTCCAAGGCAAGCAGGCATCACGTACTACATTACTACTGCTCTTTACAAAAGATTTGAATCATCACTTTAATTTTCTAATTAATAACATAATGTAATCATGTGGCAGGTTTAAGTTACAGCATGATATGGCATTATAATATGGCAGTTACTAAATGGAATTCAGATTACAAACTTAGGCAACAAATATGTGATGTAGTTGTTGGTATGAACATGTCATGAGTGTCTTCACTGAATATGTGTAATGATTGTTTTATATTTTGTCACTTGTAGTATGTGTGCATCAGTATTTGTCAGCTAATGATCTATAGGAATACTACAAGAAATGATAATTATCAGTGGTTATCAAAAAGACATAATTGAAACATTAATAAATGTTTTTAGGTGATGCCAAGTATTATTTAAAGTGCATCTACAATAATACATATAATATACAATTAGAAGGAAAAAAGAAATTGCAGCATTTAATCAAAATATTTTGGCACTTTTGAATTTCAGTAACATTTTCATTCTATAGGCTTAAGCCAAACTAATTTTCATATTTTCTAAATGCCAATAATAAAACTTTGTAGCTTTTGTTTATGTTTCAACCAAAATCTTGTAGTAAATCTGGCACTTGCAAAAAAGAATGAAGATTTAAATGAAAGATTCCTTCTCAACTTGAAGTGGAAGGATGATTGGATTTTAAAGCACTTTGACAAATTGCCGGTTACATCATGCCAAGGAAATGGGAACTAAGTGCCTTTCCCTGAGATAAACTAAGGCAGCCAACTAAGACTTGCCTGGCCAGTTATCAAACTTACAACCATAGATTAAGTGTCTCAAGCTTTACCAATGGACCTATCATGGCAGTTATGTCAGAATTAAGTATCAAGCATGATTTTCTATACCTGGTCTTGTTGGCATTCCCCATTCACATTTCGGCTTTGGCAGTATGGTTTGGATAAATATTGGTACATCAGATACACATGTGGAGGGACTCTGACATGTGCTGATGCTCATCGATATGAGGAAGGAATCTCTGCTTGGAAGATTGTCAATGAGAAATCTAAGGAAAAAATGTAGCTGATACACTGGTGCTTATATAAAACAAAAATGCATTTAGATATTTATATTGTACCATTTCAACTGAATCCCCTGTAACCTGGTTTCTTCTGTTAACTGACATTTCATGGTTCCAATACAACAATGTTAATACTCTAAACTGGCAAAATAAATAAAAAATAAAAAAATGATCAATTTTTGTACACTGTCAAGTTTTGAGGACTTTCGATCTTGTTTCAAACATGCAGTTATCACTCTATACAACACATATCTGCTTAAAATGAGCAAGCATAGGTATACATTGAGTTTTTTGACAAATTTCATTGTATTGAAGAAAAAAAAAAGAATATAAGAGAGTAAAGCTTAAGCATAATGTGCTAATGTTGTTTATAATCTTGGTCTCATTTTTGCAGTAAGATATACAACAAGGTCTCATTTACTGAGATAATTTTTCACAGACAGTTATGGCCATTGTATGTTATCTTGGTATGTAAGGAAGGCTTTTGACTCTGTTTTAGATCAACAGATATTTGCCTCGTACATTTAGTTTTATTTTCAGTTGATCCAGGGAGATGATGGCACAATATGGAGTTTTCAAGTGGCAAAATACAAACACTTTAGTTATAAAAAGTTTTAAAACTTGCTGACTAACCAATATTTCAAATAATGTTTTGAAAAGAAGTACTGACAAATCTTTCCTGCAAGATATGTCCTTGAACTCTTAATTTATGTATTTCAAACATCAAGATATTCATTATCTCAGCATTTTCAATCAACTGTTTCAGTCTGCATAATATATTCCACTTTTATTAAATTCCAATCGGACTAAAATGTAAAACAATCCCTACCTTGTGCCAAGGACACCAAATAAATCCACCTCCTTCCATTTTCCAAACTCAAACTCTAACAGTGACACATCATATTTGAGTGTCTCTATGCCAACATCAAGATGGTAGGTACAGGGATCAAGATGAAGGAAAGTGGTGAGAGATGTTCCAATCTCTGGCATGTCTGTGCAACAATCTATGGCCATACATGATGAAGATATGTGGCATGATACAGACTGGGGAAGAAGTTTGAGTGTAGTGTTCATTGGGCAAACTGAAATGGAAATGTAATATTTAATTGTACATTGTTACATCAGACATGATCACCCCACTCCCACTGAAATGGAAATGTAATATTTAATTATACATTGTTACATCAGACATGATAACTCCACTCCCACTGAAATGGAAATGTAATATTTAATTATACATTGTTACATCAGACATTATCACCCCACTCCCACTGATTAAACTCGGGTATACTGATCATTTATAACTTAGATGTGATCTGTAAAGCATATAAATCTATTTTGCTTCCCATTCTTAAAAAAATCTTTAGATTTCACCTGTTTACATTACTGAGGCAAATTTAAGTGCAGCATGTCCAAGTAGATGACAACTGTGCTAAATGCAAGTACACTAGACTTTATTCATTACTGCAAGCATGGCTGTCTTTTCAATACAAAATCAAATTTGTACATGAACATATATAAGCATTGCTGAGAATGTAACAGAAAATTCTACGTTACTTGCATTATTTATATGGGAAGTAGGGACAATGAGAATTTACCTGTGTTCCAACCTCTGACAGAAGGCTGATAGGGTCGAGCAGTCCTGTTGCAAGGTATCTTTCTTAAATGTTCAGCTATGCCATATCCATTTTGGATGATCTTTGTATCAAGATTTGTATGTATACCTTTGTTTTTGTGAGCAGATATCCAGGTGTCTGTCATGAAATCTGGTCGATGAGCAAAAATGTTTTTATCAATGTGAATTCAGATATTAATCTATGAATAATTTACTAAAGTATATGCAAATTCAGATATTAGTCTATAAATAATTTACCAAAGTATATGCGATTTCAGATATTAGTCTATAAATAATTTACCAAGGTATTATTCTGTCACCTACAAAAGTAATCATGCATTAAAAATCAAAACTAGTATCAAAATATTGGTTTCAACTTTACTTAACAAGATATTCCTATAGGCAAGCTCTTGACAGCCAGCTCATTGTAGAGCAAATTGGAGAACCTCAAAGAAAGCACTGACCTTGGTTAGGTGAAAACAAACTACCCAAGGCATGCATATAATGAAGCCTGGTTTTTAATTTGGGATCATAAGATAAGATACAAATTCTTTATTTCAGACTATAATGTCCAAAGCAAAAGTGCTGATGCTGTTCTGTCCATACCCTAATAAAATTTTCTAATGCAAACAAGTGATGATGAGATATAGATATATATGTATGTATAGTGAATCAGAACATCTATTTGGTGTTGCTGAGTAAATCTTTACCATCAAATATTCAAGACATTCAAGTTATAAATTAATATGGAATAATGCATCTTGCTTCTGAACTTATGCCATGGTCACATGACTCTGAAAAAGATTTTACATAGGAAACCAACAAATTATTGAAAATTGTTGAGTATGCATCACCACTAAAATTTGATTTGATGATCACAGTCAAGCAATTACTTATTATTTTTCAAAATAAATTTGACAAAGATCCAGTTTGAAAATATTCAAATCGAATGAATCAAACCAGAATATACTATAGATCCATGCCTAGATTGTACATATGCCTTTAATTGCTGTATTTTTATTTAATTATTTATTGTTTTGTTAAATCACCTTCCATCTGAAATCCTTTCCTGTGCAGACAGTCTCTTTTTGGCAGTTTAGTATCATGAAGAATTTGAACAGCTTGCAAACATGGTACTTCTGTGTCAAAGCAGGTGCTCAAATTTAAGCTCACTATGTATACACCTTCATTATTCATATTGAATATCTGATACCTATAAGAATAAAATTAAGCTGTATAAGAAACTCTTCACATCAGTGAGGTAATTAGATAATAATGTAAATAATTAATGTATATGGTCACTGGGCACTGGTCATTGCTGAATTCTCCCTACTCAAAGTTTCGAAAAAATCGTTTGAAAATGTAAAATATGAAACGTCACCACAATATTCAAATGGTAGTAGATTATTTCTCTAGTACTGAGGGGATTTGCATGCATGTTAAAACCGCAGTCGTTATGGCTATCAGCAACAGTTTCCAGCAAGTTATAATGATAATGGCCCATGCATATCAAAAGATAAAACTGCATAAAACTTTAATTATTAAAAATAATGGTGATAACTAATCACCTCTCTCCTTAAATCTCTGTATTTCTAAAAAAAAAAAAACATACCAACTGGTGAAAGACCTGACCAGTGTAAAACAAGGACGCTCCTCCATCATTTAAGATAAGGGAGGGTAATGTCTTACAGAAGAACAAGACATTCTTAAGAGATGGATAGAATACTGCTCAGACCTGTACAACCACAGACCTACAGGGGACCCAGACATACTCAACACCCCATCAGTGACTAACATTGACAACTACCCCATCCTCCGAGAAGAAGTAGAGGCTGCAGTGAAATCATAGAAAAAAGGGTAGGCAGCAGGAGTAGACAACATTCCTGCAGAACTAGTCCAAGAAGGGGGTGAAGCCATGATAAGCGCCCTACTATCAATCTGCAACAAGATCTGGCAGACAGGGGAATGGCCAACACCATGGACTTAGTCACTCATAGTAGCTCTCCCGAAAAAAGGCAATTTGCAGCAATGTCAGAACTATCGTACGATCAGTCTTATATGCCACCCAAGCAAAGTCATGCTAAAAATCATATTAAACAGACTGAAGCTGCGGGCAGAGGAAATCATTGCTGAAGAACAGGCAGGCTTCAGACCAGGGCGAAGCACAACTGAACAGATTTTCAACCTGAGAATACTATGTGAGAAATACCTCCAGCACCAACAAGACCTTTATCATGTCTTTATAGTTTCAAGAAGGCATTTGACAGGGTATGGCATGCAGCCCTTTGGTCCACCATGAAGCTGTACAACATCAACGCTAACCTGATCAGAGTCATAGAAAGCCTTTACAGCAAGGTCACCAGCGCAGTATGCTTCAACGGTCAAATAGGAGATTGGTTTAGGACAACTGTGGGAGTCAGACAGGGCTGCTTGCTTTCACCTACTCTATTCAACATCTTCCTTGAAAGAATCATGACAGATGCACTGGAAGACCATGAAGGAATTGTCAGTATTGGAGGCAGAATAATAACAACTCTGCGCTTTGCTGATGACATTGATGGCCTTGCAGGAAATGAGGAGGAGCTAGCTCAGTTGGTGGAAAAACCGGACAGGACAGCAACTGCTTTTGGTATGGAAATCAGTGCAGAGAAGACCAAATTGATGACCAACAACACCAGTGGCATCAGCACTGACATCATGATTAGAAGCCAAAAACTGGAAACAGTTAATAGATTCAAGTACTTAGGAGCCATCGTGGCAGACGAGGGATCGAAACCAGAAGTATTGTCCAGGATTACGCTGACAATAACAGCAATGGCAAGGCTGAAGACAGTTTGGAAAGAAAGAAACACCTCAGTCAGCTCAAAAATCAGACTGATGTGCTCCTTGGTTGCATCTGCATTCCTATATGCCTGTGAGTCATGGACCCTCACAGCGGATCTCGAAAGGATACAAGCTGTTGAAATGAGATGCTTTCGAATGTTGCTTGGCATTACATATAGAGATCATGTCACGAATGAGAAAGTGGGAAACAGAATTAAGCAAGCCATTGGGCCCTATGAAGAGCTACTGACCATTGTGAAAAAGCGCAAAATGAAATGGTACGGACATGTCACACGATCAACAGGGCTTGCTAAGACAATCATGCAAGGTACTGTGCAGGGAGGGCGAAGGAGAGGCAGACAGAGGAAAAGATGGGAGGATAACATCTCAGAATGGACAGGACTGAAGCTGAGTGACACAGTGAGAGTAGCAGAGAACAGATTGGAATGGAGGAAGCTGGTTGTCAGGTCATCAGTGGTGCCCCAACGGTTGGCAAGACTAAGGGATAGATAGAGATAGAGATTCCTTTTTCTTCAACAACAACTGCTGAAATGGGTTATAAAGAATGCTTTTCTAGTAAAGTAATTAAATTCTAAAATTTCTAATTTCTTTTTATCAGTATCTATCACAAGAAAACTGAAATATTCAGAAATAACTCGACATTTTATAGTTGTAAAATATAACTTAGTAAATTGACTGTAAATACAGAAATGGTTGAAAGAGAAATTTCAACAATGAACTACAGTGTCAATTACACATATGTATTCCAATGTAAGCACATTAACCATATCTGCCAACGAATAATCACCACACTTACTGGAGTTTAACTGCACCAAATAGACTGAAAATTTCATTTTCTCCCCATTTATAATTCATCAATGAAATTTCCTGGACTTGGCGTTCTATCTCAACCTTAAACACGAATGTACATGGGTCAATTGCAAGGGATGTTCTGAATGGTCTCTCCAGAAAGGGAAGCTGGAAGCAGCAGTCCAAACTGGAACAGGTGTCATGGATATTACAGTAGAAGAAATCTGGGAGACTTGGCAGGTCAATGGTCTTGGGACAAGCTAAAAGAAAGAAAAATAAAACTAAAACTAAAAATAATAAGCTACAGCATCTTCAATGGCAGATCCACAAGCATTCCATGTTAGCACCACAACATCCCAATACTATAACCTAGACGTCAGACTCCAAAATCTGTAACATATATTTGCCTTTCTTGTAAGGCAAAAAATATGGTCAATCTTATCTTGAAATGTCACAGAAATTACAGTGTATATATTTTAACCTTGACTACCTCGCAAGATTGGGGTAAGTGGGAGGGAGTCAGGGATGATAAAACCAAACCTATTCATGGGCTTACCTGAAGAAGAAAAAACTGTTATGAGCAAATGATATTGATATGACTGTATACAATGGGGCGAGTAAATATGATTCATCATGAATTGTATTGGCATATATGATGTAAATTCATCAAGTGCTTTAGGAAATATAAGTAAATGAAAGCCCTTTAACCAAACCTTTACTACAAATTTTATGTTTCCAATTGTCTATGAATTTAATTTTTTAAAATTTGAATTACAAAAAAATGGACAGCATCTAAAATCGGACTCCTCACTCATTATTTTTATTTTTTATTCTCAAACAAAAGTTCAACAAGGACGTAATCATATACAACATCTTTAACAGATAATACATATTTAGACCATGGACATATTTTTAATAAAGCATGGGTTCTGTAGAACACTGTGCATAACTTTTCCTCCTATATTTCACAGTAAAGTAAAAAACCTTCACACAATACTCAAAACAATACCTAAACAAACTTATTGATAGACATTCTGCTAATTATATTACTATGTTTCTCATAAGCTGTCTACTCTGAGCACTCAACATTATTACCTCTCTAAACTGTAAACAAGTTAAAAGCTCACTATAAATATGCACATTAAAGTCTGTGTAATAAACAGTTCTCCAAAATATGGGAAAACTCTCCCTTGATAACTTGTGCACAACAGGGTACAAAAAACAAATGCTGCACAATAAGTGAGGGAGTGATTTACCAAAAGACCAGAAAACTTTGGGGGTTGGGGTTGGGGGATGAATTGGACTAATTAATGAGTGTATCCTTGTTTTTAATCACATCGAGAATAATTGTCAATAAAATACTTTTTCTGTTGAAGTTGTTTGTTACTCTGAAAGATTGCCAATATTATTTCAACTGGTTACGTAAAAACATTTGTGTATTATGTCACTGTGTTTGTTTTGTTGATTAGTCTTGTTCACGGAATGATATGCGATCATTTTGAGCAAAAATAGTCTGTGAAGCAGGGAACGAGACTAACTGTTGATACACACCCAAACAAATTGTTGTTTTTTTAAAAACAAGCTGCATTTATTTCGTGAGACATTCGTTTACATTGAAGCTAAGTTTTGTACTGTTTACTTAGAAAAATACTGATGCCACAATTTCCTTGCAAATAATAGTGAAACTTCTTATTATCATCCTTGAGGATATCTCTAAGTGCCAATTCAAGAATTCTCTCAAACTAGTTTCCCCACAATGGTCCATATCTGTGAAAGAAAGCTCTCTATTTCAGGAATTACTCAATTCCTTGTTTGCCTTACTATTTTTAATCACTTTTATGATTGAGTAGGCTAGTTTAAGGTAGTTTAATTAGATTACATTTCAATTGATCAACTGGAATGAGCTCACCCAATATATGACAAGGGCCGCTAGAGTTTAAACATGTAGGATTTGCATGATTTTTAACATTTGTTTTAATCCACTTCCTTTATTTCAATAAAAGAACATAATGTGATAATACAAGAAAGGCCAGATTTTAATTCAGTGCAACGCTACAACAAATGCTTCCGCTAGTCATATATCAAAACATGTCAGCACTTCAGTTCTCAGACATGTTTGTGGGCATAGCTGTAACAGTAGACAGACACATTTTATATTTAATTACAAGAGGACACATTGCATTTACAATGACTACACATAAAAGGAACTAAAAAAACTAGAACACAAATTTCACATGATAAAAAATTATTGAACTGGTATTTAGCAATTAAAGTACTGCCTCCACTAGGCATAAGCATCATTTTCATTGATCAAAATTACCCTAATATCATTAATTACAGTGTACTAAGAATGTCGTTTAGAAACAAAATGTAACAAATAATATGAATTCTTATTAAAAGTAAATATTTCATAATCTTGATTACAATTTCCAGGTTCTGTCAACCATTTTTTATAATGATAAATTGAGTAATCTCTCAATGTTTCTGTTATCAATTTTGAAAGCAATTTTCTTTAAATTCAACATACAGGGATCAAATTTTTGGGTATTTCCTGGTTTAAAAATGGGATCTACTATGCCTGACCCCACATTATAGGAGAGTTTGCATGTTATCAGGGGCGAGTTATTGAGGGACTAGTATATGTGCAGCCAAGATTAGGTTTATCCCTTTGTTTATGGTATCCGTCATCTATTTATGAAGTTAACTATTTTTCCAATTATGGTCATGCCAAATAAATAATAATAGATCTTTATCTGACTGATCTGACCCAAAATATTAGGCTGTAATCAAACACCAGACATGCATGGTGCCAAGTTTAATAAGGAAACACATGCATACATGGTGGTAAATTTATGGAAACACCAGACATGCATTGTGCCATGTTTAGTAAGGAAACACAGGCATGCATGGTGGTAAATTTATGGAAACACCAGACATGCATGGTACCAAGTTTAATAAGGAAACACAGGCATGCATGATGGTAAATTTATGGAAACACCAGACATGTATGGTGCCATGTTTAATAAGGAAACAAAGGCATGCATGGTGGTAAGTTAAAATACCATGGTGTTCTGGATGGAAATTTGCAGTCATTTTCTACTGTGAACAATGCTGGGGGTGAAAAACGTGCTTAGTAAAATATATTTATGTCAGTTCTGACCAAATTAAAGGTGTGCGCACTTGCTAAGGTATGTGTGGCAATTACACAAAATGTGATTTATCTTGCTATCTCTTAAAGAAAATATGATACAATCTGAAGAACTAAGCAAACACACAGAATACATTACAAACACTTACAAGAATTCCATCCACCAAGGTATGAGGTTTTCTGACAGACAGCTCTGTCAAGATAGGGATAAATCTGCATATCTTTCAGAAGTAACTCCTCATCTGTCTGCTTCAAATAACCTCCAGCTGTTGTACCTTTTTCTTGAAGGAAGGCATTTATGGAGAAATCTGAATCGGAAATGATATGCATTTCATAGAAAAGAATGCTCTGTATAAACCCTTCTTCAAACAAATAATTTTATTCTCCTTGCTTGAAAATATATCACTATATCCATAAGATTGTGCTGTTGAATCGTTTATTGTTTATGATGTGGACTATGTATCACACATACTTCAGTAATTGAACATTTTCAGTGACGGAGCATAAAAAAATTTGTCAAAATCTGTCTAAATGTCAGTAAATAAAAAATATTAGATATACTTTAAACCGTTCACTTTTAAAAAAATTTCATCTAGATTAAAATACAACAGCAAATGATAACGTTTTACACACTTAATGATTCTGTGAAAATGGTTAAGAAGGTGATAATATTTCTCCAAAATTATTTATACAGTATACAATATACATAATAAATATACTGTTTTATCATTAATAGAACAATAATTATAATGAAGTAATGTTCCGTAAATAGAGTTTCTTAAAGGGCTGTATAGGATTATTTTGGGTGATATACAGGATTGCCATACCTAATTTATTTACAGCTTTTAGACTTTGAGATATCTTACGTCTGCATTTTTATACTAAACAAAATTTACTTTTTAGTTGAAGTCCAGTGTTCCAATCACAACCAGGTATTGGAAGTTCTGCATTCAGAAGAAGAACTGGCACAATCAAGTCACAGCTGGCACTGTTTGATAAGCAAACTCCAATGGACAGGTTCACTGCATATGTATGTTCAGCTTTCAAATCATGAATTAATAAGCTGAAAAAAAATGTGTGATGATGAAAAAAGACATAAATAAAAATTGAATATGTTGCAATTTTTTATACTGATATTAAACACATAATTTCAGCAGAGATTCTTGCTAATTCAACATTGATTGTACAAGATATTATTACCAAATCAGTTTACAAAAATGTTTAATTTAGAATACTTAAGTTAAAAATACTCTTTTATCGTCATAGTAATTCAACACCCTATGCTTATCATTGGCGATAGCTAACCATTATAAATTCTAATAAAAAAGTTACACCCAGAAAACTACATTTCCTACAATTCAATATCATTAATTTAATGAAATGGGATCAATCACAAGGCACACTCTTTCCTCTTGCACACTCTAGATCACAGAGGACATTTCCTTTACAAATGTCTGGTTATAGAAATAAAATTAGACGAGTGGTAAACAATCTGCTCACATATATGTATTTGCATTACTTCTGCTTCCCACCATTAACCCATGATAGAAAAGAGTCTATAGTCAACAAAGTGCCTAACTCTTGTAAAAAATAGCATACAATGATTGGACAGCATGCATATTTGATGATGATGAGCATAATATATAAATTTTACAGCAATATTCCAAAAAACTGCATAAGTAGTTACAGTCACAAATTTCTGACATGCCCTGCATCTAGATGTCTTACAAAATCAAAGAAGCAAATAGGATAAGTCACTATATGCATTTTTATAGGATGACAACACTATGGCAATCCATAACAAATTCTGCAAAAGAAGTTGTGTTCTTAAAATTCTGTCTTACGCTGTATATTACACTGCAAGGGCGATAACTCTTACAAATAAATTCATGTACATATGGATTAGTCAATATATGCCTCTGAGGATGATGCTGATAATAATATAAAGTTTCATGACAAACCATTAGAACTATGGATTAACTACATTAAAGAGAATAAAACTATGGATTATCTACATGAAAGAGATTAAAACTATGGATTAACTACATTAAAGAGATTAGAACTATGGATTAACTACATTAAAGAGATTAGAACTATAGATTAACTACATTAAAGAGATTAAAACTATGGATTAACTACATTAAAGAGATTAAAACAATGGATTAACTACATTAAAGAGATTAAAACTATGGATTAACTACATTAAAGAGATTAAAACTATGAATTAACTACATTAAAGAGATTATGCCATACTGTGCTTTATGGGATCTAATAAAAAGAATGCTAACTCAAACACATATAAGGGAGGATCAAACATGGGTATCATCAGGTGATGAACATATTATTCACGAACTATCTTTGCAATCATTAAATAAATGTGGCACTAGTTGTGCTAGCAAGATTGTGCCTTATACTGAAATAAGGTATAAGATGAAAAGGGGCAATAATTCCAACAAAATTCAAATTAGCTTGTCCATATGTGTATCTTCAGGTGATGTTATTTTCCAAGTTTCCATTCACATCTGTAGGACTAGTTGCATTATCAAGACTGCAATACAAACTGCATTTTTAACTAATTCAAAATATACTACAAATCTAATAAATAAATTATCAGCAAAGTGATTTGTAAATATGCACAACTGCAAGTTATGGCTGAATTATTTACAAAATTTCTTGGGAATCCATTAAAAAATCCAGTACTAGCCATCTAACATGATTGTTCTGCATGGAAGGAGGGATGATTGGAACAAAACTAGGCCATACAAAGTATCACATCCACACTTTGCCATGATGCAATATTAATAACATCTCTGATGTAATTCTTTAATTAATAAACAGTTCCTTAAATATACACTGACCCATTTGCAGGACTTCCACATGAAGTGTCTAAGAAATGATTCCATGAAAATGTACTGGCGCCATTAACACATGCCAATATATAGATGGATCCTTATTTAAAACTCTTGATCCATGTTTAACATTATGATCTTAAACTCTGTGAATTATTAAAAATGGAACTTACTCCATGTACAAGAGGCCCTGGAGCTGGAATCTATGTCTAATTCCCCAGACAAAATCAAACATCATGACATCAGAGGTCAGTTTTTCTATCCCAAGGGTAATTTTCTGCATGCATGTGTCAATGTTTACACGGAAGTTAACTGTTCTTCCAATCTCTTCTACATGCAAACAGCATGAGAGATTCGTACATGATCTATCCAGGTGACAATGTACTTCCTTAGGGAGATTTGGCAGGCTAATATTTTGCAAACACTCTGGAAAAAAGAAATAATGTCAGTCAAATCAATAACAGATTTACGTATTAACACAATATTATATTGTGAGTGTCTGTACATTTGATTCATCGATAGAACACCAGTCAATAAACCATTTCAATTAACAGATTAAAATGTGTATATGCATCTGACAATGTCACTGATTCAATTGATATATGGACCCAAAATTTATTGCAATTAGCAGATAAACATGAACCTTTAAAAAACACAAAAATTAAAAAAGAACCTCCAACCTGGCTCATTGAATTCAGCTGCCAAAGGCACACCACAGGAAGAGTTCGGATCATATGCACACGTGATCATGTAACATGCTCATTGCTGGCAGCAAGAGACTAATAATAGCTTCATGAATAGTTTCTTGTCTGTCTCTACGTTTCAAGATACCATACCCATATATATGTGTAGCTAACAACTAAGCTTTATAATTCAACATCGCGTTAGCTTGCCACACCACCCATTCCTCCCTTAATGGTTATTATCATACAAAGCCCATTACAAAACTGGCAGTATGTACCTAAAATAAGTCCAGATCATGAAGTTGTACATAAATAAAAAAAAATAAAAAATCATAACTATACCTAGACGACTGTATTATCCGGGAAAACACTTCTAAAAGAATAAAATGGCCCCATCATATCTCTATTTCATGCTAGAAAACAAAGCAACACTCACAATTTAAGATCAGTTTCAGCTAACTAGCTTTCCATACCAAACCAAAGCATGAACTCTTTAAGAAATATTTTCAATATCAGGGGCCATCTAATACGGAACAAAAACCCAAAAGGTAGTTATGGCTGTTCCATTAAAACATACATAGGACCCAGGGAAGGCACTTTTAAACTGGGGTATTCACCAATATAAGCAATTTAGAAATTTCTTATAATTTTAATATGAACTTTGTGAAATCAAAGTACCCTGGCATATAGTTTTAAAAAAGTACCTTCCCTGGGTACCATGTATGTTGAAATGGATCAGCCCTTAGAGAAAGTGCAAATGTAAATTTGCATAATTATAATGCAATTGATGAAATGTAGAACCTGTTTTATTTCAATAATACTTTACAAATTAAAGTACTGTAAATACAATAATTTCAATTATGCAAATGTTTCAGTATATTATGTATGTAGATAGGTGATTATAAACAAAGTTTTTGTAAAGGAGTATGAAATTGTTTATCTTAATCCCTACCAAAAGAATTAAGAGTTGTATGTACCTTTCTGTGTTTGCAACAATGTACTAAATTGTACTACGCATGCAAGTAATGATGGCTTAGTTCCATGCAACTCAACACTCTTGATAAAAAGTTGTAATTATTGTTACTATTATAAATTAAAGTTTTTCTATATGAATTATGTTGGTGTAATGTTAATAATGTGTGAAAATAAAATCTAAAAGGAAAAAAGGTTTATCAGAGAACTACCATTTCTCCAAATAGATGCACTGGTGTACCCTTCTGATAGATGTCCCATACAGAAAGTGTCATCAAGTTGTCCTTCCAAACCAAGATCCTTAAGAAGGGTTGATGTCATGTCAGGTGTGAGTGAACTCTTGTCCTTAAGCCCCTTATTTTCAAGCCATGTTTGTAATGAAAATTCTGCAAAAGTACAAATATTGGGAATCAAACAGGGATGAAATCTTACTGTAAAACTTACATCACCTTAAAATATCTTTAGTAAAAACTGACAAGTTTAATGCATTTTAAGGTAACATACGTTCCCAGCTTAATTAAAAACTGCACCATATCTCATATTATATTCATTATGGGTTTTGCAAAGCACTGATTGTAACATAATTATCAAACCAAGTCAAATTAATTTCATTAGAAATTACTATATATATACCCGAGCATTATATGTGATATCTTATTTAGAATTTGCAAATTTCACAATATGGAATCGATCTTTATGGGCATTAGTCACCATTTTTGATGATAAAACGAGAAATGTATAAATGTTTAAATTATCAATTCTTATCGTAATTTTTTCACGTTCAGCTTATTTTGAAAGATTTTTAAAATATATTTTTTCTTTGGGGAAAAATCGGGATCCACGCCAGACACCGCGTTATAAGCGGGTTCGCAAGTTATCAGGGCGTGAGTTATCGAGAGAGCGGTGTATTGTGAGAAATAAAAATAAGACCATACCATAAGAAATTATATTTCCTTAAAATAATCGTACACAAACATATATATGTAAATCCAATGCTAGTAACTTATAATATAATATGAGGATTCCATATAAGTTATTTATTAATATATATTACCTGTTAAATATTACGCTTTTGACATGCTCCAACTGAACTGTTGCCTATCTGCCAATCTGATTTTTTTAATCTATATGCATCTATGTATATATATATATATATATATATATATATATATACATATATATCTATATATATATATAATATATATATATATATATATATATATATATATATATATATATATATATATATATATATATATATATGTATATATATATATATATATATACACACATATATATAAATTTATATTTCCTTTTATCGATCAGAAATAGACCCATAATTATTTATCACAATATCAAAAAGTATATGACTAACATTTACAAAATAAGCATTTCTAAAGAAATTGTCAAATTAAGTGCTCATGAAACAAAAGAAACCTGGTAAGGCAAAGCCTGTTCCCCATGAACAGAGTTGTTTAGGAAGTTTTGCACCATTCAAAATGGGGATATGTATAAGGCATGGTGAACTACTTTCAAAGCACACACTCAAACTGGCTGTGACTTCATACATGTTCTGGTTGACAAGATCTTGTATGACAAACCTATTGAAATGGAAAGATGTAAAGTGGTAAAATTAATAAGATGTACACATATATGTCCTACTGTCATTCTTTCATGTACCTTTCAAAAATCAATTCATTACAGTACTAAAGTCTCAAAGACTCCCATACCATAATCTGCCTATGCAACAAGTTTGTAAATTCTGTAATGTATTTGATATCAATGGCAATACAATAATCCTCAGAAATAACATATATTATGCTGAATAATTCAATCCAGTGGTCATTTTAGAATCGATCTTCGAAGATGACTTTCTTGCAAGATGCTCATGGATATAACGATAAAGATGTCAAAAGTTTAGAAAGTGTCTTCCAGGTACCCGTTGATTCTACTAATCGATTACCCGATCAAAGGGTAATTATATTAAATGTGAACATTAAATGTGAACCTGAACTGGTCTGTTGTAAGTTCATGTCAAACCACCCCCTCACCCCCGCCCCAAGAGGTATAAACATAATTATTACTAATATGAGTGGCAAAATAGTGCAATCAGAGCATAAAAAGAGTAATCTATCAATTACAGAAAACAGCATTAAAAACGTACATTTATATATGTTACTTACCAGGATATGCAGTTAATTAATATTCTTCTTACAAATTAGCTAACTCCATGTGGATTAGTATGAGACACAAAACAAATGATAAATTATTTATACACAATATTCATTTTAACTAGTCCATATCATATGTTTAACTTTCACTGCAAGGTCTTAAGGTCAAGTCCGTCCACAAATTCTTAATGCTATATTACATCACTATAGAATTTCTCAAAATTTCTAAAGTGCTATTGAATTGTCCTTTTTCTGATGCAACATGTTTTTCAATTTAACAAAATCCTTCTCCGCTAACATTTTTAAACATATAACATCCAAAAGTCACATCGATAAAGCCCATTTTAGTTAATATTTAACACCATGTTTTTTTCAATATAGACTGGTCTGCTACATAGTGTGAATTGAACTATAATGAACCTTTGACACAAATTCCAGAATCTCGCCTATTTTCATAGAAACATGTCTTGAACAGTTGCTATAAATAGAAAACAAGGAAATTGTTCAGCGTACATAGCCAAATGGTGACATACTTCAAAAATATAATATCAGTACTCCAAGGTCTAAAATGAATCAATGGAAATATGTTTTTTTATGTGAATAAAACAGATACCCTATAGATAATTTTAATATCAGGGTAATTATGAATAGGCAGGTACCTAAGTACCTGTTGACACCTTTACAGGACAGCCTATTGGGACCAAGAGCTGCCCTTGGAAAGCAGCGAGTAAAACCAATGTACCAGTTTCCAAACAAGGGAAACTTCAAACTGCATCTCAAAGCAAATGATACTCTCACAATTTATAATTGGGTTTCAACAACCCCCTCAGCAATAGTGAATAGGTGAATGCTGATATCAGAAAAGAAAGTATAATATCTATCTTACTTACACAAGCCTTACAACCCCTCGCAGGAAAAGATCTTTCTGTGTACCTGAAATAAAATGCATATTAATGACATCTTTTAACTAACTGTTCTATATAAACACCTTTATGTCAATTTGTTTCTGAAAAAAGAGGATCTAAAAAGGAATAAATCCAACTATACACTTAAATTTGAAGATAATAAGCACTGTTTTCCTATTACCTTTTTCTTTCTTTTAAGTATTACTTATTCTTAAACTTCCCCTGTCAAATAGGAACACAGATATAGGTTTGATGAAGTCTGATAATAAGTATAGTTACAGTACCCTAAAAAATTTGCATGCCTTCTGTTAATTCATTCACATCTGTGGCTTGCAGAATTAGACATATTTCAACAATACTTACATTTGTGGATTACAAAAGGGGTTTAGGGCAGTTTATGACTGCTAATGCATACCATGAATTTAAAGACTGAACAAAATGAAATACTTTCCATCAATGCAAAAGAAACCCTCCAACAATCTGAAGTTCCAATGAAAATGTTCACATGTCAATTTAATAATATAAACGCAAAAAAATGAATTCAAAGTGAAATGAATTTAAAATATAAAAACTTGTTAAACTCTAAAATACAGGTATTTTAAAATGTAATTTTTAAATGTTATTCCAGAAGAGATATAGGTTTGATGAAATTTGATAATAAGTATAGTTACAGTGCCCTGTAATCAAATCTAGTTTTGTTCTCAAAGTTACTGAATTAAGTGATATAATATGAAAATAAATAAAGTATGTGTTTTTCATGAATTACCATCTTAATTTAATGAATATGAAGATGAAGATATGAATACAATGTTACAAAAAAGTATCAACTGATTTGCATGTGTTTTCGTTACCAAACAAACAAGAAATTGAGTTATAATAGATAATTACCCCATTCGTAGTTGTGTAGATGGACAGTAAACTGCAGTTTTTCAATGCCAACTGAAAGTTTATAGTTACAGTGATCAAGATGAATGTAAACACTGAATGCTTGATGGATGAGTGCCACATCAAAACAGCAGTCAAATCCTGTGCATGTATCCATCAAGTGACATGACATAGGTCCTGAAAGTGTGCTCAATTCAACAGGGACTGGGCATTCTGCAAATGCAATAAATGTCAAATTTATTAGAAAATAATTGAATATTTGGTCAGATTTGCAAGAAGCATTTGATTTAATTACTTACGTCAGATTTTGATGTTCTCATGATTCAATATTACTTTACATAAATATTTTCTGATTGATAACTCATATAAACTAAGCAAGAACCAGACTGTTCCATCAGGCTACCAAGTCTATTAAGAATGACTTAACATGTCAAAAGCTTAGCTTCATCCAAGTTTAATATAAATTACAAGACTGTTTCTACATCCCTCGTTAAAATTCAAATTTAACTGCAACTTATTCTTTGCATTGATGATGAATTGCTTACGATTTTTCCATCCATTCCTTGCTGGAGTGTAAGTGAGAGAGGACCTGTTACATGGTGAATCATGTAGGTAGTCTGACAGTCCAAGCTCACGCAAAAGCATATTTGCATCAGGCTCAGAAATAGGTAATGATGATGGCAGATGATTGTCGGAGAGCCAATGGCTCAAGGAAAATCCTGTGAAAATAGTATGGAAAATACTCTTTTTAAAAATAAAAATACATAAATAGAAATGACATAAATAGAAAGCAAGCCCTCCAAAGACAGTTTTTCAAAATTTTCAAACTGAAAAAATATTACGGTAAAACAAAGGCAATACCAGGACGAATGACCAAACTGGAGATTTTTGTGCAAGTACAGTTAAAGTGTCAACATGAAAATAACGGTTCTTCTGTACATTATATTTTGTCTTTATTATAACTCAGCTCCCACCTTTCTGTCAGTTAATATAAAAGTAAATTTCCCTTTTCATGGCAAATAAATATAGTGAACTTCCTAACAGATTTCAAGTTATGATTCAGTGAGTTGGAAGAGAGACTAAAAGAGGGGAGCAAAGCTGGCTGCACAAGTACCTTTGCCCTCTTATGTAATGAATTTAGTGTATACAAGGTCATAAAGTTGCGGTTATTAATGACTTTCCAGTCATTATCTAAAGGCGGGGCCCTGGAGGGTAAGAACTGACCCATGAACCACTTCCACACATAAGTTAATTCCACTTGTATTACCAAAGAAGTCTATATATACTTTTAGAATGGATATCAGAACTTCAAAGTTATGACCAATAGGACAGTTCAAAGTGGTTTAGTACAAGACCAGTAATCCAGTCCTAGCTGCATAAATGAAAAGGCCCCTGCAAACACAGAAAGTGAAAATATGGGCATAGTATGGGGATCTCATTGGTTCCCAAAGGATAAGAACAGACATAGGGGTATGACCTTGAGGTCATGATGATTTAAAAAGAAGGTAAACAGTCTACATATGCGATATTTAATAGACAATTATATCATACGGTACAGAATATGTATATATAAATCAATCAAATGTGTTGACAGGGGTCAGGTCATGAAGTTATCCACTCCAGCTATATGTTGTACCACAGTACCTAGTAACATGTATATACATGGCTAAAAATGTCCACTGGCTGCACATGTGCACCATTTAACTGGAGATAGTTGCAGGCCAATGAAAGGGTTAGCCTTTTTCAAATGATTTTGAAACTGTAACAACCGATTTATTCAAGGGTCATGCCAGTTTAAAATTTTACTGAGGGAAATTTATGTATGCTGCAATGTCCTTCATCAATAGCATTCCCAATGGAATCTTATAGCTTTGACTGCTATCAATAGCATTCCCAATGTAATCTTATAGCTTTGACTGCTATCAATAGCATTACCAATGGAATCTTATAGCTTTGACTGCCATCAATAGCATTCCCAATGTAATCTTATAGCGTTGACTGCTATCAATAGCATGACCAGTGTAATCTTATAGCATTGACTGCCATCAATAGCATTACCAATGTAATCTTATAGCATTGACTGCCATCAATAGCATTCCCAATGTAATCTTATAGCTTTGACTGCCATGAGTTTAAAATAACCATTGACAATAATTTCAGAATTTTATTTCATTCCAGAATGTTAATAGTTGTAATAGGCTTAGAATAAACAAATTGGAAATGTACTGAAACACTAAGATATTATCAGTTTCTTTTAAAACTGATCAATGGTAAATCGTGAGACTATTCAACTAATTAAAACTTATGAATGCACATTTTACAAAGTAAAACAGAATTGATTCATAGGTCATTCTGAATTTCCATTTATTAAGAAATCTGTTAAAATATTTATAAATGCATTGGAAATGTCATTCAGTAAACAAAATTTCTGAACATCTTCATTTGAATGACTGCATTAATCTGAATCACAAAAGTTAGGTAGGTAGGTATGCATACAATTTAATTTCATTTCTGTACAAACCTGGCTACACAGAGCTAATTAAAATATATGTTCCTAAAATGTAAAAATAAAAACTAGAAAAATGTTTTAGTACAATAAAACCTTCTAAAAAAACAGAAGCATGTTTTATTATAATGATTTTTTAAAAATCTTTTGAAGACATACAAAAAAGCTAAAATCATGAAATCTTTTTACTCTAGGGTCAGTCATTTTATATATAAGCCACATTCTCAGAGTAAGCGAAAGATTTTCTCTGACCAGCTTTCATCACACTATTTTAATTTGTTCATATGAATCATGCCTGCACAATGATGCAGTATAGTACAATGGGTGTAAACATCAGTGAGTTTTCTTACTTCATAAATAAAACCCACAGCTGTCATACCCATATCAGCTAAACAAAGATAATTCAAGTTACCTTCATATGCCTTACCTTTCACTGAAAAATCAGACTGCCTTTCACACACAGTCATTGGCAAGGAGGTGTTGATAAAAATTGGAAATTCAAAAGCACATTCTTTATTGGCATCATAGCAGAGACTTAGATTCAAATCAACAAGGAATTCTTTGTTGTGGTCCAGTTTCACTATCATGTAACTGAAAAGACATGACTAATTTATGTTCAGGCTTGTTATGAAACATATTCCAGCAAATTTTAAATTTTATTTTATTTTTAAAATGTTATAAATGCATAATTTTTAAGCATACTTAAAACTCTGATATTCTGAAAATAAAAGGAAGATATGAAAATTATTTATGCTGACTAAAATTAACTCTTTACCTTCTGCAAGTACCTGCTTCCCTGCCAATTAGGTCTAATAAGAAGCCTGCCTTCTAGCAGCCGTTTGTAGGCTGAACCACAGAGAATCACAATGGCCGCATGAGTGAGAGCTTCTTGAGTTAGTGCACATGCTATCTACATTTTCTATATCAATCTTGTCTCATGCAAACTACGTAATTTAATGAAAAATCTTTTTTAAAACACTTTCCAATGATTTGTGTCATTCATTTCCACCAACATGTACATATAATCCACAGGAATCGATATTTATATTCACATATTCATAATAAAAAATATACATCAAGATATCTATTATTTTTTAATGTATATTACACTACTTTTCTCACCACAATTTTCACAACAATGTGTGCACTATTTTATTGCAGATTGCATAATTTTGTATGATACTACCTGAAGCAGTCTTAGTCAACATACAATTTAATTGAAATTTGCATCACACTAAATACGACATGTATTCCAAGAAATGCCTTCTTTCTGCAACTGATATTGGTGACCACATGGGATCAGGCTTCTCGCCAATTTGTTTTCCAGCATATCAGTTTGTTTCATATACCAGTAACTGGTCTGTTTCTTCAGGAAAAAATGTAAAAGGAAATCCATCTCCATTCCATTTTCTTCTAAAATAAATGAGGCCCTGAAACTGCTGTAAAGTCGTACACATTTACTGGCATCACATTTTCTGACCAGATTTGATTGTCGCGCCTTTCATCCTCATATTCAGATAAATCTAAAATGTCAGCTGTCAAAACAGGTCTTATACTAATTTCCAATCCTTCATCTTGAATTTGATTAATATCAATGGCATTTGCAATGTCATCCCTTTCAAATCCTTCAAAACATTAGTCATAATCATCGTCAGGATATATAAATGTTGACATTTTGTTTTACTTTCCCATTCAACCTTGTTTTCAATAGGATTTTCCGCTTATATGCTGTAAAACTACTACTAGAATACTTTCATCATTTTATGTAAAAACTATATTCATTGCCAAAAGAAAGTATGTTTGTGATTTAATCCAATACAAAGCTTAAATATGAAACATGAAAATGCATATCTGATATCTGGGTTTTTTCCCCAACCCTTGGCCAGAAACACATGTATGAGCCAGCCAGGCCAGACAGAGTATTATTAGCAGCTATTATATGTGTCTGTGGGGTTACAAGGCTAATTTTATGGATGCAAATATGTCAGCAGAAGCTAAAGAGTTAAAGAATGGGTGTACTTCCAAATATCATACAAATACAACTTGTTTGCAATAATTGATACTTTTGATCCCTTTCATTTGTCCTACTTAAAATTCCAAAATGTTAACTCCCTACATCTAGCACTGCATCCCTAATGTAAGAAAACAATAATAAAGTTTTCAAAGCATAATACCGTATTTTTCGGCCTATAAGTTGATACGGAGTATAAGTCAAATCCACCAATTCTACTTATTTTCCATCCTTCATCAATATATAAGTCAATTTGGAATATAAAAGACAAGGCCAGGTCAATATCTTGGCTTTGTATTTTACACTGGTAATGGTATCGTTGTATGACATTCCATATTACTGGCAATCATGAAATTGCATTACTGATGCTAAGATGCTTGTGATTTTACTTCTGAACAAATCACTGCTATACTCTGTTATCAACTGACAGCTGAATAAAAGTCCATGCTTGTTTTATTATAATTGAAAGCACATCCATGTTATAGTTCATTTTATTACCTGTTGTTATGAATATAACTTATATAAACTTTCAATGACACAATCCATATATAAGTCGATTCGTAGTATAACAAAAAGTCCCGACTTTCGAGTAAAAAAGTATCGACTTATAGGCTGGAAAATACGGTAATAGCATATTGACCTCACTCCTATGTAAAATAACTGATTCAAAATTAAGATAACCTATACGAATACTAAAACAAGAAGTTCAAGAAAAGTACTTACTAGACTCGTACAAGTCCATTTAAGTAGGTCTGCTGAGGTGTGCCTGCAATTTAAAGAGAAAATATGGAACAAAGTAGTAACATATGACCTAAAGTGTACACCATAGCTGAACATAAGTCACACAATGTTAGAGAACACACATATCTTCCACACATTTATGTTTATGGGGGGAAAATGTACACCCAATTTAGTTTTTACACTACATTTTACTAATTGAATTTGATCACATTTTCTTTTTAAACAGCAGCTGTATATCAATCTTCTTAATTTAATATACAGTATTGTTTCTATATTTCAGATAGCAAGATATTGTACTGTTACATCCTTCAACAACTCACATTCTTCTCATGCTGAATGATAATGCGCTCAGAAAACAATCCTGAAAATCTTAACTCTCGACTATGATATGGTAGAACAATGGTGACTCACAATGTGATGTTACTCCCGTGACATCACAGACTCAAATCACACAAACTACTCCAGTTGTACCTTGCCTTTGGCAATTATTTTAATGTGCATTTATCTCCCTAACTGCTAATTAGTTGTTGAAATTTTCAGTATTGCATCAAACTGAATAAGTTATAGATAATAATCTGGGGGAGGGGGTCTCAGATCTACTCAATGAAGTAAACTGTAAGTACAATTGAAGCAGATATTTTCAATTAGATTTGCATCACAACTTTTTTTAATGGGTTTTAAGTGATCAATGAACTAAAACTAATTGATACATTCTGTTATGATTTCATTCATACTTAGAGAAGTATGCAATCTACCACAAAGGTAGATTTTAACAAAAGTAAATTTTGTGTTATTAGTTAACAAATGCAGCTTACATCAATGTTTGTATTATTTTTTTTAAAAGACGCTAAATAAAAAGCAAAATTAAAATTCAGAAATTTGTACTATGTTTATATCTGAGAGTTAATGGGTTTTAAATTACTAACTTACCCCACTTGAATGTTGCTAGGGATATATTAAGCATCAGTCTTTCGATACCAATAATAAGCCTGAAATCACAAGGGTCCAGGGTCAGGTATATCCTGAATGTATGCCCAATAGCTTTAGCATCAACACAGCACTCAACAGCAGAGCAGCGTTCAGAAATGTAGCATGATACAACAGATGGTAAGGGTCTTATATCCACATTAAGTGGGCAATCTGAAAAGGGAAATAAATTGTGCTTTTCACAGATTTTACAATCAGATACTGAGAGCCTTTTATCAGCACTTATCAGGACTTTTTAAAAATATCTAAAATGACATTACATACACAAAAAGTTGTATTTTCACTAGCATGTTTCTGAAACTGTGAGTAAATGCTTCTTTGTATTACAAGTGAAACTGATTTGTTCTTACATCAAATTTCTCAAGATCCATAGAGACAGTCTAAATTACTTTTTAACATTACCTCATTACCTCTTGGGAATAAATACTTCCTCACAGAATGGTTTCCATAACCTAACTTTGCAATTACAAAAATTTGTGGAAATACAAGGTCTCACTTGTTCCAATTTGGTATAATCACCCAAAAACATGTGAATCTGCTAGAGCAAAATAAGGTCTCAATGTATAACTGTACATATGTTAATGTCTTTGGCATTATGTCATGTGGAGAGGAATTACATCCGAGTACTATCAATGTTAATGTCTGGAATTATGTCATGTGAAGAGAAATGACATCAGAGTACTGTCAATGTTAATGTCTTTGGCATTATGTCATGTGGAGAGGAATTACATCAGAGTACTATCAATGTTAATGTCTGGAATTATGTCATGTGAAGTGAAATGACATCAGAGTACTGTCAATGTTAATATCTTTGGTATTATGTCATGTGGAGAGGAATTACATCATATTACTGTCAATGTTAATGTCTGGAATTATGTCATATGAAGAGAAATGACATCAGAGTACTGTCAATGTTAATATCTTTGGTATTATGTCATGTGGAGAGAAATGACATCAGAGTACTGTTAATGTTAATATCTTTGCTATCATGTCATGTGGAGAGATATGACATCAGAGTACTGTCAATGTTAATATATTTGTTATTATGTCATGTGGAGAGGAATGACATCAGAGTACTGTCAATGTTAATGTCTGAAATTATGTCATGTGGAGAGAAATTGCATCAGAGTACAGTCAATGTTAATATCTTTGGTATTATGTCATGGGGAGAGATATGACATCAGAGTACTGTCAATGTTAATATGTTTGGTATTATGTCATGGGCAGAGAAACTGCATATGAGTACTGTCAATGTTAATATTGTTGGTAGTATGTCATGTGGAGAGGAATTACATCAGAGCACTGTCAATGTTAATATCTTTGGTATTATGTCATGTGGAGAGATATGACATCAGAGTACAGTCAATGTTAATATATTTGGTATCATGTCATGTGGAGAGGAATTACATCAGAGTACTATCAATGTTAATGTCTGGAATTATGTCATGTGAAGAGAAATGACATCAGAGTACTGTCAATGTTAATATTATTGGTAGTATGTCATGCAGAGAGAAATTAAATCAGAGTACTGTTAATGTTAATATCTTTGGTATTATGTCATGTGAAGAGATAATGACATCTGAGTACTGTCAATGCTAATATCATTGGTATTATGTCATGTGGGGAGTAATGACATCAGAGTACTGTCAATGTTAATATCATTGGTATTATGTCATGTGGGGAGTAATGACATCAGAGTACCGTGAATGTTAATGTATTTGTTATTATGTCATGTGGAGTAATGACTACAGAGTACTGTCAATGCTAATATCATAGGTATTATGTCATGTGGGGTAATGGCTACAGAGAATTGTCAATGTTAATATTATTGGTATTATGTCATGTGGAGAGGAATGACATCAGAGTACTGTTAACAACAATGTCACATGGCTAGTAAGAGCATCGTAATACTGTCAATGTTTTATGGACATTTTATTTTACTTTGTATAAGCTTCATCACATTGTAGATATGTAAGAATTTCAAAGTAACTAAACTATCATTCCTGGCAAAACATATTTTTGCTAATAATTCCTCATGTATAAACATAATCCTAAGACACTGGTCATAGATATTAAAACAAAGAATCTAAAACAATTTGACTGCTGCATATGGAATGAATAAAGTCAAGACTCAAGTTCTGTTGCTCTATTCCAGGCAAGAATGCAGTATATTCTTTGTATTTATTACCAATTAACCAATCATAAACTCTGGGCTGAATAACTGACTGATTGATTGAGCAATATATTAATTTAGTGTTTAACAGCACAAAAGTACATATAAAATTTAGGACTATTTAGTGACAAGGTCATGGGAACATAATGTCTATAGCCTTGTAACTGAATGTATATTTGCATTGTAATTCAAAAGTCATTTTTGAGGAGACCACATAAAATCAATCCTAAACCTAATTTTCACAGACAATGGGCTATAAAGAACATACTGTCATACTACCATCTCTTCTATTATATATCATCTATGAATCAGCAGATATGTTCTCATTTATCTAATTATGTCAACTCATAGAATGTCTGTCAAAAGGGACTTCTTGTGTATTTCAAGTACTTGTTTGTTTTACCTGAATTCCAGCCATTTTCCTGTGACTGATATGGAAGTAGGTTATGGTCACACTGCTTGTCTCCCATGTAGCGACCGATACCAAGGGTTTCAAAGAGCTGGTACAATGGTGGACCACTAAGTCTGCTACTATGATTCAGACCATGTTCTGTCAAGTATTTGTCCAGTGAAAAATCTGAAAAATAAAATAATTTTATATTTTATTTGATCAACATTAGAGAAAATGATACAAAACTCAAGGAAGTATTCTAATTATCTAATTACCCTTATTATCTCATGCATTTCATCACTACATCAAACACACTTAAGAAGAAACCCTTTCATATTATTATCCTAATTTTCAACATCACAGAAATTGCCTTTAATTAAATCTTACCACATCAAAGCACTTTTAAAGTTCTGCTACATTTCTAGACAGATAACATTTAATCAGATTTAAAAGACACAACAAAACTTGTTATATTATTGGTCATGGCAAAGTTAAACATTGATTACAAGAAATAAAAGACAAATATTGAAAACTACAAATTCAAATATAATTTACTTCAAGAGTACAGACACTGAAATGGATATTTGCATTTCATTTATGTATTCCAATAGTGTTGCTTTTAAATTCCATCTGCAATCACATTTTGAAAATCATCTCATTGTTTATCATGTATTCTAATATAGTGTTACTTTGCACTTTCATTTATCATTTTAATTCCTCTGAAATGACAACTGGAAATTAGTTTCAGCATTCTGTTTTTGAGAGTATTCATGGGAGTTATAACTATGGTATTCAGTCGAACTCTAAAGCTATTTATTCAATTAGATAAAATGAGGAAACAATGGTTTTTTTTTACTTTTTAAAAAAAGTTAAAATAACATCAAAGGCAGTATCATCAAAAACATGAGCTCTATGGAAAGGTTAGCCAAAATCACTTTACAGTGTATTTATTAGTACTCGTATCAAATATTTAAATTCCCAAAGTTACATAAATTATCAAATATTTAATTTTTTTTTATCAACAAGCCTTCCAATGCCTAACATATGCTCAAGTTTTTCCAGCTTTTGGTAACCTATTTAATTTCTAAATTAAAATACATGATCAATTAATGATTCTAAAATAAAAAATCTTCAGAAAGTTCAAATAGCTGCAACTGCAAATCTTGTTCCAACTTGAAGAAAAACTTATAATGCATAGTGCAGATGTTTGCAGAAGACGTTAATCTAACTGAAACGAGAACTGAACTTTTAATATATTACACTGTAATGTATAGAGATAATGATATCTTTATTCTTGATATGTCCCTTTTCAGACCATGCCTATTGGCTTGGATATGTTTAATTTATCCTTTAAAGACACTAACAAAAATCCCATTTCCTCATCTTTACATTTTTAATTTGCTTCTTCTTCATTTTTCTACATTTTACATCTTTGCTCTGTTTGAATTCATCATTTCAATTGCATTCCTCTGTATTTTTTGTTCCATTCTTTTTTTTAAATATCATTTTCACTTTCAAAGGCAATATTACCCATTTTAGGGTCTTTATATTGAAATAACTTCTCAATACCAAAATATAACTTTAAAGTACCTTTAACAATAAATCCCTTGTCCCAATGACATGATGTTTTTGGAATTCTTGCTTTCTGCATAATTGGGACATGAATTACACATGGTTTGCTTGCATCTAGGCAGACACTGATGCTTAAGTCCAATTTATATCTATTCTGGTCTTGAAGATCTTCAACAGCATATCTGAAAATAATCACAATTCCAAAATAAATTTATCTGACAATGTGATGTTCTATGAGATAAACTTATCCCTCATCAGAGTTATATGTTCTTTCTTTGAACAAAAAAATCCCGAACTAAACATTAATCATGTATTTGATGAAAAGTTCCACAACATGTTGAATGTGTGGAGACAGAAAATTCATGTAATGACAAAACTTGTTTTATGTTTTCCTTAATATTGTATAGTTCTGTATCAACAGTTTTATTGTGGTAAAGTCTTTGATCCATGTCAATGGTGAAGTCAATTATTTGGCTGTATGTGATTGATAAAAGGACCATAATGTACACTAATGTTAATGTTATTCATGATTGTAATAAACTGCAATTAGTATACATTGAAGTATCTATTTGTGATCCTGTCAATTTCTAAATAGATGTATACTAAGTGGAAAAGGTTAATCAAATTCACATGATCAAAATCAGTTTGACATCTGCAAACAGCTATTGAAAGAAATGTATTGATTTAAGTCTTTTATGTATATTAACCCCTCCCCTCAGTTAGACACAGCAGTATGTTGACTTAGCCTGCTAGTGTTGACAATGGTTAAATGGACAGATATAACTGAAACAGCTGTACTAAACAATTATTTGTATATTAGTTCATATATTTGTAAGTGTGCATAGTTCATACATCTAAAACGTAACTTTCTGCCTTGTCACTTTCAGCTGTTACATCTGCAACGTATGCAAAAATATTGAATCAATACATTCATACCTATTATTTATGCAAGTATTTGCAAGAGTTATCTTTATCTGATGAATCCAGACATTTCTACTTTATATTACGTATGTATGTTCCAAATCTTCAAAATTGACTTACAATGAGCATACTTACTCAAGTCTAATTAATCCTCCAAGACTTAATTCTTGTTTTGAACCTGGAGGAAAACAAAATGAAAAAATTGCATAAATTACACAAGAACACACAAGCCAACAATAATGGTGACACAACACAAGAAGTTATTTTATGAGGTTAATTATTGGTTTCACAGACCTTAAAAATTGAAAATACAAGTGTTCTAGACTTGTAAATAAATTGAGATTTGTAATTAAACTGATAATGTTCCTAGTAATGCATCCTAGCAAAGGTCAAGTTGAAAGATGCCAGTTCCTTGTTGTATCTCCTGCATATTACCTATAGAAACTGTCATGCAAAAGCTTAACATTTTTGATGATAATGATGTCAATACCACCTTATAACACTGTTGATCATAATGATGCCAAAGCCACTGTACAAACGATGACTATGTTTCACCATGTTGGCAAAAATGAATAAAAAAAGTAGCAGATACATGCTGATTTTATACTGTCCATCTCAAAGTATATTCAATATTTCCAGTCTCCAGATTTGAAAGATCAATAACATTAGAAATGTTCAAATATATAAAATTATAAGCAAAATGTTGGTATGACATAAAAGTCATAAAATTTACAAAAGGTTTGAGATTATTTGAGTGATCATACCAATGATAAATCCTAACCTAAAAATAACAAAATACAACTTTTTGAGTATGTACTGGTCTATTATCATCATTATTGTTCTTATTATTACAATTCTTATTATTATTATCACATTTATTATTATGTTACAATTTATATTTTACTTATTGCATTCATTCCATCACTTCTGAAATGGCAAAAGACAGAGATAGAGAACAAGTGAATGGATCAATAACTAATCAATCTGCACATTTCAAAATGCTTTGGAACTGCTGACAAAGAGAGAGAGAGAGAGAGAGAGAGAGAGAGAGAGAGAGAGAGAGAGGAATCAATATGTAGTACTATATATTTATTACAGCAAAATATCTGAAAGCATCCAGGGATACACTCAATAGATATTGTCAGCAATAAGGAACAAGACTAGTATAACTAGCCTCTTCATAAATTGACCATACCTTTCAGCAACCAACTGTTATTCATTGGCTTCAATATTTCTGGTGGATTCAGCAATTTTATGTATTTTCCTGTCCTTTCTAAAATTAATTATGCTTGTATTGACACTACTTAAGAAGCCAAGAATGGTAAATCATCAAATATGATTAAATGACTGACCAATAATTATATTATTGAATACACTTATATCGTGTGCTATGAAGGAAGAAAGACACTAGTACGAAATATTGCTACAAAAATGATCTTAAATTTAAAGTGAATTTGTGGATTTTATTTCTTTTAGTCACATGGTCATTCTGAAATCTGCAGCTGCAAAATAAATGTATCCATTTTCAACATAAATGTAATGAATTTCTGGTCCTAGAAACATTGCTGCCAAACAGACACTTGAAATAATAGTGTAATCTCTCTCATCTAGAAGTTGCAGTGCTTCTACATCAGCTTTTGAAATTGGACAGTAGAACAGTTTTGCCAGGCAATCAGCAAGGTTGATTGACAGCACCAATCAGAAGCTTGATTTGTAAAGGAAACTTTAAGCAAAACTTAATGCCCTGCAAATGGCTAGTACTGTGAATAAAATGCCATTGCTTTTATTGTCGCAGATAATAACTTGCTTAAAACCTGTATAATATATGAATCATTTTTGTACAAAGGTATCTAGTGTTACAATAGTCTCTCAGCAATAAACCAACTTACCCATCACATAGTCAATGAGAGATAAGTTGAATTTCATCTTCTCAATTCCTACACTCATTGTGAATGTACAAGGGTCAAACTCAACAGATGTGAGGAATGTTCTGCCGACAGCGTTCACATTTACACAGCATTGTATTTCAGTGCATTCTTGCTGTATATTGCAGGTTATGTCATCTGGTAAGGTTGGCATCAATGAACATTCTAAAAGCAGAAAATAATTAATAAATTTCATGGTCTACCAGAAATAAGAAACGTTGATGTTTTGTCTTAATTAACAAAGCACATGGAACAGAAACCAATTTCTGACGTAAAATGTTGCATTGATATTTACCCACGCATAACGCATTAGGAGTATGCCTAAACATTGCAAATCCAACATTTCCAAGCTTGTGTTTATCAACAAATTCTAAAATTAACCTGCTCACATTAGTGGGAGCTACACATAAGTGATCTACCCTTGTAAAGACAAAGAAAATCCTGTCCATCTGTGTTACTAGTGGTGTAGATATGTGCTCTCTGACAGCTGTAGGGATGTAGGGAGGATATGAATATATTATAACCAATAGTCAAAGCAACATATTTTACTTCAAAAATTGGTTTCTTCATCAAATGTATTACACAATCAAAATCCAATAGGAGAAAAGGCAAGAGATGGAAAGACTTACCGTATTTTCACGCATATAAGATGCACCCAATTATAAGACGCACTCGTATATAAGACACGGGTTTTGACGATTTGTGTACAAAATATTTAACATAAGACGCACCCATATATAAGACACGGGTTTTGATGATTTGTGTACAAAATAAATTACCTAAGACTCACGCGGCCTAGCCATCTGCCGCACTGAGCAATTTATATCCAGTGGATTCCTTTCCTTTATCATAAATAAAAATTTGTCCAATGTTCCATTACCCGTCGGATGTAAACAAGGCTTCATTACCATTTTTAGTTGAGATCAAAGACCAATAGCGGATGGATTTAGTACCTGGTATCTAGATTCTAGAACAATAAACGCCAGATGTAAAGGCGGCTTCTTTGATCCGCTAGGCCAAGTCTTCAGCGGGTGGGGTTAGTACATAGACCAATAAATGCCCGATGTATGCGGTTAGCATATATAAACGTGGGAACAGTCTCTTGTTATATATAAATGTGTGATCAATTTGCTTAGCATTTTTAAAATTTATAAAATTGTCACGATGCTGAAGCGAAAATCATATACTGCATGGGAGAAAGTGAAAATTACGACAATCATCAATGGCTTCAAAAAGTGTGGGATAATTCCCAAATCGTCTAGCTATATCAGTTCTTCGGACGACGATGCAGCTGCATCCGACACCACTAACGCCAATGAGGATCGATTATCATCAGTTATGGAGTTATTCCGCGACGACGACAGTGAATTTGATTAAAGTTTCAGTGGATTTGAAGCCGAAACTGATGACGATGAAAATGAAGATGAATAGAACAATACAGTACACTGATTTTTGATCAAGTCAAACACTATTTAGTAACAGTTTATTATATTGTGTTTAATAAAAATTTTAATATATAACTGATTTTCATATTTATGTCCAATATTGAACAAATTCTTGTCTTGTTTTCGAACTATTTAGTCTTATCTTGTTTTCGAACGCACCCACCGAAGATAATAAAAATTTAAGTATCTTTGAACCCAACCGGATGTATAAGTTATATAGCCGCCATAGTTTTTGCTGTGATAATTAATAACAATAAACAAAACTATTTAAACATACTATATTATATAAATTTAAAACATTTACTCCGACTAAACTTAGATCTGCAATAATTACGGTATACAAAACTTTGAAATGAAAGGATTTTAAATTTGAAGTGGGCTGCATTGGATTGGTACACGTGGTAATTACTGAACACTTACCCAATTGTTTTTACAACTAGGAATGAAAATCGTGAAACGTGAATATCGACCGCAATAATCGTCCTTCAATATCACATACTGTACCGTTCGTTCGTGTTAAAAAATACTTAGATAAGATGCCCACTAATATAAGACGCACCCTGGGTGCGGGATACGTAAAACTTTCTATAAGGCACGTCTTATATACGCGAAAATAAAGTACATTCCTAACCTCACAGAAGGCCCAATCTCCAGTAACTTAGTGTACCCTAGGCCCAATCTCCAATAACTTAGTGTACCTTAGGCCCCATCTCCAATAACTTAGTGTACCCTAAGTCCAATCTCCAATAACTTAGTGTACCCTAGGCCCCATCTCCAATAACTTAGTGTACCTTAGGCCCAATCTCCAATAACTTAGTGTACCTTAGGCCCCATCTCCAATAACTTAGTGTACCCTAAGTCCAATCTCCAGTAACTTAGTGTACCCTAGGCCCAATTTCCAATAACTTAGTGTACCTTAGGCCCAATCTCCAATAACTTAGTGTACCCTAGGTCCAATCTCTAATAACTTAGTGTACTTTAGGCCCCATCTCCAATAACTTAGTGTACCTTAGGCCCCATCTCCAATAACTTAGTGTACCCTAAGTCCAATCTCCAATAACTTAGTGTACCCAAGTCCAATCTCCAATAACTAAGTGTACCCTAGGTCCAATCTCCAATAACTTAGTGTACCCAAGTCCAATCTCCAATAACTTAGTGTACCCTAGGCCCAATCTCCAATAACTTAGTGTAACCAAGTCCAATCTCCAATAACTTAGTGTACCCTAGGTCCAATCTCCAATAACTTAGTGTAGCCTGGGCCCAATCTCCAATAACCAAGTGTGCCCTAGGCCCCATCTCCAATAACTTAGTGTACCCTAGGCCCAATCTCCAATAACTTAGTGTACCCTAGGCCAAATCTTCAATAACTTAGTGTACCCTAGGCCCAATCTCCAATAACTTAGTGTACCCAAGTCCAATCTCCAATAACTTAGTGTACCCTAAGTCCAATCTCCAATAATGTAGTGTACCATTGGCCCTATCTCCAAAAACCTAATGTACTCTAACAATCTGGAATGTTGCGAGAGAGGAAAAGGATAGAAATAGCATCTCCATATGACCAGATATGGCTTGTTGAGTAAAATGCAATGACCACCCTCACTCCTCCAATCCAACAGAAGGCATCATAGGTGTTAATCTATGCTTTAATATTTTCTACTAGGGTCAAACCTAGCCCTTTGAGGTAAAAGATTCTATCCCACAGCTTGAATAGTATCTGTCAGGGAATAGTTATGCTCAAATTATATGCTAGCGGTAACACATAAAACTCACAAAACAAAATTGATAATGGATTAGTTTCTATACAACAAGTCATGTATCTCACCAATTCTGCCCACTGCAGCAAGAATGGCAGGAAAGCATATATTATACGAAAGATGGCCACTGTGGCTGATATAGTAAATGTCTGAACAGCACCGTTATGACCAACAAGTCATCATAAAAAGCATTTTGGTATAATTCAATATTGATATGACCATCCATTCAAAAGTAGAAAAAAAAACAAATTTTACAAAATGGCCACAGTGATGACCATATTGAAAATCAGATTTACACCATTTAAAATCAACTACACATCATAAGAAGTCTTCTGACAAAAAACCATGTCAAAATGACATTCCATTATGGGGTAGTGATAACAAGAGTCTGAAGATGGCCACTGTAGTGGCAGTATTGGACATCAGATTGGCAACATTTTCATTTAACCCATCATAAGAAGTCTTTCAGTGAAACCCCATGTTGATATCAGCATCCACTGAAGAATAGTGGCATTACAAGACTTTCATAATGTGCACTGTAACACCATATTGGATATCTGAGTAGCTCCATTTTCATTCTGAACCAACTAAACTATGTGATGAATGTTTGAAAATTTTTGTGTCAATCCTATAAATAGTGTAGGAAAAAATAATGATCCAAATGATGTGCTAACACACAAAATATGATGGACAATGAACAGCAGACCATCCCACAAGACCTTGTGATCTATGCCCAGTCAAGTTATTAAAAGAAAGTGCCTCATTTTTCATTATTATCAATCTAAAGAGAGCAGTGTAACAAAGATGAAAATCACCTGTTTTCCAGCCATTGACACTGCGCTGACAGGGTAAGTTTATCAGGAACGATGAAATTCCCATGTCCTCAAACAGACGTTCCTGCAGTAGTCCAACAAGCTCTCCTGTTGATGCCCCTACTTTCTGCATCCATGTATCAACTGAAAAACCTGAAATCAATTATAATTAAGATCATTTAAACAAATAAGAAAATGATACATAATTGAAAGAATATTTGTCATATATATATATATATATATATATATATATATATATATATATATATATATATATATATATATATATATATATATGGTTGTGAAGCACATATCCTTCAGAATGCCCATTCTGATCATCTCCCAAAAGCTTCAGCCGTTTGGCTAAGTTGCAGAAGGAAATTACAGATCTGTGTGTGTGTGTGTGTATTTATCTTTCAAAATTTTGACACATGAGCAACACATCCACTGCCCATAATGCAACTTTGGGATCTGGTCTAGCTCATACATGGCTGTTTGTATTTTAATGCTATTTAAACATATTTATCATTCAAAAATTGGGATCTGAATAGTTTTAAAAGGTAAAGTGAATACCCCCCCCCTTTATACTCTATCTGCTAATCTTACATGTGTAGTTAAATAGTTCATACCATGTAAATGTGAAAAGTGATAGTTCAAAGTCTAAACATATATAAGAACAGGTCTTGGGTAAATATCATGATGCACACATATGCCATAGACAATTATTTTAAGCATCATAATCATTATACATCTGTTGAGTGATTACAATGAAGAAAACAAAGACCAATTTGTAAAAGTACCCATAAAATTAACACACATATGAAATATTGTCACCATACATCTCCATTCCACCAGCTCAATCCCCAGAGAAAGAATGGATAAAATATTTTAACTGGTATGCATACAGACAAGCCCTGGTGCTATCCCAAAATTTCAAGTCTCTGTCTTGAATATGCAAGACAGATAGACACCAAATTTAACCCACCTGAGTATACACATCCAGATAAAGGTGGGATATGTCACATATCAAATACTGCATGCTTACATTTCCCAATAAATGCATTTTATGGAATTGATGTAACTATATCACTGATATACAGTAACTATATGGAAATAATCTAATCTTAACCTGAAATAAGATGGCCACTTGTTTCACACCAAAGCTTTGATAAATCTGTTCTTTGTAATACTGGTATGGCAAGAAGACATTCCCGCCCGAGGCACACACTGATGTTAAGGTTCATCACATACTTCTTTTGACTGCTGAAGTCTTCAATGCTGAATCTACAATGCAATATGGTGATCTGTCTTGTGCAATGGGGTTATCTTTGTTATGCAATAGGGTTATCCTTGTTATACAATATGATTATCTTTGTTATGCAATGTGGTTATCTTTGTTATGCAATGGGGTTATCTTCGTTATGCAATGGGGTTATCTTTGTTATGCAATAGGGTTATCTTTGTTATGCAGTAGGGTTATCTTTGTTATGCAATAGGGTTATCTTTGTTATGCAATGGGGTTATCTTCGCTATGCAATAGGGTTATCCTTGTTATGCAATGTGGTTATCTTTGTTATGCAATAGGGTTATCTTTGTTATGCATTTTTAAAAGGTAATGTGACCTGTCAAGTTAATTTCCTGTCCAAGAATTACTTGCGCAAAATATTAAAAAACATATCTAGTCAGTTTCTTGCTAAACTATATTCAGTTGGCCAGTAAAATTTACATCACATTTTATGTACCATACCCTGGATGCCATAGCCGATGCAAAAAAAAGTTTGAATTTTTCTGTGAAAGATTGAATTGTCTCATTCAACTATTGTCAATCAAGTCTGCACCATTTACTATCTGATCCATATAAAGATTAATCTATGATCAGATGAAAAAATTCCACAAAAGCAATAGCCAAAAATAGTCTATATGGTTGGTATTCTCCATTTCTACATTTAATTTCAAAATACTGCTGAACAGATGCTTGACCAGTATGACATCTGTTTTGGTCAAGCCAGCATGTACATGGGATTTATATTTAATGTCAAAAGCATTGTTGTATTTTTGACACAAACATATGCTTGACCAGTATGACATCTGTTTTGGTCCAGCCAGCATGTATATGGGATTACAATTTAATGTCAATATTGTGCTTAAAATCACTTGCTGGTATTTTCAAGTTCCAATAATCACATTTACTTCAAAAAATGTAAAGCCTTGTTATAATTGCTATCATCAGACAGTGTTTGCTGAATCCAATTAGCATCTGCAGATGATTCATTCTGGATGTCAGTTATGTCAAGTTTTTCAGGTAGCCCATTTCAATCACCTGCATTTTTAAAACTTCATTAAATGCATGGTAAAACTATTACAAAATAGTTAATCCAGAGGCCACTGTACCAATCAATTTCATTTCACAACCATTTATTTGAAGTGGAAGCATCCAGACTTACATAAATGATGACAAGTGGCATGAAAAGTCCTATTGGACATCGACGGATTGTATGAACTATGCCATGACAAGCTCTTTAAAAGTTAATATAATTTGATGCTTTGGCTTAAAAAATACATGTTATATATGATTATTTCAATTACATTACTTTGTCAATATTTTGTAGTGATATAGTGGCAGAAGCTGCCATTTTTGTTTTCAACTAGTTATGAAAAACATGCAACTTTTTTAAATGGCAGTAATCATTACAGAATAAAATGGCGGTAACAGTTGAAGTTTTGTAAGGAGGTAAAGGTAGGAGTAGTAAAGGTTTAGGAGTATTACTTCATTTGATTTTGTTCTTTTTCCTGTTTTTATCAATTACAATTATATAACAGGAAACCATCTGCAGTTAATAAACCAAACAAACTTACTCAAATTTGATAATATCATTCATAGAAAACTGCTCCTTCTTTCCCCATTTGTAATTCAACAGATTAATTGTGTGATTGAGTCTCTCAATTCCAACATGAAGCAGTAGGTTGCAGGAATCAAGGTCTAAATAGACATGGAATGACCTTCCCAACTGCATGACATCAATACAGCAATCAATTCCTGTACAGTGGTCTGGGATACTGCATGTGATGTTTCCTGGAAGTACTGGAACATTTACGTCCTTTGGACATTCTGTGGACAGAAAGAAAATAAATTTATTTTTCAGTTATTATATTAAGTTATCCCTATTATGAATGTATTTGTATAAATGTTTTCTGAACCACATATACTATAGTTAAATTCATACTGGTCATGTATACACATTTTCTTATTTTAAATTAGTACTAATTTTGTTGAATTAAAGTCAATTCAATCGTGATTAATACATGTTCTGTATCTCAACTGTCATCAAGAAAGCTACAGATCAAAATTATCAATGTGGACTTTTACAATGGTGGCCAGGACCTAAACTGGACCAAGAAAGAAGCATACTGAGTCTAAGCATCACAAAATAAATTAGCACAAATTTGTTTCTGAATGCCTTACTATTATAGCTTGTGATGAAATAAAAACCAAATTTGTAATTTCCAAGCAGTGTGATTTACATTACAACTACAAAACCAATAACTTTAACAATGAAGCTACTAAAAAGAAAACAAGATACAACATAGATAATATGATAAGACAACCAGACATGTTTGTCAAATGTAGATATAATTTATGCAATATTGTGAGTCTAATTTTGTTTCCATAAGGTTATACTGTTGTATACTTTATGTTATATATTCAAAACTGGCTGATTCTTTGTTGTCCTGCATTTCTGATTTCCTTATGCTTATCTTTTCTGACAACATGCAACCATTATATGGCAATGACTTGCAAGATTTCCTCTTTTTGTATAGCTGAAAGATGGACATATAAATGGACACCAAGTGGCTGCTATCAAACTTCTGCAGGCTTGAAAAAGAATACGATTTTGTAACACCGACATTTTCATATCATGTTATTTGATATAATTACAAATTACAACTAATTTGCAGTTTTTACAAAATCACTGGGGACATCTAATTCTGGCAACCAAAATAATCAATTTATAGATATTCTTATAATTTGAATCTGTTTGTTTACACGGACACAAGTTTGTGGTTTTGCAGACTTGGATGACTTTTCACTCTAATAATGTATAGATCTGCCTCATGTTGAGGAAAGCAATTCTCCTAAGGCAATTGTTCTTGATTGGGTCTTTATAGATGATGGCTTGTGAAATATTGCAGTCATTTTGCTTTCTAAACAGTTTATTTAGCTTAGGATAAAATAATCTAAAATAATCTGAAATGCATTGAAAATAGTACACCGTCACAATGGCTGAAGTCAATGAAACCTCCAATCAAATACATGTTAAAGTTGGAAATGGTGTATTTCATAATAACAATTTATTTCCATCAAATTGAGGATAAAAAATAAATGCTCACCTGAATGCCAGCCTAATTTAGCATTGAGAAAGTGTGATTCATCTCTTCTACATGGAGGTGTTTCAAGAAACTTGGCAATTCTAAGCTCTTCCATTAACCTATCTGCCACTCCTCTCTGACCTTGTTTGACTGTAATATTTATCATTTCCTCAGTGGATATTCCAGTGAAATCTGAAAAAGAGTGAAAATAAAAACATATATAATACTTGTTATTTGTGCTTCTAATTCAAGATGATTGAAGAATGATCAATAATGAACATTTTAGTTGCTCTATGATTCTTGTTTCTTTAAAAAAAAAGCATTAAAGTACATAAACTTACATCAGAAGAACCAATTAGTTTTTTATTTTCTGTCAGATAATGTTACTATCATTTGACTGTAGCAATATAACTTTTTTCATAAAATACTCTTTTTTCAGCTACATAAAATCTATATTCAAGCCCATGTAAGAGTTCAAGAGTCTCTTTACGGGACCAACAATATTTTCCAGGAACTCAAAAGAATTTCTTCCTTTCAAGTGTCGAGTGTGGAAACCATCTTGGATATACTTTAGCGAGAACAAAAACTTTTAAATTAGCAGATGTGGCGCACAAACTGGAAGTCAGCTTGGCTCTATTTTCATTTCAAACAAAACAGACATCATTAGAAGCTTTTGGTCTAAACCCCATGTCATAACATCCAATCAGAAAGAGTAGTGACAGCAAGATTTGCAAGTGAATTTTTGTGGCAGACATATTGGCAGCATCTTATTTTATGAATAACTGGGTATTATAAGAATACTGGTGAAAAGTCCATGTTGATATAACCATCCATTATGGAATAGAGATAACAACAACTTAAAATATGACTTTGCACTCAAGAGTAGCAATAACATATTTTAAAGATGGATGTGGTGGTGGCCTTATTGGACATCAGATTGACACCATTTGTCCCTTAAAACTAATTATACATTATGTCCTTGAATGAAAACTACATGCTAATATGACCAGCCATGAAATAGTGATAACATAAGTTTTCAAGCGGGTCAAAGTGTCTGATTGGTGCCAATTTAATTTTAGACCAACTGGACAGCATAAGAAGTCTTTTACAGAAAACCTCCTGTCAATATGATTTTCTGTTCAGGTAGAGAGGTGGTAAAATAATTTTCAATCTGGCCACTGTGACAGGTGTACAGGATGTTATATCAGTACCAAGTTCATTCATCATTATAAGTCATTTTGGTGAAAACTCCTTGTTGATATGATCTTCCATTCAGAAGGAGCAGTGATAAGATTTTCAAGATGTCTGCCATGGTATTTACATTGGACATCAGATTGGCACTAATTTTATTTAATACAAACTTGACATAATAAGTCTTTAAGTGAAAACGCCATTTTGATATAACCAGCCCTGTAAGAGTAGTGAAAAAGTAGCAATGACAAACATTTCAAAATGGTTGCCATTTTGGCCATATCAGACCTCACATTGGTACTTTTTTTCTTTAAGACTTCTGATTCATGATGACTAAGGAATTATTAACCATGAAAAATTATGAAATGCATCATTTACCATTTAGGAAACCATCATCTTTCCTTGCAAAATATTGGTGAAGATATAGGATTCTTGTTTCTTCAAAAACAGCTATAATATAATTCTTGCATCAAGAGAAAGAATAGTACAATAAATCAGCCACCCAGTCTGCATTCATACTGATAGATGACTGGAGGCTGATGTCACCTGCTCATTAAAATGTGCAATATAGCTGCATATAAATCTGTCCAGACAACACCAGCATAAAGTTTAGACCAGCGATTCTCATTCTTTTCTCGCAGACCACTTGAACATTGCTGAGGTTGAAGACAGACCACTTAATGATTACTGAGGGTCTCAAGGGACTGTTTACTTATCTTTCCTAATGTTAACTGTACAGTTATCTAACTATTCTAAACTTCTTTACACAAAAGCACTACATATAAAAGAAAATGAATTATAGTTTACATTGTTTTGTTCTACAATGAAAAGCACACAAATAACATTTCAATATCAGTAGTCTTTCCTTATATTTTTTTGGGTGCAAATTTCAGGTTCTTTATTATTTGACAACAATTGTTGGCCTGAATGAAGCTTAAAGAAAACTAGCGCTCCATGTACCACACTTTAAGAATCTCTGGTCTAAATACTTACTGGTATTTGATAACTGCTTTATGATGCTACAAAATCCAAAATGGACACAGGAAACAGGGTTGTGTTATTCAATTTTAAAAATATTTTGGTACATATCACTGAATGAGCCTTCTACAAATGACAGTTCAAGAGATGCAATATCATGAGTTCATGTGTAAAATGTACGCTCTATGTGTTGCTGACAGATATGTCTGCAAATAATCTTCCTCAATTTTGTAAATAGATGACATCAAGCCCTCATACTGTCCATCAGTATAAACACACCTTTGGGTAAACTGATTTATTGGACTATATAACCAAGAGTTTAAGAAAATATGCTTAATTTGTAATGTTACTATCACACAAATTTCAGCTATATTAATATAAAAATCAACATCATGCAAAAGATAAAGGACTTGCATTAGCACACACCTGTCCATTTAGAACCAGCTCCAAGATTACATACTGGCTTGATCAGTCTGGTATTCTTCAAAAGCTGAAGACTCAGTGTGCAGCTTTTCTTCTTCTCAAAACAAATGCTGACATTCACATTCAGCACAAATTCTTTCTTGACTTTGAGATCCATCAGTGTATAGCTGCAAAACAGTACTCATATAATAAGCCTCAACAATCTACTACAATTCAAATTACAGCATTTATATTGAACACAAATTGAGCAATTTAGATACATCAAGAATGTGCCTGCATTGAAGAAGTAAAGAATGAAGAAAATAATAAAGAACTTCATACACCCATTGTCAGATTATCTTCTTTGTTTGTCCAAAACCTCCATTTAGAAGCTACACTCATTTCATAAAATTATACCCTGAATAAACAATGTTGCCAGCTAGCTCATGTATTTCCCAGATATGCCGTCTGTAGAAGCACACTGCTTCTAACAGTCTGAATCAAACAGTCAATACCATCTTGCAATTTTTTTCAGACCAGATTTTACAATTGTTTGTATGCATATTAAATATTGGATCAGAAGAATGTAAAAGATTTATAAACAATGAAGTGTTTTTAAAGATTATTTCAGTAAGAAAAAAAGCATATTTTTTCTGTAAATTATGATTTTCAAAAATACATATTCCAACAAATTAACATTAGAAATACAAGTCCTAATACCTCCCAAATCCCTGAGAATTCCCCAAAAAATAAAACTAAAAAATAAATAATGTATATATTCTATAGTCAAAGGGAAATAGATCTTGCATATCACCTCCACTTGCCATTTCAGGTGGTGTTAGTTTTAAGCTCAGCGGAAAATTATGCATGGGATACTTCAATAAAGGGAGAATGGAAGGCTATTAAAGTAATGTGATTGGACAAGTATTCTAGGAGAAACATAATTTACTGAACAATTTGTCTTCTCTTTCGATTAAGTTCCCCAATTACTTTCATGTACGTAACAAGATTAAAGAATGTTGAACATCCTAATTATACCTCAGGTAACCTCTGATGAAAGAAGGTTGACTTCCCAATATGAATAATAACCCACTTTCCTAGACTTTTCACAGTAAAGAGGGGCAATCAGAATCATGTATAATGTTCATGTATAATAATCTACCAGTAAAGTTCATTGGTACAAATCCTCCCAACTGACTAAAAAGGAGTGATCTTAGCCAAGGCCTCAGGATCTGGTACTGGAGAGACCAAGTTGGTCAATTTGATTCTACATGGTCACAAATGGTCAATCATCAGTTGCCACCTTAGCAGACAAATCTGATGAAAGGTTTCTGGAGGGGACCAATCTAAATGCAGAATCTGGTCCTTCATAGACAAAAATACTACCAAGACATTGAGCCTGCTAGGAATGTATGATCTGGATGCTGATGACGCAATGTGCATATCAACTATGGAACTCTCAGACCAGAAGGCAGAGTTGTGGAGATTTGGTACCACTTTGTTTGAGGAGTTATGTCACTACCACAAAGTCGTCCAACATTATCAGCACAAATTGCTCTGAAGAGTAGCTTAAGAACTGAAAGGCCTTGATATAAGCTTTCATCTGACATGGAGACCTGCATACTCCAGATTCTAATGGTTGCTGATCATCAAACGCTGGCAAGAGATGAGCTCAACAACCAGTAGTACTGGATCAATACATACAGGTGGAGAAGTACAAAGGTTGTAGTGGGTGACAAAATTCCATACCAGAGGGATCAACAACTGAGATGGACAATGATCAGACTTTTCATAATTGATTAGATAGCCACGATTATTTCAAAGGGTCAGAAGATTATTTCTTCTCTCAACTAGAAATGAACTTTCCATATATTTCTAAAAGATGGTGAAGTAGAAGTACACCAGCATCGAAGTAGATGAGGCAGTATAGAATGGGGAGATGACATTGTTCATTAGTTTTGTTAAGGCCTAAAGACATATGTTCAATCCAAAACTGCTTAAAATATCCTCAGTATAGAAACCAAAGAAATTTCAGTGAGGATGGATGGATGGGAATGTGAAAATATGTCAGATGAACTGATAGCAAATTGGCGAAATGGACTGATCTTACTTTCTCCATTTTGAATTTTGGTGGCCTGAATTTGCCATTGCCTTCCTGACCAGAAAAAGCATGTAGTACAAAACCTGGCAATTGTAGATTCTGATCAATCTCAAGCTACCAATTTATCGATGAGTGTCCTGATCTCTTGCTGTAAAAGTGCATCATTTACTAAGTCCAATGTTACTTTCAAGAGAAGTTGAAAAAATGATGGAATAAAAAGGTTGGAAAAAAAGAGATCTTAAGTCCCTACAAAATGATTTGAATCACTTACATGCTTTGTGGAAGAAGATCGATCCAACACTCTTTGAAATGCAAAAATCTGGCAGCCATCAGAATTTTATCTGCTGCTATCTCCTACATACTACCTCTAAGACTGATTAGTACTTTGTCTCCATATGTAGGGCTGAAATCAATGCTGGCTTTTAAAGTGTGCAGTGAACAATGTCACATCCTTTCTCCACCCATTGCTTCTTTGAAGATGGGTTGGTGAAAGTTTCTAAGGTAATGGATGCTGTGCAGCAAGGAGGAGGGGCAGTTCTGGAACTTCCTGCCTCCAAACATCCTCTATCTTTAAGCATGCATCTCATTACAGAGAAGTAGTCAGAGCATTCACCATTGAAAGGTGAAAGGCCTGAAGAATGCCAGATGCCAAATCCAATGACAATGTGGCTGCTACATTGTGCACAAGATTTAAAGCTGTCATCAGAAACACTTTTGTCCGCCTTATAAAACAAGCAAAATCAGATTGATCACATTGTCACTTTTGTCATTTATCAAGAGAACAGTGAATTGTGAAGAATACTGCCAACTAGCTCTCAGAAAAAGAGGCTTTAGAACTGCCTGGAAAGCTGGTCTTAGCAGATAGCCACTTGGCAATATCCTTGATTTTACCTGACTGCAGGAGAAGGCAGAAGATTGGTTGATTTTCTAGTTATCAAACTTGATCTAGGTCTTCACCCTGTGAGCCAGCAATGGGGTGGGGGGTATATTCTGACTTTGGCTGCAAACAATATATTTCCTCTACTGCAGCCTTAAAGCTGTACTCTGTATTCTGCTTAGTAGAATGTTAGTGCTTTTTGTATTTTCCAACAATAAACCCAAATTTGAGATCATGCTAAATTTAGACACTACATACTAATAATAATAATAATAATAATAATAATAATAATAATAAAATATTCCTTTAAAACATTTACAGTCTATGGATATGAATGGAATAGTCTATTAATAAGTCTACTTCAATTTGCTGAAATAATAAATAAAGCATTGTATGTGTACAAAATAAATCACACAGCAGAACAATTATTGTCATCTATGCCTTTTAAGCTCAAATCTCTCATTTGACATAAAACTATTATTGACAAATTTGCTTCGATATAAAGTGGCATATACTCTACCATTTTTTAACACTTACTCAATTCGCACAACGCCAAACAAATAGAAGTGTTCTAATTTTCCCCACTCGTAGTCCAAAAGTGAGATAGTCCTATTGTAGTTTTCTATACCAGTTATCAGGTTGTAGTTGCAGGCATCTAAATCTACAAATATGTTGAAAGTCCTGTCTATGATTCGAACATCAATACAACAGTCAATGGCAGTGCAGTGATCTGGTACACGACAGGAAACAGGACCAGTGATTGAAGGTAAGGACAAAGAATGATTGCAATCTGGAATGAAAATACAAGAAATGGTTCATGCACAATTTAGTGTTTTGTATAAAGCTACGCAAATCCATCTCAAAAATAAACTTGAAAGTACATAAGTTTTCAAGGAACATGTATACCCCCAACGTATGAAAACTGACCTGAAACACAAACTTATCGAATGTCTCACAGACATATACAAAGATATTAATGGTAACACAATACGTACCCTACCACAGTCATGGTGTTGCTTAAAAACTTTGACATTCAAGCCAAATTGAAGTCACAATACAATTCTACTCGGGTAGAAATCATACAGCTTGTTCATTTTTCAAAAACGTTTGACACTTCTCTACCGATATTAGATTTCAACAAATTATATCCTTATGTTATGATGGATCGTATTTTGAGCCTGGATTCAGTGTCTTTGATATATACTGTAAGAGTTCTGAGATGAATGGCCTGATGAACTTGACAAAGCTTTGCAAGGAAGGTTAAGTTCCAAGCCATAAATTTTCCTAACAATTTTCAAAGCAATTAGAAATGTGTTTATAAAAACACATGCCCCATCAAAATTATCTGAAAATGCCCTAGATACAAAACTTTTTCACATTTATGAATGAACAGAGGGAACATGGGACATTCAAAATATTCTAAAATGAAGGAAATTTCCTCTAACTTCAAAAGTGATAAAATCATGGAACACAGAAGCTCCATCTGTATGAGAGAATACTTCATTGTAATAAATAGCTGGTTATTAACTCATATCACTTAGTTTAGCAAGGATTTACTGTACTGAATACGAAAACAAACCTGATTTCCAGCCATTATGATTTGGAAAGTAAATGTTGGATGTTTGTGTGCATGGTTTGGTTCTCAAGTACTTTGCAATACCAAGTTCTTCAAGTAAATGATTTGCAGCCAATCCAACTACAGCTCCAGCTGGGTCTAATTTATTTTGTTCCATCCACCTCGTCAGTGAGAAATCTAAATTTAAAATAAAGATATTTTAGGTTACTGTATTTCCATGGGAAAATGTGAATGAGTTTCTCAAAGTAATACTGCATGGGAGTGCAGTATTAGTCTAAAGAAAACAACGAGTACATATTTTCCCATACAAATGCAGTAACCTTTTAATAGTTTTTCCACTTAAGCTTAATAATACAAAAATAGTGTACAAGAAACAAAGTAATTAAATTTATCCTTTATTCCAAAATAAATACACAACCATAGAGTCATCAAAATGCAGTAACAATATTTGTGTACAAATAGCACCTGAAAATGACCTTTGAACTTTGTTGCATGCTCAACATTAGTTTTATAAACATTTGTTTTGAACTACTTAAACTTTAAATTAAGGTCACATTTTGAATGAATCACCACTGAAACAACTTGTCTAGTAGATCTGGAATGGATGAATATTGTTTTTCTATTGATACTACTCAATTTTACTCTTCTGCTTCTGGCAGACTGCATTTATTAACAGAGTCAATTCCATACGATGTATACGTGATTTAAACTATGTGGGAAACTTTGAGCAACTTTTAAGGACAGGTCAAACTAAATACTGGAATCAAAATTCTCCAACATTTCCCTGACTTCTCAAGACCAGCACCAAATTATTTTCTGGGCATACCTCTCTTTCCAGGCAGAAACACATCCACACACACACAAACGCATACCCACACATACACACATGCCATTGCTATATAAAGAAAACATGGAAACTGACTGCACAAGCCCAATATAACTATAATTTAACCTTTCAATCTAAAAAATGCTGTGTATGAAACAAACATTATTTAAAACGGTCTATTTCTAAATGTTACTAAAAAACAAGCATATGTATATTTATTAAATTATAATGCTAATAAACATCTAAGCCCGAGCCACACAATGGTAAATATTAAAATTTCCTTGACTAAGGAGACAAAATACCCTGAGCTTTGACCAGAATTTACATCTCTGATTTATAAAATTAAGCAACGTTTCCATGACCTTCCTAAAATTTGTAAATTCTCCGGCATTTTGTGACCTGAGGTAACCAAGAATAGCAAAGATTTCTTCTAGATATATAACATTCTTTAGATATGACATCTAAAAAGTACACATTTAGTTAAGTCATCAATGTTCTAGAATACATTAAAGTATATGGTCAGTATAACGGGTAAGAAAACTAAAGCGCTGTATAGACTATTTTTAATAAGAATGTTTTTCAATCAATAATTAATACCGGGTATTTATAATGTTGCAGTACAATATTGGAAATGTAGTGTTGGATAAAAAGAGGGACAAACAATACTAAACTGTGTCTATTACAGAATAAGGAAATAATTTTCCTGATACAAAAACATGTTGATAGTGCCAGTATACCTGAATCCTGAAATCCCAGATTCCAGTCACATTGTATCTTTCTTATCTTGGTGTTCTGGAAAACTGGAACTCTGATAAGGCATTCACTTTGTTCCATACACACACTGATATTGAGATTAACCAGGTACATATCGGATGCCTTCAAGTCAAACACATTCAACCTATTAAAAAAAATACATGTTATATATTTGTTCATATTATATCTGCATGTCAAGTTGTTAAATTTAAAGCAATACATTAGTCATTTATTACAGTTTCCAATGTCTATATGAATTGTTGCAATATGCTGTTGATTGTAGCCTGGTCAACAACCATTAATTAAACTCATGGCAGAAATAAATTAACCATTTAATATTATATTAGAGGAGATATTTCTTTCTATGCTCATGTTAACCTTGTAAGTTTCAACTCAATCGCTGTGAGATATTAATCATTAATTTTCCCCCACACTTCCAAAGCCTGTGGAAAACATTCATCATTTGACAACTTAAGAAGTTGGTAAGTTTCAAATTTGTGTGACAAATTCATGTATGTGCTGTTATGGTTGACATGGACTCTGATAAAAATCTCTCTGGAGCCAGGCAAAACATGTACAGTCATACATTCAAAATATTAAAAACTCCAGTTTTACATATAATAGCTTAAATCAATTGGTGTAGCAATAATGCCATCATAGGTACAATATTATCTTTCATTCAGGTCTATAATCTTTGCAGCCAAGTGTATTTGCTGTATACATTAGCACCCAATGAAATTAGTATTTAGTGATCCCCACAAACTTGATTTGTAGTCATACACATGAATAATTTAAGACTGCATACTGGACTGACATTTACTTACTCAATGACAAAAACTCCTCTCACTGATATCCTTTGTGTTTCACCTACAATATTGAAAAAAAGAAACATCCTTTAGCATACTAAAATGAAACATGTTATTATATATGCAAATAAAATGTCAAAATTTAAACAGAACTGAAGTGGAGAAATTAGAAATGTCAAAATTTAAACAGAACTGAAGTGGAGACATTATAAAATGTCCCTAAATCTAACATTTGCTCAGTTTAAAAAATAAGATGATCTTTTCTTGATTACAATTCAAAACAGTCTGTTATTGTAATGCATTGTTATAATGTAGACAATGCATATACTCTGGTTTGTATATATATAAATACTTTTCTATTGTAGGTAAGTTGCAGTTGAGTTCATTATTGTTTATATCACCTAGTAAAGAGAATACTGGAGTTTGTAAATAAAGGTTTTACTGACAAAAAATTATTTATTTTTACCCCACTGAAACTTGTCGAAGCTTATGGTGTAGTTTAGTCGTTCAAGTCCAACCCTGATTTCATAGCTACACGTGTCAATGTGAACATAGGCTTTCAAGGAACGACGAATGAGATCAACATGCACACAGCAATCAATCCCTGTGCAAAACTTAGGAACATGACAGGTTACCTCTCTTGGTAAGGATGGAAGGTGAAGATCAGAATCACACCCTATTATTGGAAATAAAATGTAATGATAAATTAGAGTTAATTAATATTATTTTTTAAAGAAAACCAATAGCAACACTCACTTACATGTTAATGCAAGAAACTATTTTATACATTATCACACGTGATCAACATAAAAAAAGAACAGTTACATTACAATTTTTATACAATAGCATTTGAAGATCTAGGGGATTATAAATATCCTACATTTTCCTGAAACTTAAAAAGTGATTAATACAGACTAATGTGTCTGCTCATACTAACTTAGTCACAAAGTATATATAAATAATGCAAGCTGACAATGGTCTACTCTAACCAAATTGAACACAAAAAATACATAAAGCATTACAAGTATTCTAATAATGTGGATATTATAATATTAACCATCAGTAAAAGTAAAAACTTTATAATTTTGTGAAATGATACTTAAATAGTTAGCCTTCATGATGGACAAAATTAAATGTAGCCACTTATTTCAAGTATATAAGGTTCTCAGGAAATTCAGTCTCATATGAAAATCAAACTATTTGGGTCTGTATCCCTTTAATGTTCTTGCAATGAAATACTGCAAACTTTAGTTATTATTAAAAAATCATGATTACACCACCTATATTCCATCCATCTGAAGAAGGGAAAAATGGAGAAGACATTCTGTCACATTCAGATGGCAAAAGAAAGTCTTGAATTCCAAGATCATCCAGAAGTCGATTTAGCATTGCTGTTGACAGACTCTTTCCAAGTACAAGTCCAGCAGACTTCGTCCAACTTTGCAATGAAAATCCTTAAAAAGAAATTATAAATTGCATCTTGTAAAGACAAGTTCATCAAGGCTTGTGCAATGTAATTTCAAAACAAACATTTTCAGGCACAATTAAAGAGTATTCTCATTCAAAATGACTTTTAAAAAAATGGCACATAATTATTATGATTTCAAAGAAATAATATTTACATATTATGAAAAAAAATTTAAAAAGTTAATAAAATGTAGCCATTTAACAGAAAAATTCAATCATATTTCAATTGTTAAAGTTTCTGTTGCTTTAGAAAAACATAAATTGACATAAAATCTGGAAAAATGTAACAACTGGCCATATTTGGCTAACAATCTGACAGTACTATATACACCAACAAAATATATAAGACGAAGCAACAATAAATATGTTCAACTATTAGTTTCAACATCAGATTCGGAATCTTAATGTCACCTGCAATCCATCTTTTTACCATGATAAAGTAGCGCTTCCGTTAGATGAAAACATGCAGTTTCCTCAGACCTTATCTAGAGTTTTTTTTTTGTTTAAATTAATAAATTCAGTTATTTCTGATCTGCAACAAAGTTTGGATAACAGGGTTCATACTCAACTATGACTGATAAATTCAAAGACTTTTCCCAAACTTTCAAAGACCACAAACAGAGATTTCCAAGACCTATTTTTGCTAACATTGTGTATACAGGTTATAAGAGAAAACAACGAATGCCAAATACCACAATATTTTTTACTGATTAAAGTCAAACTATACTTAATTGCCTAAAATTGCATTATAATGATCTAGAAAATAGGTTAACATTTGTTGTTTTTTTCTCCAGAAATATGTAACATACGTGTCAGATTTAATACAACATAAATTGTTCTCTTAAAAGACATCAGCACTGCTTTAAATGCATTATTTTATTTGCTTTTTTTTCTCTTCAATCATTTTGGAAAGAGATGCCACCACTGTCATCTTTTCCTCTGCTCTTCTCCTAAGAGCATTTGACTCTGTGACAAGCACAATGAGTCCTTTTAATTCTGCCTCTTCTGCTTTCTGTACAGAGGAAGCATGTAGGCTGGCAATGTCAGCGTCAAGACGCAGCTTTTTGGCTTTAAGTTCTTCCACTTCATCCAAGGCCAACTCCCGTTTCTTTCCTTTTGGGTTTTTCTTCTCATCCTTCTCCTCTGCTTTCTTCTTATCCAGATAGGCATGGTACTTATGTCTTGCAGAGGAGGCATATGTCATCATTTCATTGCTAATGATGATTTCCAAAGGTCCACCAGCTTTTCTCATTGTGTCAATGATTAACCTTTGAGCTCTGAGGCTTTCTCTGCTGAGGTTCTCAACAGATACCTGTTTGTTGATAGAAAATCCTCTCTCCACTGTTGCCTGCCCATGTGATAACAACAACATTTTCTGGAGAACATTCCAAAGTTCAACATATTCATTTCTTTTGGAAAGGACAGAATAAAACACTTCATCAAGTCTGTCATCTGTTCTACTGAAGCATTTCAATGGATGATTGTCCGATTGGATAACTTCATCCACTAATTTTCCGTACTGAGTTAATATTAAATCACATCGGGACTCTACTTCTCTTCCTGCCTCACACATAATTTTTAGGACCCTACGAAGTTTTGTTTCTCCCTTTTCCTTGTCTGATCCTGATTGCATAAGTCCAGGGTCAGCCCAGGACATGTTTTTCACCAAGGGATATTTTAGAGGTGATTTCTCAAACAGCTTCTTTACCATTGCAATCATAAAGTCTCTGCACTCTGTTCTGAAAGCAAATCTATCCCTGTCTGAAGCTCCTACCTTTAACAATGTTTCTGAAGCTGAAAAGCCAACCTTAGCTTTTCCTGCATCAAGGAAATTCTCTTTCTTATCAAACCCGATGCTCACTAATGCGGTTACAGAATTCGCCTTGGACATGATTTCAGGTTTCACATAACGTGACATGAGGTCTTTCACTAAAACTCCCAGGTCTGTGGCAAGGAATGGAAGCATAGGTTTATCAGTTTGGTAAGCCTCCAAAAAAGGTAGTGTGATTCTGGCAATAGTTACAAAGAACTGCAGCTTAGCTTTAATCAAAGGATCCCCAATAGCATCAAGAACATTCTTAAAGGACTTGCAGGTTGGTACTGTTATCTTTTTATTCTTCACAGCCGAACAAAAGTCAGCAAGATGAGGCAAAAGGAAAATGACCCTCTCCGCTGGTTCAATATTCTCAAGCCACCTGAAACAAGGAAAATCATAATTAGTTTGATTAAAACAGAAAAGAATTCAACAATAGAAATTGAAACAAAACAAAAAAATACAAATAATTACGGTAGCAATGAGTCAGAGAACTTGAATTTTCTTTCAATACCAAGTAAGTTAAATTTAAACACTTTCAGAAATTAAATGAATTAAAAAAGTAAAATAGACTGTATAAATAGACATCGAGTAAACCAAACAAATATTTGTACCTGTGTTTACAATACTTGAGTGGAAATACAGTTGATCCTGTAAAGTCCACGAAATCTTGTCTTCTTGCTGGTGAATCATGGTATAGGTGGTAAACACTGCTCAGAAGAGTTTCCAAATCCCATGGTACTGCTGCACAACCACTGCGAAATGCATTATGCATAACATGAAGTCCACAGCTACCAACTTCTAACATTTTCAAGGGTGTTGAATGTGAAATATGAGACTGCAACAAGTCATACAATTTCCAATTAACTGCTGGTCCATCCATCGACAGCTGTAGAAGACCCTTATATCCTATGTCAGACACAATGGGCTCAAACTTGTCCACCAGATCTTCAGCACGAGCATGACCAAGAAATTCAGAAGTGAGATAATATGTGCTGATTTTGTTGCAGTCCCATATCCGTACATGCAAGTCCATTTGCTTCTCCTGCATATCTTTGTTCAGAGTCTCATCAAACAAAAGGACATACAAGTTGGCCTCTCTCACTTTCATCAACAACTGATCAGCAAAAAAAGGTGCTAATCCAAACACACCAAGATAAGCTGTCTTGCGTTCACTGCATGAAAACTGTTCAGCAATCTTACTGTCAGGAAACATTGCTTTGAAAATATTGTTGATGCCCTTGCATGAGTTCATGCTGTAGTGGCTGTGAATACATTTCATTGTCCAGAGAACTTCAGCCCGTAGTACTTCAGATTTAGTGCAAAAAGTATTTAAACTAGTCTTTAAAGTAGAAGTTGCTGGAGCTGCTTTGGTAGGCTGCTTTGTACTTGTCACAGCATCTGCTGCTGGCTGTGAAAAGTATGCACTTACTGGTGCGACTTGTTTTGCAGATATTGTATTTTGTTGGTGCTTATATCCTAGAAACGAAACAAAAGTAATTATCACTGCAAGAATTTTAATGAATCTAAATGAAAACATACATCTTCATGATGCATGAAAGTAATTTTTAATTCGGTTTTACATGCTAGTAAGAAAAGCTATTTAGACACAAATTACCATTTAAAAATGGCTTCTGAAAAAGTGAAATAAAATATTGTTTTTTATTAAAAAAGGCTGTGATGTGTGGCACCTAATTCTCTGACTTTAAAATTAGGTTAGGCGGGTTTTTCCCCATTTTTTGTAATAAACATCTTTAAATTTAGTAATATTTCACGCACTTCAAAGTACTGGACAAAACAGGTTCTATATATAGCAACCTGTTTGTTTCGTTGAGGCTTTTTTATATAATTTTTTTTTTTTTTTTTTTTACTCGCAATTCAAGAACAAGAACTCTTGTTTAACTCTAATATAGTGTACGCATGCGCACTTTGAAACTGTTTATCCGTGAATTTAATTTATTACAATGGATGTTTCTGTATTAAATCAAGGAATATTGTTATGTAGAACAAAATTTTCGAAAATGATTTTTGTTCCTCAAATGTGTTAAATAAACCGACGGTAGAAGTAAATTTAAACAGGCCCTCTTTTGCTATATCTCCCAAATCATCAAACTAAACGATCTTATTTTATACCCGACGAGTAATGAATTACCATTATTTTTCCAAAAACTACCAATTGCTTATACTTCTGCATCTTTGTTCCACTAAATGAACATGTAGTTACTAATTTGCAACCTACCTTTGGCATGACTTGTAAGGGCTCCTTCTCCCATTGAAGCCAAGTTGATCGTCTTTTTACACAGCGTACAAAACGCCTTTCGTTTGCATAACTTATTCTTTTGCAGCCATTCCTTGTACTTCTCTTGTTCAAGCCAGATATCGTTGAAAGAGCAAAGACCTGGCATTTTTAAACACTGAACTTGCAGACTATGTAAATCGAATGAAGAAATTTTGAATTCTCGAGCGTATAACTTTCGCGAACTTTCTACGTAGAATTAGTGTAATTAACATTTTGATTGGCTAAAACTGATGGACTCGTCCAGTCAAATTGAACTATTCGTCAAACGAAAGAAGCCAGGAAAACCAGCTGCATCCGAAGCTAACGACCTTGGGCAATTTTATTGGTGACTTCCTTTGATGAAGTGTGTAGCGGCACCGTATTGCTTTGATGAAGAGTGCATGTGTGATTGAAGTCGCTGCCGCGGCATACTTTGGATGGCCAAACAAAACAAAGCCTCTTTTGTTATTGCGGCGGCAATAAACTGAACGGGTCATAAAAAGAAAGAAACCAGGATAACTAGATTACATCTGAATCTAACAACCTCGGATAATTTTATTTGTGATTCTGGAAAGAAATTATTTTTTGGGGGGTTTATTTCAATTTTCAAAGACTTTCAAAGACCTCAGGGTAATATGCTCGATTTTCCCAAACTTTCAAGGCCTTGAAAACGCTACCTCATTTTTCCCAAACTTTCAAAGACCTTCAAAGACCGTACGAACCCTGGATAATCAAGGAAATCAATGTTTTAATATTATGTGTGGAATATTGGAGATATAAAAAGCAAACCAACTCTTCAAATGAAACAGGCTGATGCCAAAAATAAAATTATGCATTCTTTTGTTTGATTTGGAGACAAGATGAATAATTGTATTTACCATTTATCTTAAAATTCATATCCTTGCTACAGAGTGGTTGTGGAAGTAATACTTTCTCAAGAAGCGGTAGTGTAACCTTGCATGATTCACCATCTTCTGGACATACACTGAAGTTTGCTTCAACAAGGAATTTCTTTTGACCCTCCAACAGAGCAATCTTGTAGCTATAATAATACATAATAATACATACGACACAAGAATCCTTCAAAGAACAGACAATAATTAAGATCAAATTATTTATATAATAATCACTAAAATAATGATGCTACATATAATAGTTACTCATGTGGCTGAATTATTACACAAGACTTTCACAGAATCTTTTTGGCTACCTTTATGCATTAAGCACATGACATAGCATCTCTTGCGTACCAGGTGATATACTATAGGCATATATAAATATAACTTGAAAGCTTTCAGTGAATACAATCATTCATGTAGAACACAAGTTAAAATATAATAGTAATCCAAAGTTTCAGTTGAACACACCAAATGGTGTATTAATTATACACACATTTCAACACTGGCAACATTAACACCATTTTTAACGGGTCCTTCTCAATAATACTGTCATTTACTACAAATTAATTCACAAGCAAATTAATAAGAATAAATTTGATGTTATAAATGCTTCTTAAAACAATTTCTAGTAACCAAATTATATTTTATGTTGAGAAACTGAAAGCTAGCATTGCAATATTTGATATTGGCTGGTTGTATTTTAATAGCACTTTGAGTATATTTTTTAATTATGCCAAGGAAATGGCAGCTAAGTGCATTTTCAAGGGGTCACTGAAGCAGCTACACAAGCTGGCTCAGGTGGGGAAGAGAACCTGTGACCATTCAATTAGAAGTCCAAGTCTCCAGCAACTGTACTACTATGGGTAGAAGAGAATGTACATTTCTGTTTCAATTATACAATGGCAGTAATTTTTCCAGTACTTTACAGAAATAAATCTATTATTTTCACCATATAAGACATTAATTTTTCTCATTTATAATTCAACATGGATGTTTGACAAATATATTGCTTATCTTTTCAAACTTTTAAAACCATTTGTACTCACTTTATGTGGAGGATGGTGAGGTCAAATTTGTCTTCAGAACCTATAACAAATGTTGACATTAATTACTCAACTAGTATGTATATAGTTTTATTACTGGCTCTTACTGTGATATATTTGTTTAGCTTCAAAATATTTTTTTAAAAATAATTTCTTCTTGAATTCATTCTTCTGTGCAATTTAATTTTAGCAAGAAAACTGTATTGTGAAACATGTTACTTTAGGTTGCAAACATGGTGAGTCACAATTAATGTGCTAAATAAATTAATGCTATATCTGATTATTATATCTTGGATTGAAATATATTTTTCTTAATGCTCCTGAAAGAAAACAAAATGTAAACAACAAATCTCCAGAACAATATATGCTAACCTGAACTGGGTGAGTAATGAATTTTATATAAATTTCAAAAACTTTAGCTTGACAGCACAAATACTGTGGAAACATCAATGACACCCCAACAACCATGGGAAATGGTATATCACCATCTGCACTAGATGAAAACTATAATGAGGCCCAAACAAGAGAAATTATATCAACATCTGCGCAAGATAAAAATTATAATTAGGATCAAACTTAATATTATTTTATTCTGCTGCAGAATAGTAAAGATTTTTAAATAAATTCATTCAACAGTTTCATCTCACTACAACCTGTATTAAAAACTCTTGTCAGAGTTAAATAAACCTACTTTTAGAGTATCATATCTACATATATATTAATCCTCTTTCTCACCCCATTTATAATCAAGCAATATTTTCCTGAATTTGACATTTTCAATCTGTCCAGTAATCTCAAAGTTGCATGCATCTATGCTAAATGCCAAATAAACATTCCTGTTCAACCAAGACACATCAAGGCAACATTGGACTCCAGTGCAAGCTGTATCAATGTTGCATTTAACAGCTTCTGGAAGTGCTGGCAAATCCAAACTGTGTGGGCATTCTGAAAATAAATGAAACAACTAGGCAATCAAAGAAAATCAAACAAAAAAGTCTGCACATCTGTCCCATCTCAATGCCTAACAAAACACTAATACATGAAAAGAGTGTATAATAAAAATGTTTGATTATAATAAAATTAAATACTAAATCAAAGAGATGATTCTCCAGCACTGCTAAATCTAATGAGGACAAATAGACTTAGAATATGCCAATTATTGATAAAATATACAATTCCTGTTGTCAAATACCATACTTAACTTGTTACAACACATTGAAATTTGAAATATAACTGGCACTCAAGTTTTTTACAAATTAAAACACAGTTTACTGCAGACCAAGAAACATAGCTCTAATAAAACCACATACCATTCTTCCAATTATCTTTTGCAGGGAAATACAGGCTGCTGCTTCCATTACACTGTGGAGTTTTGAAATACTTGTCCAATCCTATCTGTTCTGCCAACAAACTAATTGCAGATATCCACAGGGAATTGGCACCTTCTGCTACATGGCCTATGCCATGATTGGAAATCCATTGCTTGAAGGAGAAGTCTGAAAACAGAAAAATGAAAGAAGGCATGTATAAAGTATTACCATGAATATCATAAAAAAGCTCATATTTCCATCTTACATACCATATTGCATGTTGATACACTCAACAAAGATATATTCAACTGTCAGTGGATACTATCTATGTATGAACTATGGTGTGGTTCATCCTTCATGAGGGATGAATTGTATATCCTATCTGCTAGTGACACAATGATCTCTAATCTCTGATTTCTTCTATATAATGAATGTCTCTCTCCAAAAACTTGCTTGTGATCCTCAAAACTTCTTTGTGGAGTTTTCATTCTACATATTTAACCACATACACCTCTCCCTTGACAACTCACACAAAACAGGGTCCAAAAACATAGGCTGCACTATAAGCAAAGGTGCAAGTTTCCAAGGAACCTACATAAAATAAAAAGTGCTGCCATCCCCTCTAGACAGTGATAAAAACACAGGGAACGGACACACGCAAACCAGGTTGTTTAATGACTGAATCCTCATTTTATAATCATATCAAGAATAATTGTCAAAAAATGCATTTCTAATGAAGCTGTTTGCTATTCTGTATAAATTACGCTTATTTTCACAATGTCCAATATCAGAAACTTTTTTAACATTATTCCAACTGGTTTAAAAATCAATTAAGAGTAAATGAAAACATTTGTGTATTATGTCCCAATTTGTATTGTTGATGATTAGTCTGTTTAGACAAGTGGTATGTTAAAGCAAAGCAGAAAGTCTATGAACCTGGGAACCAGATTAGCTGCTGATACATGACTAAACAAGATTCCTTTTTTAACATCTATGATATTTATTTTGTGAGACAATCATCTACATTCATCTATTATTGAATAAGTAAACTATTTATGCCGTGGTTTTATTGCAAATATCAGTGACATTTTTCATCATCCTTGAGGATATTTCTGAGACACAATTCAGGAATTCTTGGAAACTCGTTTCACAACAATGGTACATATCTATGAAATAAAGCTCCTTTTTTAAGTAAGTACTCATTTCACTTAGTTGCCTGGCCATCTTTTATTACAGTTATGATTGAGAAGACTAACTTAATACAGTTTAATTATATTATGTACACAATAAAATTTATAACAGTGTACAATCAACTGAAATGAGCTCACCCAAAACATGGCTAGATCTTAAGGGATGTACGATCCGCATGCCTTTTAACTTTTCATTTATTCCAACTCCTTATTTTCATACAAAATATACAGTTAACATGATAAAAGAAAGGTCAGCTTTTAATTCAGTGCAAAGATACAACAAATACTTCTGGAAGTCAGATATCAAAACACAGTCACTACTTAATTAGATATGGTGGATGGACACATTAGGTTTAAGTATGAAAGAATACATTACAGTTATGATAACTACACTTAAAGAAACTAAAATATAGAACTAAACCATACATTTTACTTGATAAAAATATTATTTAATTGTATCTATTTATTAAAGTAATACCTCTCACTGGGCATGACATTTTTATTCATAGAATTTTCGTTGAATGTCATTATTTAAGGTGTATTAAGGATGTTGTTTGGAAATAAATGTAACATGTTATATGACTTATTAAAAATTTATAATTTCATAAATTTGATTAAAACTTCCAGGTTCTATCTACTGTTTTAAATGACAAGCAAGCAATATATCTGAGTTTCCGTTACCAATTTTGAAAGCAATTTTCTTCAAGTTCAACAAAAAGGAATCAATTTTCAGGTATTTTCAGGTAAAAAAATTGGATTCATGCCTGACACCATCTTAAAAGTGGGTTCATGATTTATCAGGGTACAAGTTATCAAGGGAGTGGTGTTTACAGAACATGCCAATTTAGAGAATATACAATGTATTTCTATAGGGTCTATAGTTATATTAACTTTGATGTGACCTTGACCCTGAGGAGGTATGTCTTTAGTATGCAACACTGTCAAGTCCTTATATGCATATCTTCAAGTTTCATTACAATATATTCAGTGATTGAAAAGTGATTACTTTTGTGACAAGTATATGTCAAACAAATTTAAATTTGCAGTGTGTTTGGCATTGAGGATGACTGTTTTTTTTCCCTATGTGACACGCTGTGTATAGATGAAATATAACTTGATAAAGCTTGATTGAAATATATTTAGTGGTTCACAAATCCTACTCTGGACAGGAATAGAAGTTATTGTCTTACCCTTGCTGCAAGGTTTGAACATGAGGCTATGATATACGAGACACAGTCACTATATAATATGAAATTCACTTCAATTTTATTAAGAAGTCTTCCATGATTTAAACATTACACTGCAGACAAGTATACATGTGGGAGAATTACAATTTACCCTTTCTGTGGCTTGATTTTGACCCTGGGTATGGCAAAATAACTATGATATACATTTGCTGAATGTTTCCAGAAAATATTTTAAACTGTCATAAAGTTTTAAGCCTCTAAACCAGACACACAATGCCATCAAATAATATAATCAACCAAAGACAGGCATAACAAAGTGAAACTTCACAGCAATGAAATTTTGTTTACACCAAGCATCTGTTCCTTAGATTAAACAAACTGTGGGGCTGAATTAACAAAAGACTCTGTAACAGAAGTAAAATTTCTTTCCACAACATTGACTGCCTAACTTTTATGTCAATTATTGATTTCAGCCCTGATCAATTGATTAACTATTAGTTCTTCTGGCCCGATCTATTACAATAATTCATCTGCATATCACCTAACAAGGTTTTTTAGTTTATTCATCACACTTACTTCCAGCTTGGATGGTTGCAGATATATCACATACAGGCTGAGGGATTTCAGTGCTTGTCATTATTGGAACCTTCAATAAACAATTTCCATTTTTTTCAAAGCAGGCAGCAACCTCTAGGTCAACAATTAGTTTCTTTTCATCAGGTGGTTTCTTTATGGAAAAACTGAAAACAGAGGTAAAAGTCATTAATATGTTTTGTCGTTGTTAGGTAGTGATATATTTCTTTTGTTATAGACACTTGTAATTGTACAGAACAATTAATGAAACTCAAAAACAAAAAGAAAATTTTAAAATATAAAACAACAAGGTTTCAACTATGCATTTGTAAACAAACCGACATGGAAATCCTGCCGTTATTTTGAAAAATTACACTTACCTGAATGTGGAAATATGAAATATATTCCTTTAATTTAAACCATAATTACAAGATTTGCTCTAAAATATTAAATATAATTTAGCATCAAAACCAGACATGGTACTTAACTGAAAAAAATATCAAAGAATGGTCATAATTGACTTATAAAAGGATATAATTAATTACAAGAATATTGTGAAATGAATAAGTGAAATCTATATTGATGAAGATTCACAGAAAAATGCAAAAAACAAATGGTTCATGCCATTCTGTCATTTTTGGAAGCCGTATAGGTTGTTTAATGACAAAAGAGCATCCCTTATAAAATGCTCTAATTGTGTGTGTGTGTGTGTGTGTGTGTGTGTGTGTGCTTGTGTGTTACAGAGAACCCGTCATTACGGCGACAGTTCATTGTCACTGGATAGTCATTACGGCAACAGTAGCATTAGGGTGACAAAATTGGTGTCACCTTAATGTGTTTGCTCTCGTGCTATGCATCAGAGGCGTAGCTATGATATTTTGCGCCCGGGGACAAACTATAAAATTGGCGCCCCCTCCCCCTCCCCGTTTAGTCACATTGATCTTGTGACCGATTTATTACCCTTGCTTTCTTATTATAATGTAACGTTGTAAGCCTCATTTTGGCGCCCCTGTACCTTGGCGCCCGGGGACATATGTACCCCCCTGCCCTCCCCTTGCTACGCCTCTGCTATACATTACTTCTCTGATTTATTCACATAGAGAAGTTCATGTAAGTATTATAATATCGCCTTTAACTAGTATTTGATGTTATTTACTCAAGATATACATCTAGTTATTAAATATTGTTATGCAAAAATTTATAGGTGTGTTAAGGTGAGTTTAGCCCAACCGTCACTACATAACCATTATGGCGACATTTTATAAAATGCTTCTAATTTTATCAAAGTCAAGTAATATTTTTCGGATAATTAATGAAATGATTTAAAATAGTAATTAACACTTTGTAATGTGTTTTCTTTAAGATCAAATTCAATGACAACTCATAACACACTCGACTTTTTGAAATGCAGTAGAAGAAAGTGCAATAGTTTGTGTTCTATAGACCATTCTTAGAATATATTTATGTATTCATGTGACCCTGGGTCAACGCATCCAAAACGAGGCTAAGATAGGCACCTAATTTCGTTTTATCTCGCAACCAAGGCTGCCAGTACTACAGTTGATACCGTCAACGGAAAAAATCGTGGCATTTATTGGTGTGTTCCGTTATGCAATGGGAATGTTTGAATTCACATAGATTTAAGGTTCCACCATATTCCATCAGTGAAAAATATGGAGCTTCGTAGAAAATGGATTGTTGCAATACGTCGTGATGCGGGGCCGAATTTTAAGGTAAGTTACTAAGTAACTGGATCATTGTTGGTTTGTTTGTATTTACTTGCAACTAAATGATGTAAGAATGAGAAATCCAAACGCAAAATAGATTCTGTCGATGAAGCAAATGATTGTATGTACGTGTGTTTTATAATGATAGGTTTCTAAAAATGTTACCCCTAGTCCCATTTCACATAACGTGGTCATCGAAAACTGGGCGTACTTAACGCAGCGCATTTATATAAGAAATTATGAATTCATGTATAAGTAGTAAGTACAGAGCAAGTGAAATTTATTACCTCGTTATAAAATAGAAAGTATTAGATGGCACTGATATGTAATCAAACCATAGCTTCGTAACTTTTGGTTTATACATTTATTTCATACTCATAGTGTGTATGAGAGAGAGAGAGAGAGAGAGAGAGAGAGAGAGCATGCAGTCGGTGGAAAGCAACCTCTGTTAAAACTCTTGTATAATTATTTTAAAATTTTAAATTATAGTGAAGCAGGTAACTTTGCTAGTTATATTTTTTTTGTCTCCATTATAGTTACAAATGTTGATGAAAAGCTACACTATTATTTTATCTTCTTCAGATCCTGTGAGTTGCATATAGATGCAAAAGTAAAATTATATATCTGGAGGAGAGACTGAGGAAAGCAGAAACAGAATTGGAAGAAAAGGAAAGGAAACTGCAAGATTCGAACATAAAATAAACATGGAGAAATTTGGATTGAACAGATTTACAGATGACAATGAAATGATAGAATTTTACACTTCTTTTCCTACATGAGGTTTTTATAACCTTCTTCAATGGCATCAAACCTACTGCAATTAGATTGAAGAGCTTATATTACAGCACCAGGAATGACATCAACATCATAAGACGGCAAAAAGCAATGGACCCAGTGGATGAACTTTTCATGTTTTTGTGTTGATGTGGATTTCTGATTGAAGATGTCTGTTCAGTTTAATATTCACATGTCTTCTTTAAGTCGGAAAATAATCATTATTTGAATTTCTTACTGGGAAGTATAAATATTTGGCCAAGTCATGAGCAGGTTCAAGCAAATATGCCTCTTGAGTTTCAACTGTCCTACCCAGGAACCAGAATTATTATTGACTGCACATAAATATTTACAGAAAGACCCTCATCTCTAGTGCTTACATCAAAGACTTTTTCAAACTACAAAACTCACAACACTTGGAAAGGTTTGGTAGGGATAGACGAACATGGTGCAATCAAATTTGTATTTTTCTTTTGCATGACGCTGAGTTATGTGGAGATCACAAAGCTGTCAGGAATTAAAGATTTGTTAGAACCATGGATTAAAATTATGGCAGATAAAGGTTTTGTTTTACACAAAGTTGTCATTGTTTTAGGCATTGATTGGAATTATTTGACAAGTTCATTCATTTATTTTGAAATGAGCATAAATGCAGATTTTATTTACTGCATGATTAAAAATACTCATTTTATAACTCCAAACTGCACGTGTCATGAAATAATTATTGGATTCCTTTGAAATCCATATTTTTTATGTCTTTCCATTGCATGATTTGATAATATCATTTGTGATGTCATGAAATCTAATTATGTGTTACTTGTGTGATAAACTTAAATTCAGTGTGCTAACATGATGCTAATTATATGGCACTCACAAACAGCCAGCAAGAGGGCCATGAGTGGATGAGTGGTCTAAAGCGCTGTCTGTTACAGATCACTGCCATCTAACCTCTTTGTGTGTTCGAGTCTCGTATTTGGCAAATGTGGGTAGGTGAGAAAGCTTGCCAGTAGCTTCTCATGGGTTGGTGGTTCTTTCTAGGGGATTTCCCAGGTTCTTCCTAAACCATGTATCATGTACTGAAAAATGGCTTTAAACCCTACAGCAGCAACAACAACAAGAACAACAAGCAGCAATATAAATAGGCTAACCTGAATTACGTAATACTGATAACTGAGCAGTAGTACCAGTTAACAGTGATACATTGTTATTTTTGTTATTTGCTGACTGCAGTGTAGTTATGTAACATCTATCAGTGATCAGTGTTAGTTGCATAGCTAACCTGCACATAATTATATAACAATTGCAACAACTACCCAGCAATACTAGCAAGAGAGTAATATAGTACAAGTTGCAGCATTCCAACTAGATCATAAATATGTTAGTCACAACTGACTAGCAACATCAGATGATTTTTTTTCTTCTTGAATGATGTTATGTCATTGAATTTCATGTCTTTTTAAAATCTTATTGTGGTTTAAACTGTCAGTTGCCAAACTAAAGTCATGCATATATATATATATATATATATATATATATATATATATATATATATATATATATATATATATATATATTACTAATATGAACCAAACACTGGAAAGTGCTATCCCTTGATTTCTATTTCAGAATGATTGATAGTATTAGGTGCAGAATATATTATATATATATATATATATATATATATACACACATATATATATATACACACATATATATAGTTAAATTTTATTTGGTTCTATTGAACAGTCAATTGTTGGGCTAAATGTTTTATCAAGTGTGTGTTATTGTTTCTATTTCTATGTTGAAATAGGTTTTTTTTTCAAACTCATGCGTCCCATTTTTTAACTCTTGACACTTCTGTGTCTCCCTTCACATGACAGGCAGTTGAATAAAGTACACATTTCTAACACACTATTTCTTTCTTTTACTTTGCAAGAGAAATTGATTTACTTGTAGTTAATGAACATGATTTTTCTATCCATCATTGTATGTCTGCCTGTCAAGCTTAACATAAATGTGAGCATCATCAAGATGGAAATTAACAGTGGACAGAAAAGTACGATTCACTTCATCATCTTAAACCATCTTCATTTTTTTGGGGCCCTCAGTTAGGGAGAAATAAGTATAAAAATGATGTCCATTTGAATGTCTATCCCAAATCTGTTTGAGGACATTTGCATTTTTGTAATATTTTTTAAATTAAGGACATTTAAGATTAAAACACGTATTAGAGCAGGGAGTTCTAGGTCACTCTCTGTTTCTCACAATTCCATCCCGAAGGTTAGTAAGTACCATGGGGGGGGGGGGTAGGGGCCATGAGTGCACAAGTGGTCTAAAGCACTCTCCATTAAGGATCACTGCCATCTCAACGTCTGATTGCGTAGGTTCCAGTCTCTGATTCGACCAATGTGGGTACGTGAGAAAGCTTGCCAGCAGCTTTTCGTCGGTCTGTTCTTTACGGGTATTTCCCGGGTTCATCATCCACCATTAATACTGGCGTTATACCCTACAACAACAAGAAGTCAGTTTTGTGTGATATGCTCCTTGCAATAACGTTTATAGCAGTTGCCATTGCCTTGGGGTGATGCTGCTTTCAACTCATGCGTCAGCAATAAACAAAACTAAGGTCATTAATAGATGTATACAGATGTGTTGCGTTTTGACAGGGATTAATAATAAAAAGTGGGTATTCTGAAGAATTTGACGTCATGGGTCAAAATAAAAGAGTTTTGTTTCCATCCATATACCAAGGTCAGTCAAAATGAATTAATTTATTACTAGCGAGCGTCCGATACATCAGATAGATATGCTAGCGTGTATTGGTACTATAGCCCCTACATGGATTACGCTATAGGCATGTCTTCGTGAATGTTTCATATGTGTGACCAAACCATATAATAATAACAATAATGAGGACTTTGTTTATCGCCTAATCTTTTGAAGCTCTAAGCGCTTTACACCATCTATAATGATATGACTACACTACAGAGAAACAAAAGACAAAAACAATTAAATTGGGAAACATAAAAACATGCTGAAAACATATAAGATACAAAACATGATTAGGTCTCTAAGTTTGTCCCTGCAGTCGAAACTAGTGCGTTTAAAGAGCACTCTTAAAAGGGACCACTTTCTCTTTGTGTTTAATTTTAATGGGCAATTCGTTCCACATCACTGGGCCCTGGTATGCAAACGTTGTCCATATGACTTTGTTTTCACCGTGGGAACAATGAGTATACGATTGTCAGAAGAAGAGCGTAAGAATCAAGCTGGTGTATACACATGGGTAGGTATGTTGGACTGGAGTCTGTCAGTGAAATATAGCACAGAGAACAAATTTTGTGTTTGATTCTGTATTAAATTGATAGCCAGTGTAGGGTACAGAGCAGTGGTTAAGTGTGCTCTGATCGAGGTACTCTAAGGATGATCCATGCAGCTGTGTTTTGAACGTTTTTAAGTTTCTGGAGTAAATATTGTGATGAACCAGACAGAATTGAGTTACAATAATTGAAAGTACTAATGAACACACAAGTATTTTAGTGGCATCAACTGAAATATATTTACGAATGGAACTGATGTGTCTCAGTTCAAAATATGCAGCCTTGCATATATTCATGACATGTTGGTGCAGTGTGAGAGTACTGTCTAGAGTAACGCCTAGGTTTCGCACTGACAGTGAGAATTTAATGTTTATGTTGCTGATATTTATTGTCTGAGGTGAAGGGTGTGAATGAGAAAGTCTTTGTGTTGTGATCGGAATAGCCTCCGTGTTATCATCATTCATCTGCAGCTTGTTACATGTCATCCATGATTTCACATCAGAAATGTACTTCTCTACTCCATGGATGGTAGCATCAACTACAGTTGGGTGGCTAGACTTGTATATTTGGGTGTCATCAGCGTATAATTGGTGCGACACTGGGTGATGATCTATGACATTTGAGAGCGGCTGAGTGTATAGAATGAATAGAATAGGTTCAAGAACAGATCCCTATGGAACACCACAACATACGTCAACTGGACTGGAATGTATTCCATTTGCAGATATAATTTGTGTCCTGTTGACTAAGTAGGACTTGAACTACTGTAAGGCTTTATTCTGAATGCCAAATACATGCTGGAGACGGTGAAGTAATATATCATGGTCTATTGTGTCAAATGCTGCAGATAAATCCAGGAGAGTGTGGGCTGTAATCTGTCCAGTATCCAAAGTAGAGAGAATGTCATACAATACTATTAGAAGAGTAGTTTCCATACTGTGGCAAGGGTGATATGCAGACTGTACATTGCTAAAAAGACTTTGAATTCATATGAGATACAAGTTGGGTTAGAACAACTTTTTCTAAGATTTTTTTATATAAATGGGAGATTAGAAACTGGGCGGTAGTTCTTTAAATTGTTATGGTTAAGTGTTGGTTTCTTCAACAGAGGCTTTACGATGGCAGTTTTGAAAAATGATGGGAATTTCCCCAATGAGAGAGATATTAATAACATCAGTTAGTGAAGGCAATATTGGGTCTAAGCCCTCAAGCAGCAGTGATGTCGGAATTGGATAAAGTTCACAAGACTTCGGTGCACTCTTCATCACGATTGTTCATATTAAATCAATAGAAACAGATTAAAATGCTCCTAAAGGTTGTCACTGAAAGTCTACATCATAACTGTATGGTGACGAGTCAGTTGAAATTGTGCTGTCAAGAGAATCTCTAATGGTTTGTTCATTGTCACGGAAGAAATTAGCAAATTGGTCCAGAAGGTCTACTGGAGAGAAGGTTGTTGGGAGTGATGTACATGTGTTCCTTGACATTAGTTTGTTAGTTATCTCGAAGAGCTCTTTGCAGCTGGAACTCTCTGTGATCTTGGTACTGTAGTGGGATAATTTGGCTAAATGGACTATGTGATTTCTTTTTAGCGGCTTCATAGATTTGTTTATGAATAGTAAGTCTGGTGGAAAGCCAAAGCCTCTCTGCTTTTCGGCGATGTCTTTTAATGGTGCGAAGCTTGTCCCTAACACTGCTATACCACGGAGAACACTTTTTTTTTTATTGATACTCTGCATTTGGTGGCTGGGGTATGTTTTTCAAGCAATGAACGCAGGCAATTATCAAGTTGTTCCGCTGTTGGATGTAAGAAAGTTGTTAGGTTTTCTTGGATGTCATGCATGAATTTGGTTCTATTTATCATACGGAGGTTTCTCTTAGTAGCAAATATAGGTGGAGGGTTAGGGACTGATACGTCGAGATGGCATACAATGCACAGGTGATCCGATGCAAGTTCGTGGGATACAAGGGTGGATTGCAGAATATTATCATCAGGTCTATAAAGAAACCAGTGTAAAATGTGACCAAGTTTATGGGTGGGTTGGTTAACTGACTGTTTAAGATTTAAAACAATAATGGAATCTAGGAGTTTTGAAATGTATGGTTTTCGCGAACTTAACCTCGCCATCTGGCAATATCCATATGGACCCATCTATTGCGTACCTGCGTACCTTGTTGAGATACAAATCTTTCTTTTGAAGTTTCCCCAACTCACCAGATAGCAAATTGTCTATGGGCGAAGTCATGGGTCTTAGCGCGTTTGACAGTGACCTTCGCTTCATAGACCTCGTCTAATCTGACCCAACATGTACAGGGATACACATCATAAGGTTAGGTTGGGGCAATACATACCTACACCCTAATGAGACAGTCCCGACATATACGCTGGTTGAATTCGTCCCTTTACCTACGGCGAATCAAGGTCAATGCTAACGACCAGAGGCGAATCCTTCGTCCGTTTAGCAACTGGACTTCAACTGCCTCACCTGTGCAATCTCAAGGCTTGACATACCTAGTATCTACCAAGGCCGGATAACTGCAGCCGGTATCATACAGTAATGTCGCCTTCTCACCGTTAACCGTAGCTATCACTGTAGTAGTCAACTCCACTGTTTCTCGCTTCTTAACACTATTCGGAGTTACCAAATTTATTGTGGTCGGACGATACTTTGTAAAGTCCTTAAAGACGTGGCCTGGTCTGTTGCAGCCGTAACACACTGGCTCACCTTTCCTCCCCGAGGTATCCTTCTCTACAGCCCGAGTCTTTCCCGACCCATGGAAATGTCCTTGGCTGGGATTTCCGACCCTGGCCTCCCACCATTCTGACCACTTCGTCTCTGGGGTGGCACCTCAGTGGTCCTTCTATGCTCACCGTTTCCAGGTTGGTCATTACCGCTCCAAGTGGTTGGACGCACGTGCACGCTCTCATAGCGATCCGCCATCACGCTTTTTCATCCAAGGTTGAGAATTCACGCTCGGCAAAAAACACAATTAAGTCTTTTCTATAAATACTTGGGACGTGCCCCTTCAAAATTTCCTTACGTATTCCCTCATAAGTTAATGCGGTGCCAGACATTTTTATCCATTTATAAAAAATTATACGTACTCGACTATGAAATTGCATGTGTATTTTGGTAGCCATCTTCGACGAGTCTCTAAAAGGTTTCCAAAAGTGGACTAAAATCCTGTACAGAGACATGAACTCATATGTACAGGTAAATGTGGCGAGAACATGAAAAATTTATATAAAGAGATCAGTGAGACGGGTGTCTATTATCTATGCTATTATATGTAATAGCGATATAAATTCTAATTATTAAAAAAAAAGACTCAATAAAGAAATAAAAATGATCAAAGTTCCAAATATCAGAGAAGAGGTTAAAATGCTACAAGATACAGATGATTGCACTAACTTTGTACAAGACCATAATTCCTATGTAAAACTATTTCGGGAATTTGAATTATTTGGAAAAGTATCATTGTCGAGACTCAAAAATAAATCCTGAGAAAACGTTAATCTTACTAATAGGAAACTGAAGAAGTAAACAACACGGATTACCAATCCCATTAGTTAAAGACCAAGTAAAGGCCCTAGGGATCTATTTTGGAAAGGACGCGGAAAAACAAAACCTCAAGAAAATCAGGGAAAAAATAAATGAAAATATCAAAACCTGGGCACTTACTCCATTGTGCCTAATGGAACGGGCCCAAGTAAAAAAAAAATTACATGAATGTGCACTTAAACTAAATTTTAAAATCAATAGACATAACAATCGAAGATCTACAAAATTTAGATAATGAAATTATTAAATATTTATTGTGGTTTAAAATGCACTACATAAACAAGGACACATTATATAATGACAGAAAGAGGGTGGAGGCCTGGCCCTCCCTAACCCCATCCTTATAAAATACACCAAGATTCTAAACAGATTTAAGCAAAATGAAAGCAGAACCAAAAATACCTTATCATGTTCTATACATATTATTTCGGATTCTCTATGAAGCAGAGAAATGACATATAAAAACAATAGGTTATCAAAACTACTAGAAGACCCATGAAAATTAAGATCAATAAAAGAATTGCTAAATAAATATAGGGACAATAGAGAATTATGGGAAATAGATACAAAAACAGCACACAAATGACTTACAGATAGCACAATAAATAGGATAAAAAAACAGTCGAACATGAACACATAAACATCAATTAGTGCCTTGGGAAACTGGGTCAAGTTAGGGTCATTAAAAATACAAAGCCTCTGCTTCAAATAAATGCATGACGCGTGGTTGACGGGAGAGGTTGCAGTGAGACGGCATGTGATCTGAGTAACACCCAAATATCCACTGTGTACAAAATTACACATCCCCCCCCAAAAAAAATATGTCATGATTGAATGTGATAAGAATACAAAGAAAAGAGTTGACATAACACTAAATATAAGAACAACTCAATTATACAAACAAAAAACATACTATATTTAGATGGAAACTTTAGCAAGAAATTAGTATACAACATCACAGAGTTAATAGTGGAAACTATGAGGGCAAATCATAATTATTGGAACACATAACTAGGGTAGGAGCACAAGGGGGGTGGGGGGTGGACAGGGAACCTTAAGTGTAAAGTATGAGATGAGGAAGTCAAAGGGCTAAATCACATGACGCTACGCGAAGTGGACTGGCCCGTGAAAGAGTCGAGGGAAAAAATCCACTCAGAGAAACGTGATGCAGACAACACACTAATACAATAAGTATAGAGTAGCATAGGAGTTTTGAAGTGTTTTCCCAATATGCATGCCCTGAAAGAAAACAAGGTAAAAGTCGCTGGTGAGTACTATTCAAAACCAGGCAATCTTGCATTTTCTCTTTCTCTGTGTAGCTCCCGAACTACACAGAGAGCCCTGTTTAAAGGGCCAAATAAACGATTTAGAAAAAAAATTAAGAGCCTAAATATAAATAAATAGAGACGACCAAACTCGGGCGGTTAATATACAATTTAAATTTAATAAATGTACGGACCCGTCTCGAACACAGTAGTTCTCAAAAGAAATAAATATAAAAAGGACAAAAATCAACACATATATAATAGCCATTAAAAACAATACGATTTTTAATTTTTTGGTAATTTTTTTTCACAAAAAAATTGGACGTAATACACCGGACTTTTAAAATTCAAAATAAAAAGTAAATGTATTAAGTGAGGCGGGGGGGGAGGGGGGGACATCTAACTGGTGCCTCCCAAAAAAAAAAAAAAAACACAGGGGTCTTGCCAACCAGGCTTATATACAAGGTTCAGGTTGGTTTTTGGCAAAAAATAAATCTATTTTTTTACATGGTCTGATTGTAGAATCGGGGCTTTGGCAGAAGTGTGCGAGGAGGCTTAACAAAGGTCAGCTAACCCACCAGTCCTGCGAAATGTAGTTCTTGATATAATGAACAGTTCATGAACTTTATGAACTACAGTTCATGAACTTTATGAACTATTCTTGAACTGAACATTAAGTGTTCTTGAAATAGTTGTTTGGTTGTTCATGAACTATAGTTCTTGAACAGTTCATGAATAACTTTTAAGAACAATTCAAGAACAATAATGCACCACAAGAGTTTAAGGACTGTTCTTGAATGAGTTCTTGAACAGATCAAGAACAGTTAATGTACTAAAATGAATTTAAATAGTTCATAAAAAGCTCATGAATAGTTCTTGACAGAATTCTGGAACATGTCAAGAATGGTTAATAAACAAACAAAAGAATGGCAATTAAATTCATTAAAAAATAGTTGAAAGGTTTATGATAATATTTGGAAACAAATTATGAATAGTTTAATTACACAAAAGTTGAAGCGGAAATAACTGAAAACTTCCTACAAATTTATGCTCATTTGATTTTGAATACAGCACCATTCAATGAAAGAGACTATTTTTGCCATAAACTTAACCTTTTAAACTGCAAGCTCACTCCCTGTTTTCAATATTGTTTAGAATGAAATGTTCTAGGCAATTATATAACCAGAGGATGTCTGAAAAAGACGACAACAGGAACATCTGTAATATATGTAATTCTGTATGGCCTTAGAGTTAGCAAATAAATTAAACATTTTTTACTTGAAGTTTCTGCTTTCTATCTTTTTTTATTATTATACGAAAAATATCTTTAAAGTAAAAATCCAAGACTGAACATTTAAATTTGCTTGCAATGAAGTGTCCCCAGTATTACTTCAACTTCTGATTTGCACACGGCTTTTCATTAAGCATCAATTGGTGGATTCCATAATTATAATGTGATAGATTGAAGAAAAAAAAAGTACAAACTTTGTGACACAATTTAAACGGATGCCCTCAGAAATTGTTTTGGTCCATTTTAGATCAAAAAATGAATGTAGTGATGTTTTAGAAATAAATTCGATAATATAATTTTGGCATCCAGCTTTAATTGTATTTGTATTTCAACCTTTCAACCACGGACTTATATTATTAGTTTTAGTTATCACACGCGAGTACAGGACAATGTGAATATCCTTATTGATCTCATTTTATTGGATTGAAAATTTTCAAAATTACCGCACGCTACATATCGGGAAACCAACACTTACTGACGTTGTGTACTTTATGCAAATGATGCAGAATATTTTGTTTTGATGCCAAACATCTCTTGCAAATCCAACATTTATGTTTTCCTTCTTCTGTTCTTTGAAATTTATTTGTTTTGATGCTGGAGCAGTCCTGTACAATTTCGTCTGCCATACCCTTGTTTACGATCTAGATCAAAATGACGCTTTTATCGCACGGTTAAAATGAGTTAAATTTGTTATAAAACTTCTAGGCGATTTTTAAAAAAATAGTTTTGCGACTGATATTTAAACATGTTTGTTTGTTTTATTTTTCTTCAAAGATAATTTATTCTTAAATTTTTTCTAAAAATAAAAGCAATTTTGAGTCTGTTAATGAAGGTAATGTAATGATGTAAAATTGGCCGTCTTAGAGTTGCGGCATCCGCAACATCGAGGTCAATTGTACGGGTCATATGTTACATCGCAGAAATAGCCGAGATAAATCCGAATAACGGATGCTGATGCGGTTGGTCGATTCGAAATCGAAATATTCCGCCAAATATTAAACGAAATGGATTCATTGAATTTGATAGAAGGTCGAAAATACTGTTTGTTGTTTTGGTATTACAATGAATAGAATTGGTCAATACAAAGCGTCACTACAATACTGATGCTACGCCGTGATGAGTACAGAAGAGGAGATTTGGTTCTGGCAACATTTCAAGGGAAACATGCGGCCGTCATTGGAATTCATGAAGGTAAGCAGCACTTTTAAACCATTTAAAAACTGATTTCTCGTAAAATGGGCATGACCATATGATCTTTCACGATTCCTTAAAGCCTGTGGCATTGGTTAGTAACATAACAAAATTTACTGTCAAAATGAAAACGTCATAATTCAAAGTAAGTAATAGTTGATTTTTTAAAAAAACGTTTTTCGCGCGGAAATGTATCATTCAGTCATACGATCGCAGTAATCCTGAAATGGTCTCTTGAGCACTTAGGGTTGCAAGGGGACTGGAATCCTTACACCAATCTACCCCCCCCCCCCCCATTCTGAAAGTATCTTTTTTTTTTAAAAGGTTAAAAGTACGAATTTTGAGGCCAGATTATCACCCTTTTCTTGGAAAAGACTGGACAATTTTGGTATAATCCCCACCCTTTCCTTAAAATTTCAATGGGTTCTTTTGTGCATTATATATATATATTTAAACTACAGTGCAGTAAAAAACAGTTATTGATAAATCTTTTGTGTGGCTTTTAAAGTAAAACAAAAAAGGTCTTTTTTAAATTATATCTACATGCGACACACATTTCCATCTGCAGTCAGCAAGTAGTGGATACTTTGCAAAAGTGAAAATGTACAAGATTTAAAAATTTATTGGAGTATATTTTTTTTTTCATTCTCACTTCATGGGACATATTTGTTGACTTTGTGCATACAATCCACATAAATTCATTTTTTTAAAAGTGCAATGTCATGAAATTCAAGACTAACAAACCAATTTTCAACTAAATCGAATTATGGTTATTACCATAAAATTAATGACAGTATTTTAAGCAGAAACGTCAATGGACTTCATTTTTTTTCTCCAGCTGATCTCGTACAGGGAAAAAAAAAACATGAGAAGTGGGGACACAGTGCCGCAATACCTGGATGATGTCAAATTTAAAATCCTTGACCAGGTCAACAATCACACAGAATGTTTTCATAAAAAAAATTGAAAATATCCAAAAAGATTGTAAGACGTAATGCTGTCAGTGCACAATCAGAAAATGTTACAAAACAGAACAATAAATTTGTCTGAGTGTTTCTACTTTTGTTTTATGTTGATTCAATAATTAACCACATAACTGTGTTTAAGTATCTAATATAGGTGTATTTATGAAAGGTTCAAAAGATTTTAACAGAACTGTTGATTCTGATCAATAACTGAGGTGTTCATGTAATCTGATATCTGGACTGATTAATAATTGTAACATACATGAACAATTCTGGAATTATTCACGAACTCTTTTAGAACACATGTTCATGATATATTAATAAAATGTACATGAACAGAGTTCTCACTAGGATTTTAAAACTAGGAGTCCAGGACTCCTAATTTGGTAAAAATAGGAGTCCCACCTGCAAAAGTTGCAGTCCCACCAGCAAAAGTTGCAGTCTAGCAACTTTAGCACAGTTCTGAATCTCATTTAAATCTTCATCATTTTTTCGTTTAACCCCAAAATACTTGTCTAGATTTGCAAATGGCATTTTGTTCAAGTCTCGATGTGTCTTGGTTTCAAGTTCGCATGCAATATTTATACAGCTACAATCGGAAATGAAATCAATTACAGGATCACGGGGCTTCGCTGATGTAGCAAACTGCGATTCTGTTTTCCGTTTTGGTGACAAAATATACCATCTGGTGATATTTGTGGCGACACCAATTTTGGCTGATAAAAACCAAAACATACATACAGTCTTGCGTTTGGAGTAGAGAAAATCAAAGGCACCGTGACAGGAAACAATGTACTGGAATATATTGTTAAAATAACAAGTCCTTTACTCATACTGACAAACCACCCTAACAGTGCACTGCTATATCATAATCTGCTAATGATATCTGGCCTTATTACTTTATGCAACTGACTAGTTAAAATCCAAATCCGCAGAAGGCGGAAACGTAAAATGAGTACAGTCAAGCAGATGACACTAATTTAAAAACAAATACCAGATGGAAGAAGAAAAAATATGTTTGCTGACACTTCAAAGAGAACTGATTACCTTTGAAGCACTGATATATACTAAACAAATAAAACAAATCTGTTTCAATGTTCTACAATTATCTGAAGTTGCCGCAGCAATAACAAACAGGTATTTGTTTGACCCTTCAACTGGAGCCTTTAGCGGCGCCATCATCAACGTAAGCCGACGACCTTTGCTCAAAAAAAGTCAGCAAAAATACACCTCAAATAAAAGCATTGCCTCATTTTTCACAGTGATTAGAACATATTTATTGTGTCGCAAAACTTTCCTGTTTGCAAAAGAAGATTAAAAAGAAAACAGAAAAAACGTGCGTACGGAGGACTCGTGCATGGGCGATTTTCTGAGTCCCGGACCAAAAGTTTGCGTCCAAATACGCGTAATTAAGCGTTTCCGAGATCTCTGATGAACATTTCTTGAACAGTTCATGAACATTAAATGGCCGAATTTTCAATAACTTAATTTCATGAATTGTTCTAGAATATTAGTTCTTGAACAGTTCATGAACAATCCATGTTAAAATGTTCATGAACTGTTCAAAAACATTTTAACAAGGATTGTTCATGAACTGTTCAAGAACTAATATTCTAGAACAATTCATGAAATTAAGTTTTTGAAAATTCTGCCATTTAATGTGCATGAACTGCTCATGAAGTGTTCATGAAATTTTCACAGGGGTTAATACTCTTCCCCCAATTCACCTATGGGTCTAGCCCATATGGAGTTCAAAACACCAGCTAGATCTTGGAAACGAGGATTTTGGTAAATAATAAATCAACCAGGGCCCAGATATGTAATTGGGGTCTTATGGGAGTGAATCTTTGCACCCTCTCCCATAGTTCGGCCAACCCAACCCCCAAGCCCCTCCAACTGTGCTGCTCATGGGATAAAGTAAGAAATCTGCTATCAATCTTATATGATTTCTAGTCAATACATCTGAGCATAAAACTAAAAAATAAATTTGCTTGGTCTGAATGAACAAGTAAATAAACGATATATTTAATCTCGCCAGTGAAACCTCATAGTTTGTTCCACATAGCGAATTTTTTGTATCTGTAACTTGGCAAATTTCAAATTTAAATGTAACTAAAAGTACCTAATTCGTTTTAAGCACTTTGTGTGACACGAATTGGTAACTTTTAGATGCATTTAATAACGCTGACCTGAAAATTAAAAGTTTGAAACAATCGATATTCAATATGAAATGAACTTTTTACTTCATCAATTGTTAAAATACACTTAATCAAATATATCTTTTATTCACTTGTACCAAGAAAAAATCAAATCTTTATTTTACTATAGACCGTAATAATCTTGATAATTCACTCTATTGGAATAGGAATTTTCACTGCTCGTCAATATATATATTGAGAATATTTTGACCAAGAAATTTACATATGCTATATGTAAGCAAGTTTGTGTGGTTTTTCTTAGGGTTTAACGCCATTTTTCAGCACGCAATAGGCTATACATGGCAGCCAGTATTATTGGTTGAGGAAGAATATGGGGAAAAAGCCCGGAAAGGACCACCGACCAACGAGAAGCTACTGGCAAGCCTTCTCACATAACTACATTAGACGAATCTTAGACTCGGAAGACATGCAGACAGAGGTGAGACGTCAGTAATCCGTAATGGAAAGCGCTATAGACCACCCCTTAAAAACACATTAGTGGTCTATCCGTATATATAGCATTACTCATATGATAGAATTGAGTTAAAATCCAACAATAGACATACTATTATTTTTTAAATCTTGTTTTGTTCACCTTTTTAAGTGCTGTTGTAACTTGCAATGAGATGGAGAAGTATGAGTTCTGGCTATATTTTCAATGTGAATGTACACAAACACATACATCTCATAAACGGTAGACACTTTTCATTATCACACGGGATGCTGCAAGAAATGTGCTAATTCAGGCTGTGATAAATATTGGAGCAAACTTTTAGAACATGAAATAAGTACATTGATTGCTTTTAGTGATTAATGGATATATTGCACTAAAATATATTTGTATCAACCCGATTAAACATGCTGGTTATTAGCTCATTTCAAGCATATTTCTAATTGAGGACACTTCAGTATATGCGATGGGAGGGGGATTGTCTTCATCTACTCATTGGTACAAAAACTTTTATGAACACACTTAGAAGAAATTTAAAAAAAAATGGCTTGAAAACAATAGTGCAGCTTTGGTCTTATAGTGTATTAACTGCCTAGGACATTTAAAAAAAATATAAACATAAACACATTTGGAAATGGATGAGCAGACGTTGAGTTTTAAAGGCATATATTTATGATTTTGATAATCTGAAAATATACTGTAATTGTATTCCTTTGTTTTGTTTGGTATAGCAATAGGACAGTTAGAAATACTGTCGCCTTAATACTGGATTAGACAGAATATGTGTGTGAAGATTATAACACCATAGCGATGTGGATAAATATACGTATTACAGTTGTAAAAGGCATATATTTATTAATCTGAGCATCTTAATATATAATTTTAGTTTAATATTTTGTTTGGGATAACAATATTGCACTTAGAAAAAATGTCGCCTTAATGCTGGACTAGACAGAATATGTGTGTGAAGATTATAACGTCATAGCGATGTGGATAAACATACGTATTAAAGTTGTAAAAGGCATATATTTATTAATCTGATCATCTTAATATATAATTTTAGTTTAATATTTTGTTTGGAATAACAATATTGCACTTAGAAAAAATGTCGCCTTAATGCTGAACTAGACAGAATATGTGTGTGAAGAGTCTGTCGCCATAAGGTTGTTGTGACCATCACAGTTGTGTGTTAACATTAAGGCGACACGTGTGTTTTCATTTGTAAATATTATTTTGTTTTAAACATGAATATTTAAGCTTGATAATTGATAAATTATTTTGATGAATTCATATACATGCTGCAGTTTAATAACACAACATGATGTAATTCTGTCACCCTAATGCTGCTCTTTGACATGTGTCGCCCTAATGCTGGTTACGTACTCGTGTGTGTATGTGTGATTTGGATTTTTAATGTAGCTTTAAAAATGGTGTCTGCAGTGTGACAACTTATAGTGATGTCTAGCACTGATGTATCATGCCACAGACATATAGCATGATGTCCCCCCACCACAGTCACATTATTCTGACACCAGGCCAACCAGTTCTAACACTAACCTCTTAATGCTGAGCACCAAGCAAGCCAGCTGTTAGTACCATTTTTGGAAGTTTTTGGTATGGCTCTAAGCTACCATTAGGAGAAGAAAGTAATACTTTACTTAAAATAATAGTTCCTTGACCATGAATATATATCATTATTTTTTCAAAGAACCACAAACAATAAGCTCTAGCATGAGTATGTGTGTGTGTTTGTGTCTGATATTTGGAGAGTAATGTAATGTTTCATAACATTTTAAGCTGAGAGGATGAAAAGTCAGGTTTTAAATATGCAGAATGAATCACTTACTCCAGTCTCAGGATGCTGAGAATTGTTGCACTTTCCTTTTTACCTGTAAATCATAAGATTTACAATATGCAATCAGAATCAGTTGAGAAAAATGTATTAGACAAAATGAATGCAATATATGGAATTTCAGAAGAAAGCTGAAAGCTGATTAAAATTAATCACCTGTATTATTAAAAAAAACAAGTCTTTATAACTCAATAATTGTCTGCTAACTTAAAGTGGATAGACCACTAATTAAATTAAAGGCTGTTCCATTAAAACATACATGGGACCCAGGGAAGACACATTTAAAGGGAATACCCATAATGCAATTTAGAATTGTCTTGTCATTTTAATATGAACTTTGAAATCAAAGTACCCTGGCATACATTTCTTAAAAACAACCTTCCCTGAGTACCATGTATGTTTAATCGGAACAGTCCTAACATATACAACACTATGCATAATCACTCCGAGTGTACGTAATTGGCACTGACCTATATAATATGACATGTAGTTGCAATAAATATATTAGTCTGAGAAACATAATAATTGTATGAAAGATTGCATTGCCAAGAATATATGTGACATAATTTTATTAGAGTACATGGAATCACCAAGTTAGATTAATGTCTTTGTTTCAAATCAGATAATCTCAAAGAAAAATATTTCTAAATAGATGTTTTTATCCCCACATGAGGAAAGCCTTTTGTTAGAAGGATGAAAAATGGAAAACAGAACCACTTTTGCCACTTTTTTTCCCCAAATAAGAACAAAAAATAATGCAAACAATTTATTTCTCATAGCAAACAAAATAAAGTCATACTGAATAACTTAGCTAAGTCTTCACAAGTTGCCATTAATACCAAGTGCCGCACAAAGATTTACTCATTCTCAATTCTTAGGTATATATTTACTGGTGATAGGAAAATAATTTTGATATTTCTTTTACCAATTCTACTTATAGAAATACAGCACAGTCAAAACGTGTATACATCATGAAGCAACTGGTACATGAAGCAGCAAGTACAGTTTCTCTATCTGCTGCCAATTAGCAAGTTATTTAAACTTGCTACATGTGATTAATTAAATTCCACAGCTATGCAATAAACGTACACATTATCCAGCAATAGTTAGTAAGATTTCTGCTTTTCCTGCTCATTTATTCGATCACATATGTCAAATACACACAATATTTAAATTAATTTTAAAAGAAGGCCGGCGGTCATCCTGAATTTTAAGATTTATTGAGTAAAATAGCGTGAGGAAACTGATAATCTCTTCAAGCAATCAAAAGTAAACATATTTTAAGTGACTAGACAAATGAAAAATGTGAACTCACCCCATTCATAGTCAATGAGAGAAATGTTGATATTTGATTTTTCCAGTCCACCAGTAACTCTGTACTTGCAGGTGTCAATGTCCAGGTATACTCTGAACGCCAGCCCAATCGTATCCACATCCACACAACAATCTATACCAGTGCAGTGTTCAGGAATGTGGCAAACCAATGAATCTGGTAGAGTGGGCAGGTTCACAAAGCTCAGTGGACATACTTTAATAGAAAAATGGATTTAAATTTCCCACAAAATCTAAAAACGTTAATGTCCTAACATTTACAACTGTACAACAGAATGTCAGTATATTCATAACTCATTTTTGTTACCATCACTTGTGTTCAATGGAAATCAATTTCTGTGATTTTGTTTAAAACGAATTTCAGTATAAACATTTGTAGTTTATTATATAAATTGTCTTTCTCAATTTGCATAAAACATACACTTGTGACAATCACCACAGTCATCTGCCGTTGCTAGAAACAAGTTATAACTGACTCCCTGTTGAGGAGTTGAAAGATTTTCTGAGTTAGATTCATAATCTAAGGATACCTACCCAGACCAGACCAGTTGGCTGTGTAATTTGTCCCTGAGAAAGACATTTTCCATGGCATGATACAGCCAGTGTAGTTGAAAGTACCAGTGAAAACAAAAGAAACCCATTCATTCTGGAACAAGTATTTCATAAAACTTCAAATGTAAAACAAATGTCCAAAACAGTTACTCATGAATGTATCAGATGAGTTTCTAACAGTTGTTTAAGCTTTACAGTGGAACACATCTAAACTGTTATGTTTAATAGCAAAGAATTTTGTCTTGTGGCATTGTTATTTTAAACAGCTTACCAGAAGATCTGACTGCCTGAATGAATATTCACTGCTGATATAACATCCAAAGGGTTGGAGTTTCTACAAATACAGTATGAAATTAAGTTGTACATGACCCATGCATACATTACATTAACCCTTTCGCTACGACTAGCACATCTAAGCGTCTACTGTAAATTATAAGCCCTCAAACCCCAGTGTCGCTCATGTGCGTAAAGTTCAGCAGTACTCGAAGCCCCAGTGACGCTCATGTGTGCAGAATACCTACGTGTTAACTAAACGTTGATTGGTTGAATGTACGGAAGTTTACATATTTTTGATTATCATAACCAATGAGAGGATTGTTTACTTGACATTTTGATACAAGTTGGAAAGCTGAGAGGTTAAATTTAGACACACTAAAATGAATTTTCCGCGGTTTACGAAACACGTGTTTTCGAGATGAACAAAGATGGATTCCGATTCAGATATGAGCAACTTTAATGGGTCCAGTGCAAGTGATATCGAAAAGTTTAATGGATCATAATTAGAAAATGGATCAGATATTGATGTTAGTCCCATTTCAACATCAGATACAAACGATTTTTAATCGGATGACAAGGCAGACGTAGTTTCAATTGCACAATGGAATGATGACCTCGCCATATTCGAAATCAATGTTTTTGATTCTTACGTTGGTTCAACAGACAGCAATCAAGCTTCGACCAGTGAATGAAAGATTTTTTACTCAGATTTATTCCTGAATATCTGGTAGAAAATCTTGTGAAAGAAACAATGTTGTTAAGAAAATAGGGGACCAAAAGCAAGACATGAAACGGTATGAAATCAGCATCACATATGTGGGCATTAGTCCTACATGTAAGACATAGAACATGTTAATTTTGCTATACATATATTGTAATATACATGATAACATCGTCATTTATGTGTGGATAATTACTGTTTTGAGAGGTACCAATTGCAACATTGTAATTAGAGTGGATTTCATTCATGTTTTTATATTTACATATGAAAATATTGGATTTATTTTATGGGATTCAAAACAGTTTATATGACTGGGATTTCTTATATGATGGGATATAGGAGTATATATAAAGTAGAAATATATGAATAACAGACACTATACAAGATGAGCTGCTTTTTATTTCACTTAAATCTAGTAAAAACTATTGAAATAATGAATATAAATGTAACCATGTTTTTATTGTCAATTTCTGTAGTCAGCCTTGATGATGCTCTAGTATTCAGCCTAGCAGTCAGCCTCAGTAGTCTGAGTAACTGATATGATAGCACAGAGCAGTAGTGAAACTACACAACAGCTCTAGTAGTTAAAGGGTTAAGTATGGGTACACTGATGCATATCACTGCTTATGTTTTCAGCAAAAAGAATGGTGGCAAGCATCATGGATTTATTTTTTATATTTAGATACTTACAGTTATTCCATCCACCAACTGATGGGCTGTATGGCTTCCTCTTTCTATCACATGAAGGTTCTGACAGATATTGCTTAATGCCAAGTGTTTTCAGAAGGAGTTCCCTTCCAGCTCCAGCAAGTTGTTCTTCAGAATTGTTTGTTTTGTTTGTTCTCTCAGCTATCCAAGTACTTAGAGAAAAGTCTACAATATAGAAAGAAGTAACAAAATAAAACTTTATTTAATTCTAATATAATTCACATATATATATATATATATATATATATATATATATATATATATATATATATATATATAATCAAGATAATTTTACATAATATGCAATAAAGATGTAGTCAGTTATTATGTCAGTTTTTCATACATTAGAAAATTATATATGCAGAATATGTTACATTATCACACATTAAAAGATATATTCTTGGAATTTGGTAGGATATTAAGCAATCACTGTAAGTTACACATCAAACTGTTTTCATGACTAAAGCTGAACTATGATCAGTAAAGAAAAATATTTTTAAAAAATAGTATTTTTAGTGAGCACAACTGCACAAAATTAGTTCTGTTGTGTAAGACAGTATATCTAAGAGTGTTCAATCAATCATAAACGTTGGTCACAGCATCAAATGTTTATGTCACAGATTGCAATCAACAAATGCAAATACAATGCAAGCTTGGGGGCAGTAGCTAAACACAATTTATAAACATGTTTCATCTTAATGTTCAAAACCAGTGGAAAGTTGTAACAGTGACCAACTTTCTATGTGTAAAATGCTTTATTCGAACATGTACTCTAATAATGCATTTTTGGTAGAAATAGGTAAACAAAATTAGAAACAAAAATTAATAAACCAGTTTTGACTAGTAGGTCCCTAAGACTCAGTTTTGATGTGTGATGCATGTTCATCCAACAAAAAAAATGTAAGTTTAATGTCAGCAGTAAAGTATTAAATGCTACAGCCCAGATAGGGAGGACTGCCACACAATTGAAATACTTTAAAAATAAATCCTGAAAAGAAAGATTAAAGCAAACACTTTGTGTTTGATACAATTCATCGTAAGATACATCTACATTACACATCTGAAACCAACAGGTAAAAAAGTTTTATAATTAGAACACTGACAAGATATTTAATCAAATTTTATTCTGAACTACATATCAGGTCTGAATTTAATGTTAATATCTACAATAATGAAGGAGTTACACAGCCAAGCGAGAGAGGAGGGACGACATTTCAAAACATTTGTATTCACTCCTGAAAATCAAATAACTGTGACCCTGTATATATACATATGTCTAAGCTACTCTATGAACTCATTTATAAGTCTAGTCAAACTGCAAATAACAAAGATCGAAATCTGCTGTAGTTAATGCCTAGTATATCAGGGTCTATGTTTTTTGTTCTACTGATCACTCCTAAGAAACTGAAAAGATCATAATTTCTAGGTACAAAAACTTACTTGAAAGTTGAACTATTTTATGTAAATTGCAGAGTGGGATTTTCTCATGATCAAGAATATGTAATCCATCTGGTGGTATGCACATGTCTTTCCCATCCATGGGAAAGCAAATAACAAAATCCACATCCACAATAAGTCCGTCTTCATATTTGTCGATGAAGTACCTGAAAAAGAATGAAAAAGCTAATGCCTCATCACCATCCATTCTGAACTATCCTATAGTCAATGTGCATGAGAAATCAATCCAAACACATAGCCCAAAATGAATTTGAGAAGTGTACAATACTGGTCACATTTACCTCATTTTGGTAGGGTGGCAGTGATCACAGCATGATCTGTGAAAGTATGAACTTGCATGTCATAGTTTTACCAAGGCACATACAGATGTAACATTGAATCTGTAGCTGTTAATGTCACTGCCCGGAAACTAAAAAAGTGCAAACCCTAAAGGTACTAAGCTACTTTGGTAAGACAGCAAGACACATTTACTTACTTTATTGCATTTTTATGTAGCCAGAGACAATGACCTAACGGCAAAACTAAATCAAAAGACACAGAAACAGGAATACACTATACTAATTAAAATACATTTATATGAAAGTCTTATGCCTCTTTGACCAATTAAGTCTAAATAGTTGTAACCTACTTTTGATACTGTTATGCATATTCAAATGTTTGTTAGTTTTTTTTTTTTATAAAAATGATTTTATTACATGCTAATGTAATGTAATATTGCATGCTGGACTTTATCTTGTCCAAAAATGAGTTCATTTCTGCTTGACATGATTTAATTGTTATATTTTATTCATTGTAAACAACTAATACATAGCTAAATTATTCTCTCTTTGTATTGGGTTTAATATAAGGATCATTATTATCAGAAGAGTTAAATATGCTTATTTGGGTCAAAGTTTTGGAGTTTCCTAAGTGAATTATATATAATCCAGGTTATTGTTTTGTAAACATCAGGATCATTCTAGAAAGTTATTTTCATTGTGTAGTGGTTTTGTTTTAGAAAATGGTAAGTGTGACATGAGGTCAAGTAGAGAACTGAATAATCATGTGATTGTAAGGACTTGATCTTTTGTGCTTTAATATCCAGCACTTTCAAGTTGTATTATGCAGTGATCAGTTGGGATGAATTTTATTTCTTCAAATTACTGAATTCAAGTGATTGTTTTCTCTAAAAATACAAAAGTGCTCTTTTAAAATTCTTGGATAGAGACATTCGCTGAATTTATACTGAAGTTATCAAGCTGAAATAATATTACTGTGATATCAAAAAAAGACGTACAACACATCAATACACTATAAGCTGTAACAAATATGTAATCACCTTCAGTTTTAGGATTTCTTCAGGACTTGTAATGAATTTTGTTCAGGACTTTAAATTCTTGGGACATGTGTCTGTAATTCTTGGATTATTTTGGGATTTAATTTGCAACACTGTAAGTTCTTATTTCACATTTTCACTTTTTTATATTCAAGGGAAATAAATGATTTGTTAAATTTTACAAAGCTTGTTGTCTTTTACTCTTTCCTGTTACTTATTTTAAGAGACTCTTAACAGTATGATGGTGTTGAACTTGCCAAGACTCATCTCCATAACAAATAATGCATGAGAAAATGATTTGAAAATATCATGTGACCACCAAAGTCACTGACATGAAGAATTTTTTTAAAATTTATGCACAGGGTTTAAAACTATTACTACAATCCTCACAATAAAGTTCCAACTTAAGCTAGAAGTTCTAACATTATAAAAATTTGAATTCCAAGAAACCTTAGGAAGAAAAACACCAAATAAAAAAATATGATGAAATTTAAAAGATAAAGGCAACAAAGATGTAAAAAAAAGAAATTCCTTAAAATATTATTTGTTTTAATATAATCCAAAATCACTTAAAATCTCCATGATGTTTTCCAAAAGCTTTTATTGACTACACAATACATATATTTATTTCTGAGAATGGAAGGCAATACACTCAACAAGGAATATGTTCTACTGTCAGTGGACACTGGCAAGATATACACTCTGGTCAAGGTTCACAAACCCTGGTCAGATATGTGTCTATATGCAACTGGCACAATGCCAAATTATCTCTCCAGTTTGTTCTATATTAGGCTCTCCAATCATGTTCAGAAGGTTGTGTGCAGAGTTTCTTATACATATAGTTTACCAAATATACCATTTACATATACAAAGTCATTATATGGAATCTTCCATCTGGAAACTAATGATTGTAGGGAATCTTTCGTTAGTTGTCTGATCCTAATCAAAGCTAATCAATGGTCTGAGCATGTCTGTGATCTCAGTATTCAAAGTAGAGACTTCACCTGGGAACCAGCTCAAGATGATGCCATGGGGTACTGTAGTCGCAACAGGTCTCCATCTTTCAAGCCATCTAAATAAAAGAGGACTTTGGTGGTATAAAGCTATTGCCTTTACCAACTCACTTCTGTCTACTTTGATTTGAGTCTTGGGGTTCAGCCAAGGTGGGCATGGGAAAACATTTCTGGATTCTTCCTACACCAGTTATACAGGCCACCATATACAGCATACCATTTACTTAGAAATGGCATGAAATGCAACATAACAACAACAACCACAATCTGTATAATTATAAGAATTTATGGCATTTAAAGAAAACTCAATTTTATTGAATTAACTATCATAAAGGATGACTGATTGAAGACTTTCAAATTAAGAAAGATCCAATATTAGATTGGGTGTTTCAATAACCATGGTAGTTATTTGGAAACAGACTCAAACTTTAAGACTTATTTTGCATCACTTTTGCAACACTAGGGCAAATTCACATGACAAACTGTCTAATAAAATTTGGTTATCATGCATACTAGATTTGGGCCTCAAACTGACATCATATAATGGATATACAAATACATTTCTTGATGTCAAAAACCCAAAAAGAAGGAATTAAAAAGTATTAATGTTTTGCTTCCAGTTCATATAACCATTACTGGAAATATCTTTGGTTAGTTAATTGTCGTCCACCACCTAAAACAAAATACCTTATTTTTGCTGGTGGATTGTCTGTTTTTCCAAATGGAATTGTTGCTGACTTTCCTGAAAAATAATACGTTTACACTTTGAAGAGTTATAACATTTATTATGCACAATATATTTTCATAAAATAATATTAAATTCCTTTTCATCATAAATGTAACATTTAATTACAGGAGTCATTTAAAATACGTTTCCAATACGGATAATTCAAAGTATTTAATGACAGCTCTGTGCAGCTTGCATGGCATAAATGATGTATAACAAGGTAAATTAGTAACTTATTCCTGAAGAAACAGAATTTACTAGACAAATTTACTCTCTCTGTTGAATACATTCTCTGATCAAATTAACATTGCGATGATAGGTTGAAGCAGGAAAAGATACTGTGATACTAATACTGTAAAATGTAAAACAGACATTAAAATTCCCAGCTATACACAAAATTCAAGGGAACTTTAATACCATTAATAATTAAAATTAAAAAAAAATGGAAATAAAGAAAGAGAATCATTATACTTAAAAGTGGGAAATCGCTAACTTTTTTCATCATCAACAACCAAATTTATATTGTCTTCACCCTATAAGTTTACTTTGACTTCTATTATTTTAGCTAACTGATCTATGATGTTAAAATGAGGACATACAAATAAGTTTCACATGGTCTATGTTCTTCAAGTTTAACCATACCTCACTGAATAAACTGGTCGTAATTTCTTCAAAGCTCAATAAAATAAGAAATTTATAAAACATAATATAAATAACAAAATATACCCCAGTCATAAGTAAGGAGTTGTTCACTGTAAGTGTAGGTTCCCAAGACAATTTTGAGAGAAAACTGACAGGGGTCAAGGTCAAAGGCCAGAGGTATGGAAATGTTCACTTGTTCCGATGACAGTGGAATCTGGAATGAAAACTCAGCACAGCAGTGAAGACCAAAGCAATTATCCGTCAAAGAACAGCGAAGAATGTGCTTCAATGGTCTGGGGATTACACTGGAAATATTCAATCCATAGGGACAAACTGAAAAAGAGTAAAATTCAAACTCTCAATTACAGTACAAAACCAGTTGCTTGCACAGAAAGTTGAATTTTTAACAAAAATGTACATTTATTTTTAATTTTTTTTTATTTTCAGTTAACAATGGGTTGCGTGTGTGCTAAAACGTTTGATTTAGTTAAATTTTACATTTATTTTTAAGTTCATGGTATTCTCAGTTAAACAACAACGGGTTGTATGTGTGTGCTACAAACTGCATTTTACCTCACCTGAACCAATTACTTGTATATTACATCTAAGCATTACCACACTCCACACTGTATATTACATCTAAGCATTACCACGCTCCACACTGTATATTACATCTAAGCATTACCACGCTCCACACTGTATATTACATCTAAGCATTACCATGCTCCACACTGTATATTACATCTAAGCATTACCACGCTCCACACTGTATATTACATCTAAGCATTACCACGCTCCACACTGTATATTACATCTAAGCATTACCACGCTCCACACTGTATATTACATCTAAGCATTACCACGCTCCACACTGTATATTACATCTAAGCATTACCATGCTCCACACTGTATATTACATCTAAGCATTACCACGCTCCACACTGTATATTACATCTAAGCATTACCACGCTCCACACTGTATATTACATCTAAGCATTACCACACTCCACACTGTATATTACATCTAAGCATTACCACGCTCCACACTGTATATTACATCTAAGCATTACCACGCTCCACACTGTATATTACATCTAAGCATTACCACGCTCCACACTGTATATTACATCTAAGCATTACCATGCTCCACACTGTATATTACATCTAAGCATTACCACACTCCACACTGTATATTACATCTAAGCATTACCACGCCCCACACTGCATATAATCCAAACAATTTCTTTCCAAAGAATGTATTCATCTGCTTTGAATTCACTGTTTTTCATTGTTTATTATCGATTGCTTGTGCTTTCGATGCAAAACAAAAGACAACTTTAAATGTAATAGAACTAGGGCTTCTATGTCAATTCTGCATGACAAGCATTGCTGTAAACCCTTGGCCTCAACCAAAAACTTGAAAGAGGAAAGTAGGCATGATAACAAGCAATTTATCTCTATAATTATTCATCCAAGGACTGAAAAGGTTCCTTCAAAGGTTAAAGAAGCATATGAAAATGAAAAACTTTAGCCAAAACCTTAACAATACAGCCACAACTGAAAAAAATGAAACATATAAATCCTGCTTTCCCACTAATGTAGATTCATACAAACATGGACATTTGAAGCACAAGTATCATTTTAAGTGCATATGCATTAGTCTTTTCACAAAACTACCCATTCAAATAAACCAATCCAAGTTATGCCTGAAAAAACAAACAAAATTATTACCCTTAACTCAATAATAATAATGAAGTAATTACCCATAATGAAATACAGTAACATGATCCCACAATGGTCCTGTTTGTAATCAATCCTTCAAAAAGGTTTACATTATACTATATTTAGTGACAAATTAATTTTGAATAATTTATATCTGCTTATCTTTTAAAAAATGTGCTTCATTTGTATGCCAGCAGACAATTTGAAATATTATGCTTACCACAACTTAGTCTAATGTTATCATGAAAAACATTTTACCTGGGGCTTTTGGTGGTAAATCACACTTCATTGTTTGTAAAATGGTCTGCAATTAAAAGAACAAAGTAAAAAATGTTTAGTTCATCTGCAACTTTTCATTTATGATTAATTAAGCAAATTAATAACAAGTAATGTAAGCTCTATGGATGTAAACACTTCTGTGAAAAATATGCATAACTAAATTTTTATTTCTTGCTTTATATAAAACACAGGATGTTTGGTCTGATGGCGGGCACCATGAACTCGGGAGCAGAAAGTTACATTGAAAGTTCTACCCTTATGTATGTTCTCCAGATGCCTGCATTTCCATAGTTAGACCTATTTTAGTTTTTATTCTTTTTCTCCTTATCTTTCTCTCTCATCCATTCTCTCTCTCCCCACAAAGGCTGTAACATTTACCAAACTTTGTGAATATGTACAGTATATATAATAAGCAAAACAATGCCACTGAAATGATTCCCAATACAACACACACCCCCATCTACAGCTTTGACTAAAAAAAGTACATTATTACAAACACATGTTTAAAAGAATTATTTACATGGACTAAAAATCCTTTTTAATAATTTAAAACCGCGATCCAGTCAACTTTAAATCAATATATTAGAATCAAAGCTGATGGGGCATTTTGGTATAATTAAATTGCATCTACAAATATAGAATTTTACCACACTTACATCAAGTCCTAACTGCTTTAGGATCAAGTTAAAAGCCTCCTTGTTCAGCTGTCCACCCAAAGCTTTAGCTAATGCTTTGATATCTCCAGCACCTGAAATATATTTTACATGTTTTGAGAAATAACATTCCACTTGTGCAAGTATGACTGCACATGCATTAAGTCTCAACTTTCCAGAATTCCTAAGAGCTTTATATAAATATTTACAGTCTATCTTGTAATAATGTGACCTAAAATCTGATTTATAGACAATGGTAAACTGCTCAGAAAATAAACTTGATGTAATTTGTGCATAATTCTTAAGTAAAACCAAATTATATCTCATTACAAGTGCAATTTCATTCTTTCTACTATTGTGATAGCCATTGAAATCAAACACTGAAAATTCAAAGATTACTTGAGAACATTGGTTTTTCGTATTTAAATTTGCCTTCCTTCCAATGCCTATATGAACTCCAAATCAAACAAAAAATTTCCATGTTCTCCAGTACATTGTGTATTGTTGCTCAATTTATTTATTTTTGTAAGTTGCATAAAAAGCAAACCCCACCCCACCCAGTTATTTTCACAACAAAAGGCACCGAGGTTAAAAGAGGCACACTGTGACTCATCTTTCTCAACTATGACCTTAGTCATTGTCAATGTTATGATGCTCTAGAGTGACATTAAACTTGGCTTTGTGGAGAATGAGCAAGTTGTAAAAATAAGGTACAAGCATATCTGGGAAGGTTACGCTGTAAACATTGGTATCCCATGTATGTTGACATCTACACACCCCTTGTTTTGAACACGACCTGACAAATAAAATAAGTTCTAGCCTTACAAGCCAATGTTGGTCAACCACTGAATTATGGAGACTTTGTTTACAAATTAGAAACAAATAATGACAATAGCATTATATGTATTATGAAAGTTATCATAACTGGGGTCTAATTCTGTCAATCAAATTGTATTTGATTCATGTGAATGTATAATCTACACAAATGTATACTAATTACCATGGATACCTAGAATGATATTTGTCTCATGTAACATATAAAAGTCGATGTAGTTAAGTACAATTCTTTTCACCTTCCTAATTGATAACAATCAAGAAATTTGTATGTCATTCAATCAGGCTGAAGACCCAGGGAGGTGGGGATTCTGGTTAAATAGATGTCCAAGTGACTGTCATTTTGCTCAAAGTGAATGTAACTTTGCCTTGCTTTGAGTTGATTTCTTCAAACTATCTCCTACCTTTTGCCACAGGAGACAATATTAAGTATTTTTTTTTAAAAAATGCACAATTTCATTTTATATCATTATTTAAGTTATTATAGGGCTTTGTAATATATAAAATATAAGCAGACCAAATAATTAAGATTATGAGCAAAATAAAGAAGAAAAAAAAAAGTCATTAAACCAAAGAATATTTAACAGCAAAATGTAAAAATACTGAAAACAAATATATAAAATTCAACAATTGACACCATAAAATGGTTCTTTTAACAATTTATACTTACCAGGAAGTGAGAAATTTTCATTACATATTGGTATTGGTATTTCCTGATTTGTTAAGACATTAAATGCTAGCATATTTGGAATCTTGACTCCAAAGTCAATATGAAACACCTTCTTTTGGTCATCCTTGTCAATTTTAAAACTGGAAATAGAAACATATTATTTACATATTACTACAATAATCACTATATACATTTATATTCTAAAAGTATATCTCTACTCACAACAACTCTTAAGATTTCATCCACACTCTATCTATCTATATGCCTCTCTCTCTCTCTCTCTCTCTCTCTCTCTCTCTCTCTCTCTCTCTCTCTCTCTCTCCTGTATAAAATGGCCTTTATATAAACATTTTAATGAAGTATCACTAACTAGTTGAGGTCAGTTAATTGATCTATTTACTCCTCTCATATCATACAACATAAGTTCCCTCTGAATTATTCATTTTCCTCACAATTTCATATCACAAAACCGACCTCCTGTAAAGTTTATATTAATTTTGGATATTATTTAAAGTATAATTGTATGATTCATCAACACATGAATAAAGACCAGAAGTAAAATGAGAATTCCAATCTTCTCTTTTCATGATTGACATATTTCACAGCAATTATGCCTCATCTTTCTGTTCATTTCACCAATCAACCCTACCACCCACTCTAATCCCTATTATAGAGCTGTACCGATTAATCGCCCGTATGCGTAATCGGGCCGATTATTAGCACAATCGGTATAATCGGGTATCGGCAAAAATAATCGGTGCCGATGCAAATAATTTGTTTAAATAACCAATTTTTCCTGATAAAAGTTGTATATACAGTCGCGTTTTGACTGACCGTAACTTAATCCTTTGTAACACTAGAGCTCGGGATAAATGCAGTATGCAAACAAGTTGCTCATTAACTAACACTACTGTATAGTCGAATAACCATATATCGAGATAAACACATCGAACCATCAATTAATCTTTTGTAACAAAGAGATTGCTCTAATAAAGTATTTAAAATGAATTTATCTTGCTGCCAGTTGTGCAAAATTTTCAACTCCAGTGTCTGGTAACATTTGTAAACTGCAGTAAACCAGACTAAAGTACATGTCGCTAACCGCCATTGTAGTGCCAAAGTCATGTGAATAGCCAGTAAGATTAACATCAAAGGGAGTAATGATGGATATATACACAGTCAATTTTGAGGTTTGTGTTTTTTCTTTATCTTTATGAAAACTCACAAAACACCGATAGTCCTTATGTCCCAGTGAGAAATTGTTTGAAAGGGCTTCAGTGTAGGTTTGAGTACGTCGTCTGTCTTTCAGTTAATCCGTAATGCCTGGAGGGTGAACGAACTCATCGTCTTTAATACTAGTAAGTGAGAATCATTTCCGGATTTTTTAAAATTATTTTTTATTTCTTTTGTTAGTGTTTCACCAAGCCACTATCTGGCAGAAGGGGCGGTCTCTCATAAGTCATAACAGGTTTTACTGTACCTTTGAAGTACCGACATATACTAAACAAATAAAACAATTCTATATCAATGTTTTACAATTATCTGATGTTGCCGCAGCAATAACGAGTATTTGTTGTCGTCAAAGCAAGCCGACAACCTTTGCTCATAGAAAGTCGGCAATAAACTCAAAAGCATTGCCTCAATTTACATAGTAATTAGAACATATTTATTGTGCCGCGAAACTTTCCTGTTTGCAAAAAAAAAAAATCGCCCACCCCCACGGTCTGTGGACAACAGAGTAGTAATTTACTTGGACCCCCCCCCCCCCCCCCATTCCAGGCCTTTATTGTTTTCTAAATTTGTCGGCTTATACCCGAGTACATAATATGATAATCAAATAATCGGTCTCATAATCGGTATCGGCAATTTTGATAATCGGCTATACGTGGTATCGGCATAATCGGCAAAAAGTGACATCGGTACAGCTCTACCCTATTACCCAACCTCAAACAAAAGATGGAAGCCACATTCAAATATTCTGCATATCTTTACAATACCTCTAAACGTCAAATCTAAGTATCTGTCTAATGCTGTGGTAGATGAATGGCATGACAAAGTTACAATAACATGAAAAGAAGTTTTCAGTTATATAGAGATGACAAGTTTCTGAAGCAATAAGTTACTGTCTTGTCAGTTTTACATGCATTTAAAACAAGTAATATTGAGGCTGACCATAAGAACTTAAAACATACCTTAGTGATATTTGATCGTTGATATGAAGTGTTTCTTCTTGACCTGTAAAATAATGCAACAAAGTCTAATTGCTATAACTATTTTAATATTTAATAGAAAATTCTTATATATATATATATATATATATATATATATATATATATATATATATATATAAATGTATATAACATTGATTTTGATTTAACTCTGTCAATGCATTTATCGTTTATCATTGTCATTATGTAAGGTACCTAAGACTTGCTCCGTCTATAAATGTTTTATAAGAATGTATTCTGAATATTCCTCCATCTCTACATTTCTATATTTTTCAATGCATACAAAGGTGAGACACAAAGAGTGAGTTACAAAGAGACATACATAGATATATGATCTAATCTTGGACAACTACTGACATGATATTGATAAAATACATACCCCAATTGTAACCTATCAAGATGAATTTCCTCTGCCACCTCTCAAAAGCAGCTGTCAGAATAAAGTTACAAGGGTCCATGTTGACATAGGCCAAAAATGACTTAGTGATTTTGACAACTGGAATTGTTATATCCAGACAAGCATCAAACCGCATACAGTTATGAGCAATACTGAAGTACACATGTTTGTGAAGCGACGGGTTCGTGATTTCTGGCAAGGTTATATTCTTTCCAAGTATGGAACACTCTGAAGAAGAAAAGATATATTCAATTCAATCACTCACAAAGTAACATTGAAAAAGCTAGCAAGTTTAAAGCAAAGTAAATAAACAAATTCTATGAACTGATATCCCCTACACTTTGTCATCTTTGTAAATCTGAATTATTGAATACAACTCCAATAATAATAACATGATGCAGAAACAAAACAATTTGATTCTAACAATCAATAATCATAACTCTGGATGAAGAATGCTAACAGCATGGTCAAGATCTCACGAAATCAAACCAAATTTGGGTGCAATCCAAAAATAGTTAAGGAGTCTGAGGTCAAAATGAAGTCAATGAGCATCTGTAACTTTGCTAACAATGATATAGAACACTATGAATAAACTCAGAATGGTTGCCATCAGTATCAAACTGTGTACCAAATTTGTATTAATCAGAAACAAAAATTGAGGTACTGTATAGAACATGTTGTTTAGTTTAGTTAAACACCATTTTTTTGCACATCATAGCCAAACATGGCACCCAAAAAAAATATAACTGTCAGAAGAATCCAGGAAACCCCCTATAAGAACCACCAACCAACAGGAAGCTACTGGCAAGTTGTCTAACGTACTCACATTGGTTAAGACAAAGACAAAAAACCACTCAGACAGAGGTGAAATAGCAGTGCTTGGCTTCCAAGTAGGATAAAACATTCTACCAGAAAGGCACTTAAAACTAGTTCATAACTGTTACATACAAGCCTTTGTAGATTAATACAGTATAGGGTACTCCAAATAATAAAAGCTTAGCAAAGCTAGCACATCAAAAAAAGAGCATTTGGGCTCATAACAATTCAAAAAGAAAGCAAGGAAAATTGAGCTGGTAAGTTAAAAATATTACCTATAATGACTAAATTCAGTTGAAAAGAGCCTAATTAATATACAGGATATCCAATAATAGTGCTCCTGAACATTTACAATCACTATTCTAGTATAGGCTACCTTGTAATATTCCCCACATTTATCAAACAGTATAGAATTCCCTAACCAAATGAGAAATTACTTCCAAAATATACTCTGGAACATTTCTCTGGTATATTATTCCAGTTGAGATTAAAAATGAGAAATGCCCAATCTATTTCCTTCTTCCAAACCCAATTCATTTAGTGGCTTCAGAGATGTAGTTAAAACAATAATGAACTCAAATGTATTTGTTTTAATAAATGCCTCTGGGGTTAGACAATGACATAGACTGTTGACAACCAATGTCACCAATATCTAGTTGCTGACACCAACTTTGCTTGAAATCAAATAATAATTACAAGTCATTGTACATAAACTGCTGTAGCAACCATGTTGTATGTTGGAGAACAAGTCTGACAAACACCATTTTCAATTAAACCAGACAGTAAAGATGGATGCCATCAAAGAAAAACTGAATGTCATAAGAAGTCTTTTTGTAAAAACTCTTGATATGGCCATCAATTCAGAAAAAAAGGATAACATTTTCAAGATGGCTAACTTGAAGATGGCTATATTTTATGTCTGAGGAGCATGATACAACTATACATTAAAAAACACTAGAGACAACAAAATTTTAACGATGGATGTCAAGGTGGAAGTCAGTTGAACACTTTGTATTTGGGACGAACTAGACATTATAAGAACTCTTTTAGTGAAAACTCAAGTCAACATGACCACCTGTTTAGGGTAAGTAGAAGTAATAATATTTTTAAGATGGCTGCCCTGAGAGCTGTATTAGATGCAAAATAGGTACTAGAAATCATAGGAAGTCTTTTCAACATCCATATCACCATCCGTTCAGGACTGGTAAATGTGTTTTTTTAAGATCACTGCCATGGTAGACCTGCCTACCCTGACGAGTTTGTCTCAGTAAGGCAGTGATTGTTTTCCATTCATTTGACCATTTTTTAGTAAGGTGAAACAAAATATCAGAAACTGCTGCTGTAAAACTGCAAAACATAATAAAGTTCAACTGAAAAGTTGGTAAAATATGCGTAGACTTTATTTACCACCAGTACAGTTGCACAAACTTTAGTTCCAAAACCCTATGCAGCTTAATGACTTGTTGCTGTCTCTCAACTTGACCTAATTCTGGGAAATTCTTTTTCCATTTCACATAATGATGGCAATCATATCTCCTGCCACAAGACATATTCAAATTGGCATGTGCTGTCCAATAAACGTAATTGTGGTCTTTCCAGCTTTTATTCACAAGAATCTGAATTTTGTTTATTCTTCTGTGTTGATTATTAACATATTTAAGAGGTATATTTTCCCTTTTGTCTAAAACATGCATCGCTTGCTGGACACCATTGTTTAAAAACTTTAATCAACAGTTTGATCATGCTGATGCTTTGCATGAACAAATAGGTACAGTTTAAAGTATATGAGGAACTGCTGTAAAAGAAGTTGGTTCCCTGAAAAATCTCACTACTACCAATATGAAACATGGATCCAAATCAAACATGGATGAACACATTTTCTGGATTTTTTGGCAATACTCATTTTTTCATAGTTTTTGGTTTTGTGTTGTAAGTCTGCATTTTAAGGGTAATTCTCATAAGACTTATGGCAAAATCATAAGGGTTGACAGGTCTACCATGGTAGTACAATTGAATGCTGGAGAAACACCTAGAAAATAGGGATAAACGTGTTTGTAAATTATCATGGCATTCCACCCCATAGTTTAAGAGAAGTAATGATAACAAAGTTTTGCTAAAAGGTTCAAGAAACCAGATGACAGCCAAAACACAGTAGACAAAAGGCTATTGGATAAACTCTAAAATATACTACTTCTTCACTGGACAGGTAAAACTGTAATTATATGCCATATTTACACTTGCATATAATTTTTAATATGAAAAGCAAAGTGTAGCTAGCATCACTTATAAGTTATGCAACTATTGTTAAAACAAAGAAGCTGCTGCTTTTCAGCCTCTGGTTTCAATTAACTTCTGAGCAAAGCAGCGAAATGAAAAAAATGTGTCTCCTTAGAAACAGTCGAAATTTTTAGAAAAAGGATAAAATTCATACTTCTATCATCTTCCCGATATCTGTCATTCAGATCTTGACGAGATCCAACTGTTGACAGTCCCCGCTCATGCAGTTTTTCCTCCAATTGTTGTGCTGTCATATTCTCTGGTCTTGGACAAGGAGGTGTGTTTGCTAACATGTCCTTTGGTAAAGAATTGCAATGAAATACTAGTTGATTTAAATATATGCAGAAAGCAACAGACATATTTCTAATCAGAAACAGGCAATACAAATAAAGCTCATCAATCAATTTAAAACACTCTACTGCAAAATATTTACATATTCTATGGCATTTCCTAATGCAGCTAAGACAAAAATTATTGCAGTGTCTTTATCTTTATTTTGCAAATATTAATCTAGTTTTAATTAATGTTGCACAAATACAAAATAAATTGCTGATATCACCAAACATACAACTTGAACAGACTCAGATCTGCAAAAAGATCTGGATTAATGCAGTTTGTTTGGATTTATCAGTAGACTAAAATCAAAGACCTGGCAGACCAGGGTATATGTTGTTAGCAACTAGATCCACCTTGCACACAAGCAGGTGTGGTAAATGCAAAAGGAACTTGATTTACAAGACACAAATTCTAATTTGTTAAAGAACAAAGCAATTAAAACAAAACAGTATGACTCCTTTAAAAAATTTGTATAAATTTTAACAAAATTATCAACTTGCACAATAATTTTAGCAGCATTTTAAATGTACTGGATGGATGCTTTGCACAAAGCTAATTTAATTTCTTTTCATGTATTAAAATAAGTGCAGCATTTTCACCAAATAGTGGAATGTTTGACATTCAATAAAATATCCTTATTATTTTTCAGTATATAAAACATTTTACAATCTTGTACAATGTATTAAACTCTAAGCTACAAGTAGATATTGAATTAAGCAAACTACTGTCCATTCTCTTTCATAATATTTCCATGTACTGATAATTGTCTGAAGACAATGTCATACACCATCTCCAGTCAAATCAGATTTATATTACACTGTAATGTGAAAGAGTTTGAGTAAATAAAGTACGGACAATCCTTACCCCCAAAAATGTTTAGCTAGATATAATCTTATTCTGGTAAGATTAAGACTCCATACATGACTCACGTTAGATTTTTTTGTAGGAAATATTCAACATTTTTACTTTAAATAACTTTAAAAAGTATTAATCTGAAGTAAAAGTATGTGAAACATTACCTCTGGTAATCCAAGTGCTTTCAGGGCTTCAGAAATAGCAATCTCGGCACCTGCTTGAAGCACCTGTCGACCAGTGTCTTTCAGTTGTTTCTTTAATTTCTCAAGGCTGAGGAAATCACTCCAGTTTACTGGATAACAAATATTTATTTCAAACAGCTTTATCTATATATCTAACAGATTTCCTTTTGAGGACCTGTATCATAATCTGGCTTTAAAACAACAATAAGAATCATTCCAAAGTAGCTCAGAAGTATACCTAAAGAGCCTTGTTTGCAATAAATACAACAGGATAACAGGTTCATGTAGTTAGAAGTTGACAATTTCTTTTTAACTTAAAAGTCATTTATTGTGAGTTCCTGCAGCGAAATTCAATAATAACGAGCATCCCTTAAAATAACTGATCCAATTAAACTCAATTGTCTTCAATTTAAGGTGCTTCTGTATAAAATAGTCCAATTATGTGGATTTGGATGGTATTAAAATATGTAATTATATACAATGTATCCACCACACACTCCTTAATGCTGCATGAATAACTTCATGAACCTGTTTATAATACAATAGAATATAAATCTCATATTTTAAAAAGCTGGTAAAAATAAGAAAATCAAAGCTGACAAAGCATGAGTATGCTTTCAAAAAGCCAGTCAAACTGAACATCCAATATTCAAACATTTTAAACGTTAAGATGTAAGATTATCATTCAATATTGATGGCAAGTAGTAGAGAACCATATGTACATAAACAATGCATATATTCCTTTATTCTGAGGACTGTTCCAGTAAAAAATATCTGGGATCCAGGGAAATTATTTTTGTTATGGGTTCTCAATTATAGATGCAGTTTAGAATTATCTTATCATTTAAATATGAACTCTTTGAAAGTAAAGAAGATTGGCATATAGTTTTTAAAACATGCCTTGCCTAATACAAGACTGCATTTTCATCTGTTCTAAATCCATGCACATTATTCCAGAACACTGTGACTATTGCAAGTCAATTATGCTAAGCCTTATTAGTACATACAGGCTATGGAGTTGTACTCGGTTAATGCCCAAAGCTCTCTGCAAAAAGATGCATACTAGATAAAAAATTTATCTTGAGGAATTAATCTGTGTAAATGTATTAATGATAACTTATTTCAGAAATTTGTGTTTCTAACTATGAAGCTTAAAACTTTATCTTTTTACCGCAGATATACGAGTGAAGCAATTCAAACTTAAACTCAAATTTGTGAGTATTTAGTGAGTAATACATTTCATCTTAATGTATATCAAAAGTCTGTAGTCAATTAATTGACTTCATCAGATCTAATATCCACAAGAATCTGTGCAGGGCAATGTAAATAATACTATCATGTAACTACAACAACTTTTTCTTTTCCTCAACTGTTAGCCATTATTTGCATCTCTGATGCTATCTCCCATCTGTGTATATGCTGCATCTGATGTTTATATACTCTACCTTTCATGAGTTATCAAAGAAGATGTGTATAAGGCAACCTCACCTATAACACAGTATACCCTTTAGGCTCCCTTTTGAAGTGATATAGTACATTAACAATTGCTGAACTGATTAACGTTTTAATACTATATTTCCATCAATTAAGATTGTTTTTTCAGCTAGAGAGACTTGTAACATGTAAATGAACCCCTCATCAAAACATTTGTGAAGGATGAGTGGCATTACTAGAGTAAAGCCAGAAGCTGAGCATGTATTCACAGCAAGTTACTCAGTCATAGGCAGAAACAGGTGCCCTTCAAAGAAAAAGAACCTTTTTTATCAGTCACATGATTGATGTGTCATTTAAGGTATCCTATACGAGGTATCTCATAGTTGAAAGTGAAGCGTTTTGTTGTCTAACTAAGACAGGGAGGGAAAAAATCACATTGTGGTGAAACCTCAACTTCCAACAAAGAATGGGTGGGTGTATACATGCTCAGCCTCCGGCTTTACTCCAATAATGCCCTTCATCCTTCACAAATGCTTCAATGAGGGGGTAAATTGTTTTTCATAAAGCCATCAGCCTCACATGTATACACAGCATTTTTAAAGATCGACAACAAAACATCTTCTACAACATCAATAGGAAAAGTAAGCCTATTTCTGTTAAGCTGTAAATTATAAACTGAAACTGTATGCTATTAATAACTGCATCAGCAAAACCCGTACTATTAGTCTGAATATCCCTTAGATAAAATTTTTTAAAAGTCTTTACTGATGTCCAGTCTGCTGTTTTCAATATATTGTGCAAGGAACAGCTTGGTCTGAAAGCAGCTGATGCTGCAGCAGTTCTGTAAGAACAAGCTTTGAATTTTGATGTATCAATTCCTGATTGTTCTAAAACCATTTTTAACCATCTTGAAATAGTACTAGATGTCACAGCTATATCTGAACAATAAGATACTAGAACTTGAGTAGATTTCCGAAGAGGTTTAGTTCTGCATAGCACAAAGCTGTTCATCCTCATAATATAGTACTTCCAACTGGAAATTCTTACCTTGTCTTGAGATTTTCAACAAGTTATGCTATGTAAATTCTAAGATTTTAGAGTTGGTGCTCTTGGAGCTGTAGAGAATGTAATAACAGCAAACTGCTTCATTGTTAATAACCTTAAAGATATAGTTTCCAAAAGGAAAATGGGTACACAGGTATTTTAAGACAATGTTTACATACCATGTGTCAATACATGTTGGTTTTGGCATACTTTTGTTAAACAGTCCCTTCAACGATTTATTAATCAACAAAGGATTGAAACACCATGCATTATCAAATATTCTCAAAGTAGTAAGTAACATTGCTGTGTGAGTATTGATGACACTATTTGACTTACCTTCAGTTACCAAAGAATCTAAGAAATAAATGTTACCTCAGAGACATAAAAGGGATTAATTTTAATGATTTTACACCAAAATTTCAATTCTTTTTCTTGCCAAGTTATATTGTTTTGTTGTCCCAGATCTCTGTGAATCATTAATGATGTCCACATTTTGTTGTTGGCAGTCCCTATGGTTAAAGATAGGGTCTTCCCTAGAGGATGAGTTTGACCATAGTGTGGAAGAGTCAGTATATATTTGTGCCTTGGAAGTCTAATTGGAAGAGAAATTAAACATGACAAGGGTAAAGGAAACCAGGATTCTGATGTCCAATGTGGAACAATTAAGAGTATTTTGCGAACCTTATCAGTAATAATTTTATTAAATTAATTATATTTTCCCAACAAGATTAAAAGGGGGAATAATGTATGGGCTTAGGTCATGCCAGGAGAAAGAAAAAGCATCAATTTTGAATGCACATGGTTCTGGGAACCATGAGATGAACTTCTTTAACTGACAGTCTAATCTAGACGCAAAAAAATCTTTGTCTGGAACAAAAGTCAGTGCACACAATCTTTAAAAAATTTCTTTCTTTAGCATCCATTCAGTGGAGTCAAAAAAGTTCCTTGTCACGTAATCTGCCACAATATGGACTGCAGATATGAAAATTTCCCTTTCCAAGCACCATTTCCAAATCTGTCTAACTAGCTGATCCAATTTTTGAATTGATGTCATTCCACCCAAATTATTAATATAAGAGACTGCACATATGTTTTAAGAATGAATCTCAATATGGATATTTTAGTGATCTGAATGATATGCTTGTAAGGCAGATTTAATTTGTGGGCTCATTTGGGAGACTAGGATAAACAGGTCCCCTTCCTCTATTGGAATTTTGATAGTGATACCTTTACCTATTTTAAGGATTATAAAGTTGAGATCGAAATCTTTCCCTCTGATTGAGATTTGGACCTCGTATGGGTCCACCACCTCTAGCACCATGGCCTCTATTGAAACCTCTGTGAATATGGGGAAATTTTCTTTCACAAGTGCAAACCCAGTGTCATATCTTTTAACTTCCTTGGCCACATCATCCCCAAAAAGCATGGATGTTATGGGGTATGCATATTACAAAGATTGAAATATTTCCTTTTCAAATGTGGTCGAATCATCTGCCTCCACCTGACCGTTAATGGTAATAGCATCTGGCTTTTTCATTTATGGCAATCTGAGACTTTAGTAATTCTGCTAAATGGACAACTGGCATAATGCTTGCAGCAACAAGATTTTGTATATCCCTAAAGGCTTTGTCATAAGAGGAACTTGTATGCTAAGGTCATTCCAAATTTCTTGATTGAAAAGTGGGGAACCCAACTTATCAGTTTTCTGGGATTTTGTACTTCTGTACAATTTCATTTGTTGCATATAAAGAAGTGAATGTAGGATTAATCAGCTCTGCTAAGGATTTAGGTATTGGCTCTCCTTTTTGGGGAGTTGTCAGTTTGGGTAACTGCCACATATTATCAACATTGCAAGTAGAAATACGGTTTTAATCAGGCTGCAAAGCATCAAACAATGCCCCATTTATTCATCGACTCAAAGAAATATGCTTGAGTAGTCTACTTAATCACCCTCTGCTGGGGTAAGATCAACATTGCTATGTGTCCCTTCATATGTAACTCCGGTAAGTGTTCACCAAAAAGAGCATCAATTTTATTGTCATCTGCTATAACAGGCTGCATTTCATTTAGATGCAATTTTTTCTTCAATAGCTCAATATTTGTTTCTGACAGGTTATTTATGTCTATGAGACTGGACATCCTTGACTGTCCGACATTTGTTACTTGTTTTGCCGCCATAACATGATTGCGTTTTGGCATTTTGTGAACTTCAGTCACAACAGACTTCAATTGTTTTCTCTTTTTTGTTTTTTGTTCTTGTATCTTCATAACTCTCTCATTTGAGGAACTTGGCTGAGCTTTGCAAAAGGTTGCAATATCCTCAGGCCTAAAACCTGAAAATCCCGAATCTGCTTTGAGGTCAGTAATTGAGAGGACTTCATCCTCTTCAGTAGCCATTATAAATAAACAAAAACAAACTAAGCTGGCTACTATTATTGTGCTTACCAGGTACTTACCATTCTGATACAATTACAGAATAATAACTATGAGATACCTTATGCAGGTGGCTCATTTATATTGGATACCTTAAATGACACACCATGTGACTGATAAAAAGGTTTCCTTTTCTTTGAAGAGTGATTGTTTCCACCAATGACTGAGTAACATGTTGTGTATACATGTGAGAGTGAAGGCTTTACGAGAAATATTTGCCATTTAATGTAGTAGCAGCAATCTTAGGCTGTAAAGTATGGCAAATATTTGTAAATTACAAAGTTCTGATCTCATTTTCTCACTGATGCATTTGCGCTTTAATTGATCCTTGCAAATGCCAATTTCTCACAACCATTTTATGCACAACTGGGCACTTGGTACACACACAACATAGTTTCTTGTTAGAATAAATTTTTTATGTGAGATGTCACATTTTACTTTTGTTTGGCTTGTCATGTAAAGTCAAAGTAACTGTGACTAATACTGACAAAACAGTTATCTTTCCTGTTATATTTTAAATGGACACAGTAAAATCATCTAAACATCACTGTATTGTATACTTTTCTTTTCTTTAAATTTGTTAAAAATTCTTCAAGAAAAATAATGTTGATATATACAAATATTTTAACTCTTAGCCTCAAATGGATGCATTTTCTCTGTTTGAAATAAAAGATTGTACCTTTTGGCCAAACAACGGTTCCATTTGGCAGACAACCTGGAATTGGTAGAACAGCATCTTCTAATAGGTTGAAAAATACCGGACACTGGCTGTGATCATTGGCCATACATATTCCTGCCCCAAATGTAGCAAGCATCTGAAAATCTTTCTTCACTATTTGACACCTTTGAAAAAAACAGAAAAACTGATCATCATTACAATCAGCACCTATGGAAAATACTAAAAATTAAAAAAGCATAGTTCTTAATTTAACAGTAATGAAACTGTCACTTTTTCCTCAAACATTTAAGCTAGTTAAGTTAAAAATCTGCAATTTGATTAATTATCAGTGTTAAAATAAAAAAAACAGTAGGAAAAGTAATTATGCATGAAAAAATTTGTCAATAATTTGTGCTACACATCATTTTTTTTTAAAAAAGCACTCCCAATGAAATATATATTAGAATTTGATACATAAAAGCCTTTCAAACACCTTGCTTCTAAGGCAAATAGAGATCAAAATTGCAAACTTCTACATTCCCAAACAATTTGGTCAATATTTTCAATACATTCATTAAAGTTTCTAGCAAGCACCTTCACAATCAGAATAGAAACAGCATTTTGCTCCTATCAAATAGCAGCACAGTTGGAAAAAACTATCAGTAGTCTCTTATATATTCTTTACATTTCAAGGGCTGCACTAACACATGTATAAGATACAGAAGCAATGTCCCCAATATCCATTATTTTGGTTAATTAATTTTCTACATTCAATTAATACATAGCATTTATATCAGACCATAGGTCATTATCATCTTCAGTAATTTCAGTATTCTGCGTTTAGTCCATTGTTTTTTCATTCCCCCAATGATTCCTTTGCCCAGAAGTATGTCAAACTGTGATGTAATATTGAACATTAAAAAAACCAACAGCATGGTCTAATTGCTACAATCAAGCCTCCTGATGAATTTGAGGACTTCCTAATAGTCAAAACATAGAGAGAAAGCTTGCAAATAAGCTTATAAAATTGTCACTGTGCACATTTTATAATGTGCTGTAGATGTCAGCATGTACCTCGCAGAATTTTACTGTGCTAAAAGCACAGCCTGGAGAAAACTGTAGATTAAAACTATCTGACACTTTGTACACTATTTTGCTATGTGATTACAACATGAGTAGCAGAAATGTGCTACCTACTTCTTCACACATAATTCTAACAATTAGTTATCCTCTGATCAATACCTGTCTTTAAAACTTATACACTTTATTAACTTATTAACCCCTGGCACTGTGTTCATGTGACAGGAGGTAGTAGCCTACTGCCGAGCTCTGTAGTGTCAAGGTTAAGTAAGATACACTAAAGTGGGTGGTCTTATATAGCGGTAGACAGATGTAGCTCTACAATGATGCCAATAAATCTGGACGTTTTAGTTGCACTACAAAATACTGAGAGAAAACTTCATTTCTGGACCTGTTGTTTTTCCACCCCAAATCCACGTATGGTCAAAATCTGATTTTGTGTCTGGATTATAGACTTTTTGGCCTCAGATCTAAGGCAGTCTGGACTGAACTGCACACAAACAGGTGAATCTGTGCAAAAGGTAGGATAAGGTGCACATTCAGACCAAAGGGTGACCTAGTTACAAAAATGACAGATCTGTTAAGCAAAAAAAAAAGAAGAAAAATCTTGAACTTTTCCTCTTCTGCTCATGCGTGAGCAAAATAACCAATGGAAAATGATGCTTCTAACACAATTAGGCATTAGGCTAATGGAAAATTACTTGGAAGTCTATGTATTAGGATGTAATAGGAAATAGCCCCCAAAATGTGTTTCCTGCTCGCATTTCATGAGAAAACGACAAAAACCTCCAGAGGTCATAGAATTAAGCTACCAAGGAGGAATGTTAAGTTAAAAGTGATAAAGATTCATGAATAATAATATCCATAATGTGATTTAAAATATTAAGCAAGAACTGTTTTAATAAAATAGACAACAGAGACATGCTGTTGATTATCAAAGGACACATTTCCATGACCTGATAACCCCAAACCAAGGATATGGTCAAACAAATAAGTACATGCTACCATTATACATTCCCAATAGTATATCAAATGGATGCAGAACTAACTGTAATAGGGACACGTATTAAACTTCTTGACTCAGTGGCTCCAATTAAATAAATATTGCAAAAGTGGGAGTGGTACAAAGTGACAAATAAAGAACTCAATAATGTTATATTCAAACTATGCATTCAACTGGATAAGAATTTAATAAAATAACAAAAATAAAATCAAAAACAACGAAATTGTTCAAAAATGTGTCCTACTTCTTCAATACATAACCTTATTAAAAACTGGAACAACATTGGTACAGGGAGAAATGAGTGTTTGGCATCATATCGTATTATCCCAAAAGTAACCGGTCATGATATTATGGAATTACATCTGTTGAACACAAAATGTGTCTATACACCATGAATTTACTCATATATTGCAATTAAAGAGAAAAATTACAAACTTACAATCAACCATTACATTGTACCTCTTTGGACAATACAACAATTACCTTACAATAAGCTCCTGTTTCCCAACAAGATCGAACGTTACACCAGTTGGCCATTCCCAGTCCAGCCCTGAAAAAAAGCAATTAAAGTGAATTTTTTTTTATTCATTACAGCACTTTATGACATCTTTTGTTTTTCAAATTATGCTTAACCAGAAAACTTGGGCATAAATTAATGTCATACAATTAAATACTATAATAAAAAAGACTCACTATATTTCTGGAGCATAACCGTGCTTATTATTTCTCCCACATACAAGTTTCATATAATAATATTTTCAAAAACAAAACACTGAAAGTAGAATTACATGCAAGGATCATCCACGATCATTCTTGTTTCTAAATGCTAATGAAAACATTATTAAAAGCTTTACCAAGGTATTGAATTCTATAAATGTTAGCTTCCTGTCAATTTTATTCAAAGAGATTTCTTCAAGTGGATGAGAAGCACTAAATATGTGACATAACTTTTAAAAATGTCAACATGTTAAAAGGCTACAACTAAAAATATTAGTGAAGGCCTGGGTCTGCATGTTATGCACACAACTTCTTCAAATTAGAAACTTTACCGAGAATCTTACTAAACTGTAAAAGTTGCCATTGGGAGGAATATTACAGTGAAACCTGTCTTGAAATACCACTGCTAAGTGAAACCACCTGTCTTGAGAGACCATATTCTCGATGCACAAATTTAATGGCATTGTGACCTGCTATGAGAGACCACCTGTTTTGAGAGACCATAATTTTATGGCAGAAAGGATGGTTTTTCAAGACAGGTTCCACTTTACCCATTTTCTCACATCCAACAAAACTTGGCTCAACCAAGATGAGAAAAAAAAATTCCCAATGATTTTCCTCAATAAAAAGACCACACTTGTAAACACTTATCAGTTAATTTTCATCATTTCTATTAGAAAATCTTAACAGTTTCATAAACATTACGTGTAGGATAATGTAAAGCTTCAATTTGAGGAGAAATTTCATGACACTAAGCAAAATGGCTTCTGCTGATTCTTAGGGCAATTTTTAGATGTAGAACATTAGGAAGACATTGGGTACTCACCATTGTCGAGTGCTTTCAGGTCAATTGTATGTTTCCAGTCCTCAAAGCCTATGTTGAGAGTCTGCTGACATGGATCAAATCGTATATATCCCCGAAATGTATGAGCAAATATCTCAAACAGTTCTAGCGTAACACAGCATTGGACACCAAGACAAAGGTCATCAAATGAGCAATACACAAGTCCTGTGTTAGGCATAGTTAAGGACAGCTGGGGACAACCTACAACAGATGTGAAAATAATTTAAACAAACAAAAATCTTTAGTATCAAAGATATAAGAAAATTACATTACGAGTTTAATCCATTTCATTCAAAGAGATGGTAGCTGCTGATTCTACTGATGTAGAGTTTAGTGTTTCAGTAATTATGACATCTTTTCAGAAACCTTGTTTTTAACGAAACTAGAAATAATGGTGCTGACATGGCATTGGGATCTTGGTTTTTAAATTGCTCAGGAAAACTAGATAACACATCATCAAAGTTAACTGAGCTCATATTAAGATGAATCTTTACACCAAAATTAACTGAAATCATATTAGAAGTTAATGCCAGACTGTTTTCAAAATCTAAGCCTAGACCTGTGTACAGGTGGAAAAACAGATGGACTGACGGACCCTATTTCTTTGTTCTTTCAGCTATGTTGCAGAGGCCAAAAGCTGCTGCATTCATAAAAAGAGGTTGTTGAACTTACTACCATCTTTATCAAGAAGCATTTCTATTTGTTCTTCCCTGGTGCCTACTGTGCTCAAACCACGGTTTGATAATTCATTGCTTAACTGGTCATCTGTCATGTGACGAGGATTTTCACAAGGCTTGTTATCCAGAACATCCTGCCAATGTAATATAAAACAATTATCACCATATTTATACACAATCATAGAGAGAAAATAAATCACATGTAATGTATCCAATCATTTGTTATTATCACATCAATGTTTAGATGATATAAGGTTCATGACTTTTATAATAATGTAACAAACCATATAATGTTCAAGGTATTTCTTTGATATGGAAGAGAACAAACAAGATGTGGAAGGGAGAAATTCATGTAATGATAAGGAGACCATGAACATAAATTCATATTTTAAAGCCATATTCAAACTATTAAGAATAAGACAGATATCTGATCCTCATTTTAACAATGATAAAGTATGCAGTATTGAGTACAATTACATGATAAACATGTTATTAAAGTCATAGGTACAGTTACATGAAAATGTGCTTTTAAAGTCATAGGTACAGTTACATGATAATGCTTCAAAGTCACAGGTACAGCTACATACATTATAGGCACCATTACTTAAAACATGCTTTTAAAGTCACAGGTACAGTTACATGATAAACATGAATCTCACATCACTGGTACAGTTATGTGATAAATGTGCTTTTAAAGTCACAGGTACAGTTACATGATAACATGAATCTCACATCATTGGTACAGTTATGTGATAAATGTGCTTTTAAAGTCACAGGTACAGTTACATCATAAACATGAATCTAACATCATTGGTACAGTTATGTGATAAATGTGCTTTTAAAGTCACAGGTACAGTTACATGATAAACATGAATCTAACATCATTGGTGCAGTTGTGATAAATGTGCTTTTAAAGTCATAGGTACAGTTACATGATAAACATAATTTTAAAATTATAGGTATCAAATATCATACCAACTTACCTAAAAAAAAATATGAGGGTTGCACAAAGAATTGAAATGGGTCAGATGACATACCTTTATCGTCTTGATAACCTCTGCCATTGCAACTTTACTTTTGTCCATATGAAGTAAATCAAGAAATTCAATAATGGAACCCAATTTTATTTTCCGGAGTGAGAATTTTTTCAAGAATGTTGCTGTTTGATTGATTAAGCTCTTTATCCCTCCAAGAATTTGATCTGAAAAAAAAATCTTACCATTAAGACATGATTTTATTATGGCCTTTAATTCTTACCTGCATGAAAGTTTTTTTATAAATAATAATTTCCTTGTTAAAGTGAATCTTTCCCCTTTCTCCTTCATGAAAATAATTAAAAGTTATGTCAATATGAAATGTTATAGCTAAATATGGTTTCTACTTAGAGGCTGTATAAAACAAATTTAATAATAAAACAAAATCAAACAAACAGTATAATCCTAATATGAATTATGTATCATACAACAAATCATTAAATAATAGCTATTTATTTATAACAGATACAATTCTGTTAAAAACAGCACAAATTATGGACTAAAATTATATAATTTTCCTGTCCAAAAATGTTCTGTAAAAAATATGAAATATTGTATGTTTTTTTAAAGTTGGCCTGTTAATTAAAAACTAGACACTGAATGCCAGCTTGTATTAGCATCATATAACTCTTGCTACATTAAAATGGCAGCCATGGAGAGAAGAGTGTGTACCCAACAGTACAGCCCAAAGGTTCAAAGCCTTTCCTGAATGCTTTGGCAATCATTAGCCCACAGCAATGAATGGTCACTCTTACATGATAAATAGTCAAATAATCTGTCCTAATGATCTCCCTTACTACATGATCATCTGCTCCTACCTGGCAAATTTCATCTGCCTGTCTGTCTATCTATCTATTTATATATGGTCACCTGCCTTCTGCAGTCAGGAGCCAAGTGGCAAATGGTCACCCTGCCTTAAGCAGTCACAAGAGCATATCAACATTGACCATTCAGCAGATGCAAACTGAATTTATGCTTTGTCAGAAAGGCAATGTTTAGATTATGGAATGTCATGTGAATCAAGCTGCAATTATTTCTTATCTCACTTGTATTTGTAGCTCCAATCACACATATTTTACTCATATATGTCAATATGTCAGGGTTGAAAGTGAGGCTCTTTTTTTCATTAAAATCAATTCATCTGTTTGATAGCTGGATAGTAAGAAAAGTAGTTGTGATATTGCAGCTTAAATGAAACGCAACTTCTGTGTCACTATATGTCACATAGTTAAATATCTTAATCTATTTGCCTGTGAAATAAAGCTATCTCTAAAGAACAAAAGTTTGTCTTTGTAAAGAGATGCATCATCTTTCATTAGTCTCTGGATCATTCAATCTTCAAAACATGTCTGTAAAATGCAGGATAAATTTTGGTTAATGGGTCACAATGGAAAGCCATATGCAGCTTCTTTGATTTTCTGTTCATCATAGGCTTCTCCGCTGAATTTCTGTTGATCCTGGTGAGTCGAGCATCTGATTAATCCAGATACAGTTTCTATAGCATGAACAAACAAAGACTAAGATCAATGTATATTTTTTGAAGTTGATGGAGATTTTAATTATCAGATGGACAAAAGTGAGCAAGTAATAGCATCTTGTGTGGAACATAATTTTGGGAAAGAACAGGTACAAATAGCAAAACAACTAACTGGCATAATTATGTACAAATAAATACTTTTGAAGAAGCTGAAAGCACAGTATTTTTTAGTATTATTTTCACAAATGTTAAAATGAAAGTGAAAAAAGGATAATCTTTGTGTCATTAGTAGTACCTCCCATATCAGCTGGGCTACCTGCACCTGCTGCTGTACTCTCAGGCACATCAGAAATGCCTTTTACTTTGCTGTACATCGAATTGCCATCACCTATTAAAGACAAAGTGAAGAAAAATAAAAGAGTAATACAGTCCGCATAGATTTATAAAAATAAATTTCAAAATTGTGATGTACACCTCTCCCTCAATAACTTGTTCACAAGATGGTACAAACAAACAGACTGAGGCAGAAGCAAGGGTGAAAGGTACAGATGGAGATCTGAAAAATGCAAAAGTGATGGACAGTGACAGAGTGAATGAATGGGTTAAGTGACTGAATACTCATTTACAAATTTGGACATTTGTGAACAAAAAACATATAATGAAATTATTCCTCATTGTTATGGTTGATTGACACTTTTGACAATGATGATTACACTGACTTTCAAACTAAAAATGAAGTTCACATGACAAAATTTATTTAACTAGTATTATTTCTTATAATACTGCAAACAGTACCGGTAAGCATTATTAACATTTTTATTGATTAAAATTTCATTGTACTTTCTTACTTACTGTACTGAGAATATTTTTTACAGAAAAGTTAACAAAATATATGACTTGTTAAAGATTTGAATTTCCATGCACTTACCACCATTTTCAATGAAAATGATGCATATAGCAAGATTTCATTTACTAACTTTGCTCACAATTTGGTTCATTTAAAAAAATACAGGGTTTACTGTTTGGCATTTTCTTTGAGAATAAAAATTTCATGTTATAAGCAAATCCACAATTTGTCCAAGTGTATTATAGCAAGGGAAAAATTTATAATTAAACGTTCCTCAAAAACTAAGGATAATGAGTTTATTTGGTTTCCCTAAGAAAAAGTGTTTCAATGCAAGTTACTTCACTTTACAACTTTATACTCAAAACTCCATCACAAAATCTGAATGTTGTACTTTTATTCAACCCTGACTCTTGGGGTACTTAGTAATATTTTCACAATACTTGTGCTTAATATAAAAAGAGCTCATAACAATGTACATTACTGTAATACCAAGAAGAAACGAACTCAGAAACTTAAGACTAACTCAAAAACTGATAAAGCACCTTCCTTGGCTAATATGATGAGATAATTCTGCTGTCATTGTAACAATAAGATGTTGTCACATATTCAGGTGCATTTTTCTTGGCCTACTGAGATAGGCCTCCATTATTAGAAGCATTGTTTGCCTTAAATGTAATTTTGCTTTAACAGCTGCAGAAAATATGTGTAATGTTGCCCTGCGCATGACTGCAGAAGTCAGGGGCAAAAAGAAATGGTTAGAAGTCATGTGTATTTGTTAGACACCACAGCTATAGCGGATCATCTTTGTAAGAGTATGACAACCCAGGTTTGTTGCAAGTGGACGTTGAAAGCTTTGTTCAAGAACAAAGGACCCATATAGATGTTTTAAGTCTCACCGTGTTGATAGACAGCCTAGGGGCATTATATGCTAAGTTGAATAGAACAAGGTATAATCAATATCCAATTGGAATTGAGAGAAGGTGTGGTTACCATATCAATCGAAATTTAATTTAGTATTTTCAAGCTAGGAACTTAGTAATTGCCCAAACATTGTGCTTTAAGGTTATAAAGCAACACTTCAGGAAAGCCACTTGCATTTTGGTGAGGAAACTTAGGAATTTCTAAGAAAAACAAAGCATCATAAAAGTCAGTAAGTTATTTGCTTAATTGTTGCAGAAATATAACATTGCAATTGTAATTATGTGCAGTATGTATACTTCATTCTTAGAATTGTTAGTATGTAGAATTACCTTTGTAGTGTATAACTTACATGTATATTTGAGAAATGAGCAATGATTATGTAAAGAATTATGTAGATTGCTAGCTCATGGTCAGAAATAAAAATTGTAATTTGGTATTTGGTAACTTCGTTGTAATCTAGTTCATTTACTCATGTAATATTCAGGATTTTGTTATCTCACAGTATAAATCAAATGATGCAATAGGATGTCACTTGGACGAGAGAAAGAAGAGTGATTGGGCAATTATTATCATTTGACACTTGTATTAAATTGTTATTCACTTGAATTTAATTTTTTGTGTTCTCAATAATTTAACTGTCGGCATTGCTAAATGGGGGCTTGGAGCTTTACCACCATCATTATTGCCAATTTCCCTTCCTACAAAATTAAGCCTGGGTGGGACTCTATAGCAATTTAAATAAAATATTGGGAGCACCCCACCCCAACCATAATAACATACCTACCACAGTGGTCACATAACAAACCCCTCCACACACCACAATAGGTGTCCAAATAGGTGGATACCAGAAGGTAGGCAAAACTGCAAACCTTTATGATTCTGCCTAAGTCTTACGAAAATGACCTTTAAAATATGGACTCACAGAATAGAGCAGAGACTATGGAAACATGTTTGATGTGGCAAAATCCAGATATTTGGCTTGTCTATGTTTGATTTGAATCAAAGTTTTGTATTAGATTTTGTGTGAAAAAACTACTAGTTTATACTTTTGTTTCTACATAGATACTAGTGACAGAGAAGAAAAATGAAACAAGCAGCTGATGAGTACACCACATAAAGCTATTTTAGAAAAACATAACAGACTTGCTGCAAATCATTATTTAGTGTGAATACATTTTCATTAATATTTAAAATTAGTGTTCTTGAAAAAAATATTTAGGTGAATACAGATCATTAATATTGTCCAATATAATATTTTATGATTAATATTTTTGTAATTTTTGGCTAAGAGACATGATTATCCTAAAGATGCATACAAAGTTTAATCTCAATAGACCCAGTGAAATGAGAGCCACAGTCAGGGTAGAAAGCATAAAAGGTAGACATAAGAAAGTGCACATTCTGTACAAACCCACTAATTGAAATTTGTACTGTCTCTAGTTAAATCCATGATTACATCCCTATGAAGCTTTAAATATTTACTAATAAACAAACTTTAATTATGCAGAAAAAAATCAGATTTAATAATTCTTGACACTAAATAATGGAACTTTTTCTAATTAAAGCATTTTTTTCCAATTTTTCTTAGTCCAACATGCAGTGAAGCAGTAAAAGAACACACACACACATATAACAGTTACCAGACATCTTAATGTAGGTGTGATAAATCACAGAATGCAAATCAATAAATGGATTCAGATTTAAGTATTCAGTTTACTCTGATGGCATAAATAGACATAGTAAAGGAGTGATAAAGTGATAAAATCATGACAGCACTTGCATTGTCTGCATGTCTAGGACTAGCACCATGGATTTCTTTTATGCCAACTTCAAAAATGAATAGTCCTAGATGTGAACTATGGGATTTGAGCAGTGCAGACAGATGAATATATGTTTATTGGTGCTGTGGTAATATGGTAGCTCTACTCCACTTCATAGATGTGAGGAAAATAACAACCAAACCTACTTTTGATATTGTCAATATCTTGCCCAGGTTCCTTTGCATCATCAACTGCACCAAGTTTGGGATCTTCTTTATTATCAAGTTCTGGAGTTGTGTCTTTTTGATCACGTCCATCCATGCATACAATACAGTCAGCAGCTATAGTATAATCCTAAAGGTTGATCAAATAACTGTTATAAAAACTTGATTAACTTGTTCATGTATTTTAATGACACATCACTTGATCTCTCATTTTATTAATTTATGTCTCATTATTTATTAATCTATGTCTCATTATTTATGAATATGTCTCATAATGTATTAATCTATGTTTCATTATTTATTAATTAATGTCTCATTATTTATTAATCTGTCTCATCATTTATTAATATATCTCTCATTTACTAATATGTCTCATTATTTATTAATCTCTGTCTCATTATTTATCAATCTGTCTCATTATTTATTAATCTATGGCTCATTTATTAATTAATGTCTCATTATTTATTAATCTGTCTCATTATTTATTAATCTGTCTCATCATTTATTAATATATCTCTCATTTACTAATATGTCTCATTATTTATTAATCTCTCTCATATTTAAAAAAATCTATCTCATTATTTATTAATTTATGTCTCATTATTTATTAATCTGTCTCAATGTTTAATAATCTGTCACATTATTAATCAGTCTCATTATTTATTATTATGTCTCATTATTTATTAATCTATCTCTCATTTATTATAAAATTATGTCTCATTATTTATTAATCTAGATCTCATTATTTATTAATCAATGTCTCATTATTTATTAATCAATGTCTCACTATTTATTAATCTATGTCACATTTATTACTCTATGTCTCATTTTTTTTTAATCTATGTCACATTATTTATTAATCTATCTCTCATGTATTCTAAAATTATGTCTCATTATTTATTAATCTATGTCTCATTATTTAATAATTTATGTCTCATTATTTTTTTAATCTATGTCTCATTATTTATTAATCTTATCAATCTTAATAGCTAATTAGCCTCATTGTCTTTATTATCATAACTACAATTTGCCAAGAATTTATTTTCAAAATAATGCATCCACCCTTTTTAACTGCACCAAGTGAACCAATGATTAAGGCTAAAATAAGCTTTTAAACCATATCTAATTTCCACTCTTTATTACCATATCTAATTTCCACTATTTTAAATCAAATCTAATTTCCACTCTTTTAAACCATATATAATTTCCACTCTTTTAAACCATATATAATTTCCACTCTTTTAAACCATATCTAATACCATATCTAATTTCCACTCTTTTAAACTATATCTAATTTCCACTTTTTAAAACCATATCTAATTTCCACTCTTAAACCATATATAATTTCCACTTTTTACACTGTGCATTGAATCTTTTTTTATATTTTAAATTTTTTGTATTTATATTTTTTACTGTAACTATTAGAAAATCATATAATGAAAGATACCATAAACACTAGTTTGTAGTCATCACATTTCTGTACCCAAACTGGCAATGTTGGAAAACGTGGGGACAGATAACGTGTTGGGTCCATGGTATCTTCTCCTTTCTTAATGGCAAAATGGATGTGATCCGTTGCTTTGCACGCTGATCTTGTTGCTGTACCGATAGAATCTCCAGCAGCAACCTATGATGTAAAATACTTTTTTATAATATGAAGCTAAAATGTCAAAAAGCTATGGAACATAACAAAAATTATAAACAAGTTCTGCCTCAGCTCTTGATTAAATTTGAAAACCAAACAGATTATAATCTTCAATTACACTGCACAAAACAAACATTGATGGAAGTTATCTTGTCAAACAACAATGCAGCATTCAGATTTAATGCACAGAGAACTATTAGAAGAATGACTACTCTCCCCAAATAACCACTTTATGTCCAATATCCTTGCCCTTTGAACTATCAACTGAAGACTCAACAAGGAGTTGCCCTTCCTCAGACTGCAGACTATGTAGAGTTTAACACAAAAAAACAATTGGCTCCCGAAAGCATTTTTGCCAAGGGAAAACGTTTGATATTGACCTTTAAGCTACTGACATCAAAATCAATAGGTAACCGTCCCTGCCCAAGTGTAGTCTATATATTAACTTTGATGAAAATTATATGCAAGAAACTTTATACATCATTCAGAAAGGCACATCACATTTTCAGCTCCATTAGTCTTTAGACTGCTGCCTCAACCTATGGGTAATACACATATTAAGACTCAAAAAAAAAGACCAGAGCAAATTTAAGTTGTGTTGGCAGAACCACCTTGTCAACAAACAATGTGATTGCTATATACCTCGACACCTTCAGTTGGCAGGATAGAAGAGGACTGAGATAAATTTGTGTTTCTTCCTAAAATTTGATAAATTATGTGCCTTGGTTCAACAATGATTTTTATTCCAAGCAAACCATTTGCCATGAGAAGAACCAAAAAGGCTTGTTTTTTTTCCCAAGTATTTCAAGAATTAAGTCCCTTGGATGTAATAAGTCTAATTACCTCCATATACCACTATCCTCTATCTAAATATACCTGCAACAGTGCAATTTGTTTTTTACTGTTTCTTGTCACATGTGTCAACTACTAAAACCAATCAATATGTATCATCAAATTATTCAGCCCCAAAAATGTCCATGGGATGGAATTACATAGAATAGTTAAAACATCTGGTTACAATTAAAAAGATTCTGCATGGTTAACATTCAACAGAAAATCACCATGTGTGAATTATTACTGCATAGGGTTTTCATGTAAATTAATATATAAAGTAGGATATAATCAATATGATATTCTGTCATTGCATACATTCTATCCAATGTGTAAAAATATGAAGCATAAGAAGATATATAAATATCATGAATGGGAATATGAGAAACAGACCTAGAAAAACATAGCAAAGGTTTTTAAATGTCAATAAAACATTAAATTTACAGTCAGAGAGAAGTTTTCTTTCAAGTCTGTAATAAATTCGAGACAATTCTCCATTACAGATAATAATAATTTAATCTGTGATAAAAGAGCAATACATACTAGCTTAAAACCTGTGTGCAGTCTGAAATAAAAAAGAACTAGATTTTCAGATACATACACGGAACTCATTGTAATTGGGATCATTGGTGTTCAGTATGCTACTGTTAGGGTACACATTGGTGATCACAAGCTCTGTGCCCTTTGGCAGCTTCTCCACATTTGTGATGATAACTTCATTTTCATTGTCAGAGCGGATAGCAATTCCAGCAAATGGAGCCACAACCTTGTTAAAAATAAACATGTTACAAATATTCATAAACTGATGCATGATAAGACATATGCTGAGAAAAATACATCAGTAGTAACAAGTCTCTATTTAAAAATAAAAACATCTGCATTATTTGAAGCAACAAATATCCCATAATTTAAACTATTTTGACATCTCACAATATCTTTATTGGAGAAAAACTACACACATTAATATTAATTAATTATTAATTATTAATATGCATTAATATTAGTCCTTATAGTTTAACTCAATACTGCTCACACTTCCATTAGATATGACTTGTAAAAAAAAGTACAGAAATTTGGGCCCAAGTAAAATTGAAAGCAATATTGAATAAGCTATGCAATGTAGGTTACAATTGCCCAATTGTAGTCCATAATTCATGTCCATTTTTTATCGGTAACCACACATTCAATTTAGAATGTTGATAAAAATTGTCTCACTGATATGAATTGCAGCTTGAACAGGGATTATGGCTTGGCAGTAATATGTATACAGAGACAAAAGAATAATGTGAATTCCAGCAACAGTATATTTCTACAATACCTTATATACTTTAAAAGAAACTAATCAAGTAAAAGAAATAATTTAAGAAACAAATATAAATCAAGTATTATCGACTGCTGTCTTTTATTCTATCGGTGCTTTTGGATTAAGACCTTATAGATACCAGAGAACACTTTAAAGTAAAAGCAAGGTAACCTTGTGAGTTTAAAATTATTATTAATAAAAGAATTGGCCCATAACAGACTGAATTATCACTGATAAAATACAGTCAAAACTATCTGTTCATTAACACAAAAATTTAATGATTGTACAGTTTTAATTTAGATAAGATATTAAACTCTCAAGGGCTTAATAATTGTTAAGGTATTTAACTGACTTGTGATTACTTTAAAACTTACCTTGTCATCTTCCTGTACTCTCAGATCCACTCCCTGATACTGGTATTCTTTCACACCTGAACCAGCATCTAGTTTTGATGGATAGAAGCCATCTCCATTACATCCACCACCCTTTATTCTTGTCTCTCGTGGAAAATCCTTGTGGCATTTTGGACCAAATATTCTGTCAATAATACTGCGGGCAATTCTATACCTGTAGTTGTAACATTATTTCATTAGAATTTAGCTGGGATGCAAAATTAAATTACCAGTCTTCCATCTAGTAATATATAGAAAGGTATTGTCTTCAAGTCTGCGCAACTTACCTCCCTCTGGCCATTGATGTCCACCCTGTCCTTATTTCATTTATTTGACTGACATTCTGTCCTTTTATAGTAATGTGACTCTCTGAATTGGTACCGTGTCCCATACTGACAGTCCAGCGTCAACTTTCATATGTGCAAACATGGGACAGTATTAATTTGTGACTTGTCAAATATATATGAAAAGAAATGTTTGAAATAAAGAAATGGTTCTATTTATTGAGATACAACATGTTAATGTAATCTTAAACGATATACAATTCCAACCCAACTAAACAAGCATTGGGAAAATGAACTCTTCCAAAAAAGATGTAAAACATGAAGTCCTTCGAGACAAAAGAAGAAATAAAATGATGAAACAAAAATCTTTCTCACATGATGGAATTTGATACATTCATCAAGAATGTGTCACACTGTCAGAGCACACTAACACTGCATGCATTCTGTTCGTGGTTTAAGCTAAAGAATATATGAATGGGTTGGTATGAGTCCTATACATAAATGGCACAGTAAAAACTCATCTTTGTGCAATCTGTTCTGTCAAGAATGCAATTCTTCAGTGACAGATTCAGTGTTCCAAATCTTGTTCACTGAGTTATCATTCCACATATTTTGCCAAGACTATGGAGCAGATCAACTTATCTAATATGCAATGCCACCATAATGATTCTTAAATTTTGAAAATGCTTTTCATCCTATATTGATATAAGTGTCCTTTTTTTAGAAATTCCATCACGTGTCTTCTAACTTTATAGCAGGACTGGCATCATCACAAATACCCATGTCAGATCCTAGATGGAACCTTGCCAGTCATCAGGAAGTGATGGATTCATATCGTAGTCTGGCCACAGCTGTTGTGCCCTTGAGATGCACACTTAAACACCTTAGTTTTAGTTAAACACTCTGTAAATGGGTAGTTTCGCAAATCAAAATCATCATATATGATAACCAAATTTTCTCTGCTATAAACATACTAATTAAAGTTTTAGAGTTATGGTGAATTTTCATAAGTGTACCATTAAGCTAAAGCTATATTTGTTCTTACCCTTCCTTTAATATATCAAATGCATTCTTGATATTTTTCACTAATTCAATGATCTTCATTAATTTGCCCAAAAATTTTTCTCCAAGCCCTTTCAAACCCTGGAAAGGTGATGTGATTTCATGAGCAATGGATAGCAGTTCCTGCACAACCTGGTTCTTAACTGATGCCTAGAATGAAATAAATATACGAGTCTTATTTCTATAATTTGCACAGAAAGGTAGTATGCCAACTCCAATCATGGAAAGTAATGCATAATAAAGATTTATAATTATTTAATTTCACTGCTATCTATAAAATTTATATCAATTTTTTTTTAAAACACATGAAGAAAAAACATTGTCAGGATTCAATCTTCTATGTAATTTTCATCTAAGCTGTTAGTTTGCGCAATAATACATGACAACATAAAATTTATCATAAGTTTTCATAATGTGGGCTTCATACCATATGCTGTGATGTTTTATAGTTATTGTCATATTTACTAATTAAATAAAAGCATTTAAAATTCAGATTTACTTAAAGAGTAAATAAAAGTGCATGCATTATAGAACGTATCTTACAGATGTATTTCTTCCCCCTGTGAACTGGCTGATGGGATCATTTGTATGGTCTATTATCTTTTCAGCCCATTGTTTGCCACCTTCTGCAAGTGCTTTCACTGCCTTGACAGACATATCCATGATTATTTCAAATTGCGAGACAAGATCCATCCAGCCAGGTTTCTTATCTGAAATAAGATTGCCAACATAAATATGCAGTTTACAAATAAAACTCAAACTTTCTACTATTACAGTAAAATTTCTGCTACACTTATTAACTATTTTTTAATATGTCTATTCATGAAAAATGAATGCATGTATTTAGAAAATAATTCTGCAAGATATCTTTTGAGATCAATTGTTTTATGAAAAAACTGTAATATTTACAGATAATTACAGTAAATCCATTAAGTGAGAACTTTCTGGCATCAATGAAAATATAACATTTGGCAATACATATTATTTTGTTTTCTAGAAAGTACCATATATACTCACATAAAAGTTGACCTTGTGTCACCTTGAAACATGACATACAAAATTATTTTATAAATCTAGGGATAATGTTGGAAACTTGAGATATCTGCAGTAGACAAAAATAATGTCAATTCCAGTATGTTTACATTTCCATGCAAATATTCCCAGTGAGAATTGCTTATATGGTAAGCATTGTATTTATCTATTTCATGATTGTATTCATTGCACAATACTTGTATCTAAAGTTATGAGAATCAAAATAAGTTGAAAAAAATTAATTAGCCTGTTTTCCCATATGACAATTTTTTAATAGAGCCACAAGTATGACATTTGTTCATTTTCAATTAACAGAGGGTGATCAAATGAACTCCTGTAATCTTGCTGCACAATTGACATGTGTTTAGTTGCAGTCATTTATTCCTTACTTTTCACTTACTGTAGCATAGTGTTTACATAAAAACCAGCATATGACAGTTAATCCATTGACAAGGAGTCAAAAGTTATTTACAATGACTAGATAACCATGGAGGATATCAGAACTATGAGACAACATGCAAGAATTCTTGGACCTGGTACCACATGGCATCATATCTGGTATAAGATACTGTGAATTGCAAAAATGTGGACTAAATTTACCTTCATTATTTATTTGTAAGAAAAGTGGAATTAACATATTATGGGATATTGTAAATTTAGTCATTATGATCTCTGTTTTTTAAAGTGTTATGTAACCTATAATTACAATTCATTAATTTATGATATATATATATATATATATATATATATATATATATATATATATATATATATATATATATATATATTAATGCAAGAACTGTTCATAAGGTCCACAAAAAGTAATATATAGTAAAAATCTTCTATAACAGTATAAATCATTAGAAATAATACTCTCATATATATATATATATATATATATATATATATATTAATGCAAGAACTGTTCATAAGGTCCACAAAAAGTAATATATAGTAAAAATCTTCTATAACAGTATAAATCATTAGAAATAATACTCTCATTTTTTCTACCATATTATAAAACAATTTCTTTCAAATTTCTTTATTATTTAATTTAAAATTAGATTAATTCTATATAGAAAATCATTACATACCTTTAAAGGAAAAAACTATTTCCATGATATCATCCTTGGCACGGAGTACTTCTTGGATTGACATGGTAATACTACAAAATAGGTAATATATCAAAAGAAAAGAATATTTACAAGATATCATCCTTGGCACACTGCACTTCTTGGATTGACATGATAATAATACAAATAATACAAAATAGGTAATATATCAGAAGAAAAGAATATTTACAAGATTATCAACATCATTATCAACCAATAAAGATTCATACGCAAGTATGCATTCCCCTAAATTCAGTTACGGAATGATTGTTTATCTTTTAGGCTCCATGAACTATAATAAACCAAAAATTGCTGTGCAAACTATATTTGGAGGTGTGGAGGATAATGATACAGGAATACATTCAATATAAGTAATCAAAACGTTGCATGTGCCCAATCCGAAAACAGCAATTTCCTCTCAATCGTGTACAAATTTAAAACCATTGTCATATTTAGGTATATAATTAAATGATGTATACACCAATAATGGGTTCTTACCAAGCATATTATGCAAGGGAAGTTCATCATAAACATGCACAAAAAGTATACAATTTCTAAGCATCATTTGTGATTTTCAATGTGCATGCAATTACATTGCCATGATTTGTGACTCTCCTGCAGATTACTGCATCAAAAAATTGCTCCCACCTGCTCAATAATGAGATTATGTTTAGTCTTGTTTTCAGCCACACAATGATATCAGGAGATATGACCATACCATCTTAGTTTTCAGCCACACAATATTATCAGGAGATATAACCATACCATCTTAGTTTTCAGCCACACAATATTATCAGGAGATATAACCATACCATCTTAGTTTTCAGCCACATAATGATATCAGGAGATAAGACCATACATCTTAGTTTTCAGCCACATAATGATATCAGGAGATAAGACCATACCATCTTAGTTTTCATTTAGTATGCACCAGTTCTACTGAATACCAAAACTGTGAAGGCTAAATAGCAGACATGCTCTAGAGTTGAAATTGCTAGCACTACTGAATGACAGAATTGTCAAGGCCAAATAGCCAACATGCACTGTCTTTGAGATTGAATCGCCGTGTATGAAATATTGTCAAGTCAGAATTTCTGATGCTTGAGGAAGGCCTGCCAGTATGAATGATTGACATAGCAATGCAGCATTGTCACTGTATTGAGGCAGAGTCACCATAACATTTTATACTTTGAGTGGATTGAAGACAAAAGGCCAAAAAGACACTGCATCCTGAGAATGGAATAACTGGATTAGTATGCAGTGGAAATCCCCAAGGAACAGACTTTCATGTGAGGATATGTACCTGTGTTTTTTATTGTAATATCAGCAGGACAATAACAAACACTATCTAAGCAAACCTGAATTGAGGTATAAACACAAATAATTGTGAATGATGAGAAATGGCAAGGAAAGGTGAGTGGGCTTGAAAAATATTAATTGAAAAAGGCTAATACAACAAAAGAAATGCTAATTTTTTTTAACTCAAGGACAAGTGACCTGATGAAATACTGCATAAATATCTGGCTTAGATATTTTGCCTTACTAACAGTGTATCAATCATGCATTATTTTTTTTAAAACTCTCAGCATTTCTCTGTGAATCACAACACACACCAGTAGATTTTTCACATGACATTTCAAAGACTAACGGAACACCTTTATGTTATATGAGACAACACAAGTAAATGGACAAAAATTCAACAAAATTTATTTCTTTAAATTGCAACCAAAACTAAACAGAATATGCACTTCTATCAATTTCCTTTAGGCCACATTTCCATGTGAAACATCAAAATATGACTGGTCTAAAGAAAGTCTGCACTTATTCAATCCCACTTGTATAATCAATAATGATCTTGACAGTTATATAAATTCCATTCACTATGCATCTGGTGGAAAATGATGCAAATATTGAGAATCCGCACACAACTGGGTTGCTAAAACACCATGATAACAATAATTACTTGTGATTCATATGGGGAAATTTAGGTCCATATAATCAACTTACCCCATGATCCCTTTTCCGATGTCACCTATTGCTGTCATTGGATCCTTGAATATGTTTTGGAATCCTCCTATTATTCCTTTGATTGACTGAAAAATCTGCTTTGCTGATTGTGGAATGACGATTGTTACAGCCTCTACAATTTTCTGTTTTACAAAAGAAAGGAATGTAACAATAAATTGACCATGATTTGCAGGTATCTATAGTTACAGTAAATTATTATCATACACGCTTTATACTGTCACAGCATGATGACAAAAGATAAAAGAGGTTGGGGGCAATAATTCATCAGTACAATGATTTTACAAACCATTCATAGCATTAGTGCTGCATAATCATCTCCATTTTGTAAAATTTACAGTGGTATAGGGTTTGCCTCGGAAATTTTTTCTCTGTGCCATGAGATTTGCCCAATTTATAAATTTAAAGCCATTTTTCAGCCAAATGAGCCATTTTATGCCATGATGCAGGGACTTAAAATATATGTGTAACATTATATTGGCCCTATTTTTAATCTACCGGTATATACACATGACAATAAACTAGGTTTTACGTGTTTTCATTACATTTCAAAGAACAAGAATAATTATTAATAAATGTTAAAATACCACTATATGCAAATGAAGTTCAATGTATAGCATATGAAACTCAAGAAAGAATAAGAATGTTTCTTTATAACTTATAACACAAAATACTGCTTAGTCTTTATGAACATTATTGTCACTTCATAAATATCTGCTCTTTTTTTCCAAGAGAATTTCTTAGCTGCATTCCTGAAATCATAATTTTCAACACTGGGCCCATCAATAGAAATTGTCATTAAATTTTTCAGAGTAAATACTCCCAAAGAATTTTCAGTGTTTTCCTTTACTCTCATTTGCACTTCACAGAACCCCAATTTTTTTAATTTGATCCCTAGGTAGTTGACAACCAAGTTGACTTTATCAGTGAAAATTAAAAAATTTACTTTATAAAAAATTTGCAAGCAACTTTTGTGGGTGATTAAAAAATAGTGCCACTTTAAAAATTCTTTCACATTAGATGGCAATTGCAAAGCTAGGCAGAAGGCCTGTGTTATGTTAAAAAACATAAATGTAAATTTTCAATTCACTACTTACAGTGTGATTTTACATGCCAATGAGGATCTAAGTTTCTAAGCATTTCAAGGTAAAAAGTCCTATTGCACATACCATATAGACCATCACTCACAATTTGATATGGCCAAATATCTTTCAAGATTGTCAGAAGAGTGCAAGATGTAATAGATATGACTGAATTGCTGAAATGAGCATGTGCAAGATGTAATAGATATTACAAAATTGCTGAAATGAGCATGTGCAAGATGTAATAAATATGACAGAATTTCTGAAATGAGCATGTGCAAGATGTAATAGATATGACAAAATTGCTGAAATGAGCATGTGCATGATGTAATAGATATGACAAGATTGCTGAAATGAGCATGTGCAAGATGCAATAGATATGACAGAATTGCTGAAATGAGCATGTGCAAGATGTAATAGATATGACAGAATTGCTGACATGAGTATGTGTAAAATGTGACAAGATTGCTGAGCGAAATGTGTGCAATTACATACAAAAAAAATTCTCCATCCTTGCCATAACTTGTCACTTACGAGGGACAAAATTTAATCTATACGATCCATCACATGCTAGAGAAGTGTAATTGTTTAGCATGCATGCAAATAAAGGTCATTCAAATTCTATAAAACATTATAATCATCTAAAGTATTCATAGAATACTTACATTATAAAATGTCATGACACCATTTTTGATTTCATTGAAAAGATTGGTGACATAGGTGATCAGTTCTTTCAGCGGCCTTATAAAGGGAGGTAACTTTTCGATATTCAACTGTCCCAGTTTGGACACTAACTTTCTGACAAAACCAGGAAGGTGTGTTACCTGAAAAAGAAGTCACTTTTTTTTAACTCAAGTACTTATTCTAAAAACAGGTTAGGCTAATTTGCTCAGTTTGTAATCTAGTCACAATAAACCATTGTTTGTTTTATTTACATACTTTTACATAATAACAAGAGTTAAAAGAATCGATTTGAGGTTGTTCATTTTCATGACCTTTTAATCAATGCTGACAATAATAATTACGTGATTCCAATTGTTGGTTTAAATCCAGAGTTTTTTAATTAATGATTTTGGATCCAATTAACATACAAAGTATTATTTAATTTTTTCAAACATGGGAATTTTACAAATTACAAATGTACGTTAACTGGTAATATCAACCCTCAGGTACAATCTAAAACAAATGCAACAAGATAATATATCTCACAGGTATTCAATTTAGTTTAATACATTAGATAATGACAAATTACCATATTTGGTAACTCTTCCAGTGCTTGAACAAATCCAGCGACGAATTCATTAAAATTTCCATTTATCAGATCTCGGAAAAGTTCTATTCCTCCCTTAATTGCTCCAACTACATTTTTCACCAAGGAATCGAACTGTTTGACCAAGTTTGCTCCCATGTTTGGATCCATCTCCTGCAATGAAGATAATGTTTACTTATAGACTTGCTATCTATAGTTTATTCATAAAGAAAAGAAATAATTGTCAAAATGCTATTCATTCAAACTTTAATATCACAAGAAATAACCCTTAAAGTGCTACATTGTTTTGCAGTACAAGATCCTTCAGTGCTGAATTGATGAGGGGAAAAAAATAAACCTGCACAGTTTTTAAATTGCATGTATTTCGATAAATATACATAACATATACAAAAACCATATATGAAAATGATGATGGATGTCTAAACATTATGATTAGCATCAAGACACATTTGTAAGTTTAACATATTTGCATGTACAGGTGTAAATAAAAGTAAAATGACAAGTTACAATTGTATTTCATCAGTATTTTTGTTTGTTTTTAATGGAAAAGTTCAAATATATCTAAGAAACATTATGTCTTTTAGTAGTTCAACCATGTACATGTTATGTCTGTCACAATGTTATATCTAAATTGTGAAAATCACAGGTAAAGAAAAGGTGACAGTTTTGTAAACATTCACTCCATGAATGTCAGAGGTAAGTTTAAACACACACACATACACACACACACACACACACACACACACCAATTGGTAATTAATGTTCATGAAAAACTTTTACCTGTTATTTATTCTAATATCAACAAAACGGAGGTTTATATTGGTGATTAAACCTCAGCAAAGGGTTCATTTTTTACAATCACTGAGCCAATTTTGCGTAAAGGGTCACCTTGATTGTTCTCATTGTCTGCCAGGTGTAAATTGCTTAGAATAGCTAGAAATCTATCCCATACTCATTTTTTGCTGAAGTATGCAGTTGATATCACATCATCAGTAGCCCAGTAGAAATCGAGAACAGATGTATGTACCAAACCCATTGTTATAATCAATGCGAAAAAGTTTTAGATGCTCAGGTGTGACAGGGCGCCATTTATTCATGAGACCATTTTTCTTCAAGTCTTTCCCATGAACTCTCTGATCTGCATTATGATTTGTTTGATCTATTATCAGATACAATAACTCATCATCAAAGAAAAAGTCTTCAATAGTCCATAGGTTCAGTATTCAGCATCTCGACATTTAATTTTGAATTACCAGTGAATGGGGGTTGACAGATGCACCATCTTTTCATGTCAAGCAAGTATGTACATCAGACTCTAGTTCCACATAAATTCCTGGCTAAAAATTATTTCCATCAACACTTCACTTGCTCCAATAATGTCATTTTTCTCAAATTCATCAAAATCATTATTATCATCACTATCAGAAGTGAATATTTGTTGCAAGAAATCACCATTGTATTCAGCTGAAGTAAAAGGATGTTTAAATTGTTGCTTACCTAGAAAGCAACTTAAGTCGCTACAAGCATTATGAGACATCAACCGACCATGTGACTAAAGTCGCGACTAGTACTTTATGGATTAAGAGTCTCCAAAACCATATATTTATTTTTAATAAATGAACAGAGAATGCAATGAAAAGCAAACCTGCCAATCAAACCTTCTTGAAGAAATCATAATCATCAAATAAAAAATACCATTACAAAATATAAATGAGGAAGAACATCATAAAAATTGAGAACTGAAATATCAGGACGTAAGGCTATATATACATGGAAATAGTATGTAAAGATTTTATCCAACAGCAGTTTCAAATCACCTAGCCTTGCCTGAGTGTCAATACAAGGGTAAGATTCATGAGATTTAAAGAGCAGTAATTACTAATTCTAGAGTTTAATCAGGAAGGCTAACCCATTCAGGATTTAAAACTTATTATTATCATAAAGAAAAGTTTACTTTTCAAATTCAAACTAGGATTTACAAATGATGGCTTTGTATTGGAGTCCAAGGCAGAGTAAGTATTCATGTGCATAAAAGGTCAAAGCTTTCTGATTCTACAGTTTAACTATGACACTATGACAGGGGGTGCAAATAATTTATATTAACCAATCAGAACAATTTAAACCAGAACTATAACCAAGATTACCCTGCCTGGCAATCAAAAGAAGGGTTAGGGTACATGGGCCTGAAGAAGTAAAAAGTTTAATGATCATATGGTTGATGTAAAATAGTAATTTTTTCTAAAGTTGGTGACTAATGACAAGAGATATCAGCCCGTGAGTATTGTTATTAAGAATCAAAGCATCACTTTTACATAGTCATGTCAGCCAGTCGATAACAAAGAGCACTTCTGCATACCTGAACATGATCTGTAACAATTAAGATTTCATGAGAATAATGGCACATCCATTACTCTTATTACTTTAATATCTTTAAAACTGTTGCTCAAAGAATCTCACCATTGTATGCAATAAGCATGAAGAAAAAATTCAATCTTTATGACAATGGTCTACTTGTCATAACCACAATATTTGACTCAAGTGGCTGCAGAAAATGACTAATGCTTCAGTGAAGTTTTTTGGCACACTACAAAGTTTTTGCAAAAATATTACCTAAGGCATAACCAAGGGTATGTCTTGCTCTTATTCGGATTACACTATCTTTAAAAACACATCCAACTGGAGTAATGTTTTAAACTCTACCTCTGATACAAAGTTTTGAGATGCATCATAGACTAAAATTGCTGCAGATTGTCTGATAATTTTTGTAACACTTTATATTATGCTAAAGCAGAAGACATACAAATGAAAAGCCCATTTTAGGTGTGCAAGTAGGTGAGTGGGTGGGTAGGTGAGTGGGTAAGTAGGTGAGTGGGTGGGTAGTTGAGTGGGTAAGTAGGTGAGTGGGTGGGTAGGTAGGTAGGTATCAATTTAATGACAAGGGGAACAATAATGGTGATTATGGTTACAAATAAAAATTGGAAACATGTCAAATTCACAAATTTTTAAAAATCTGTAGGAAGATAAAGCTTCTAAATGAACATAACACAATCTACTACAAAATTTAAAAGGTAAAAATCTTAACATTATGTAAAAAAAATATATAAGTAAAAGATTAAACTAAGAAAATAATGTAAAATACAGGCACAAAATAGTTAAGCTGCTTTGTCTATACAATTCAAATATTGTCTGGTAGTACATCAGCACACTACAGAATGAAGTTGAAACTAAATGCATACACATTTAACAATTCTTGCTATTTTCATTTAATAGTAGTTACACACAAATCATAATAAAGGCTGCAGAAAAATAATTACATCTAAAAAAAAATATACAGCTATGAACAAATTGTTTGATTGGTAAGGCAGCGGATATGAAAAAGATTGCATCTACTCTTCTATAGTAGAAGTCACATGAGTTATGTGGGCACATTGACTAATTTTAAAATAAATAATAATTGTTCTTTTAAAATTTAATACTAATTTTCTTGAATCAAACTCCATTCAATTGTCATGGAATGTCCTGCACCTTAACTCTCACCAAGAAACTTCCGGATGAAAACTATCTATTGCTATGGAGTTTTTATAAAAGTGGCAGTGTTCTAAATTTGGGTCCAAAAAAGAGCCAATCAAGTCATTATCAAAGTTAGCAAGAATTTGTTTATCAATATGCGTAACTTTCATTGTGACATCACAGAACACATCATTCAATCACAATTGATCTGGATCACACCTTTTGGCTCATTTTGTCAAAAAATGTCTATGTACTTTTTAACATTGATTTTGCTGTATGCACCTCTCGGGGCATCTAAATGATGACCTTCCAAAACATTTTGATGTATATGAATCCAAATGAAACAAATACTTATGTAGAATCAAATTCTTAAAACTGACACCCATAACTGAAATGGTGTTGAATGCCTACATGACCCATGTGACTTGTACTATAGTTGAACACCATGCAAACTGATCTCTTGCCAGTTTTGGCTTGCAGTTTTACTAATGTTTGCAAATTTTAAACACTGACCTGAAAAATATTAAGGTTGTATTCCGCTCCACCAATGAAACAAAGACGGGCAAGAAAGAAATCAAAGTTGAAATTTAGCATTCCTATATGCGCTCGTGCATAAGCCTCATTGTTTACCTCCACCTTCAAATGACCTTCAAGGGGAGCTAAGAAAGACAAGAAAAAATATATGTATATAGCTTAAAAGAAGTGTACATCATTAAAAGTTGAAAATTAATAATATAGAATACAATTTGTTTCAATTTAACAAAGAACATATGCAATTACTTTAATATTAAGTTAAATTATTTGTTTATCAACAGTGATGCAATCTCTCAAGATGCAAATATTTGTAGTTTATATATTTAGACCCATCAACTAAATATATTATGCTGACTTGTTAATTAAAGCAACTGTAAGAGCACTTTTACTTTACTGATGTTGTTTTTCACTTGCACATGTATATATGCACTAACACTATTTTTGCTACAACAAAAAGAAGGCTGTGGTATAATTATATTAGTCCATATAAGTGACCAAAACTTAATCAAAGGTTTCATCATCTCTTCAGCAAATAAAAAAATAGGAGTTAATCTCTCATTTATACTGTCTTTAAAGTAGGACCCTGAATGGTCAAGTATTGTAAAGTACTTGCCTATACTGGTCACTGCCAACTCAACAAAGTCTTAGCTCTAATCTTGGTCTTGGTCAGTGTGGTTATGTGAGAAAGCTTACCAGCAGCTGCTGTGGGTCAGTATTTCTTCCCAGGGATTGCCTGGGTTCTTTCTCCACCAGTTTTTCTAACTGCCATGTATTGTCCTGTGCTGAAAATGGTATTAAACCCATAATACCAAGAGTACTATGTCATTAAAATTGATCTTTAACAATCTCATCTAGATCACATAGACTGATATACAGAAAGACTGACAGATAAAAAAAGATTACAATACAGGTTCAAATTTAAACAGACTGATAAAATTAAACATATAGTCCAATGTAGCCCGACAATGAGACAGACAGGCATAATGACCCTACAAATTTTACTCATTAGACAGCTTCTCCAACGAATCATGTTACCGATTTTTATGTCCAACATGTTCTTTAGAACAATTCCAAATGAGGCCCCAATATCTTTAGACCCCAGCTGCTTTCTCCAGTCTACTCCTGGTGCCTCCAGATGGAAGTGGAGACTAAGCTTAAAGAAGTTCATCAAGCTTCGTCGATCCCGATGATGAATAGCAACATCCTGGATACCAGATGCATAGGGATCAAACACATACGAATCATTTGGATGTGCTCTGGATAAATGAAAATAAAACATGAATCGGCGGCACCTAATCTAATCATCTGTAAACAAACCAATAGTTGCCTAAAATCTAATATAATCTATTATACATTACTACCCGGCTGTACTTTTTCCAGAGTATACTCTGGAAAAGGATGGAAGAGGATGGAAAAGCATGGAAAACGCTGGAAAACTATGGAAAAATGAAATATTCTGCAGAATTTAGCATGGAAACCCTGGACATTGTGCATGGAAAATGCTGGACATGTCTGGAAAATGCTGGACATTTTGGACTTTGAATTTTTTCAGCATGGAAAACGCTGGAAAATACTGGACATTTTGGACTTTGAATTTTTTCAGCATGGAAAACGCTGGAAAATGCTGGACATTTTCGACTTTGAATTTTTTCAGCATGGAAAACGCTGGACATTTTGGACTCTGAATTTTTTTCATTATGGACAGTTTGGACTTAGCATTTTTGGGATAAATTTCAGCATGGAAAACCATGGAAAAGGATGGACATTTTGGACTTAGAATTTTTTGGATAAATTTCAGCATGAAAAATCCTGGAATAGAGCTTAGTCAATTTTCTAGATTGGTACTTAGAATTATTTTTAATTACCTAAAGAAAAAGCAATCATGACTAGGTACTTAGAATTATTTCTGATTACCTAAAGAAAGAGCTATCATGACTAAACTGCACTGTAACAGATTTTACAACTTGAAACAAAACTATTATTTCAAACCTATGATAAATATTTACTGAGAAATAGAGGACACAATTCAAATAAACAAATGAAACAATACATGCACACAAATGATCCCTGCTTTAAAAAGACAAACCACAAGTATTAAAGTTGTACATAATTTTGCTATATGTACAATATATGTAATTAAATGTTAATGATCAGATAACATCATTTTACAAAAATTTTGTGGTGTAACACGTATCCCAAACCAAAATGCTTGCTTTCCACATGCTTACTGTAAAATCTCAAACTTACACAAATTAAGCTATAGCTTGCAAAAGAAATTTTTCCAAGTCTGCAAGCTTGGAAAATGTAAAATTCAAGCTTCCTAGATTGCAAAAAATGAAGGAGTGCATCTGCAGTCATTCATCACACAGCAGCACAGTGGATAAACTTTAACATAGAACATAATTTGTCCACATTGTTTTACACCATTAAATATAAAAAGAACAGAGCAAGAATTTATTGAATGTGTGTTATATTTTACACTGTGATAAAGGATTCCATTTAGTAAAATCCGGTAAAATACATAGCATTTACAGACTGCAAAGTTTTTTACAGACTGACTTAATGCAGCAAGATATTTGAAGTCAAGTACTTATAAATGCTTCTTACCAACAATGTTACTGCACCATCAAATATAGTCTCTGTAATTTTGTGATGATAACTTCTGGTATTTAGTTTTTGAAAGAATATTCCAATTTCTGTTTCATTGACAATTTTTGTATTTGAAAGTGTAGGTAATTTTAACATTGTTGAAACAGCGTCAGACTCCTGTGATCGAACGGAAATCGCGTGGAATAATGTTTTTGATTAACTCCTCAATACACGGTAATTTATCCTGAAATTAATATAAATGAGTATTAAAAACTAAAAAATCTGCCACCCACCCACCCGTTTGCCTTTGCAGACCTGTTTACCAGTTCGTATTTGACTGTATTTGTACGGAATAAAGCTCATTCGTACGGTAGTATGGTCATTGGTTTTAAAATACGATTTGAGGTTGCATTTATTTTTTTAATTTTTTTAAATAATTTTTTAAGCGTTTTTTATTCCGGTTAGTTGTGTTGTATCGTCTCTTCGGTCCGCGTCCGGGTCTGTAGTCGGCGCCACATCGCTGATTTAACATTCTCAACATCCGGTTGTTCAAACATGCCGCCTAAACATAGAAAGCAGCATTTTCTACCAGTTCATAATACTCTGTGACCATGCCTTAAACCACCGTCTAAAGGAGTGCATTTTGTGCTCTGCACTGTTTGCAACTTAGATTTTTCATGTGCACAACATGGTGGAATGAATGACTTTTCACGGCACGTGAATCGGAAAATCATGCGAAATTAGGATCGTTAGTGAAGGGAAATGCAAGTATTTTGTCAACGATGAAGGGAAAGGAAGTCAGTGATCAGCACATATTTCAAAAGCAGATAACGTGCTGAGGTGATTCTATGAGCTGATCGAAAATTGAGCACAGCCTACAAGTTAATGGAAGTAATTAAAAATATGTTCCCAGATTCCAAAATTGCAGAAGATATTTAGAAACAATCTCTCTCTCTCTCTCTCTCTCTCTCTCTCTCTCTCTCTCTCTCAGTATGTCGTGCAATAGTAAATAAGGGTAATTATAGTATATTGATGTGTCTACTATTTGTTATCGAGGGACTGGTGTATTTGGTCCAATTGCCGTTTCAATTGGTACATTTGTATTAATTACATGAGATTAGTTTCAATATAGTTGAATTCCAGGAGATTTGTGAATCTTATACTTACAGTGCAGAACTTTTGAAATTTATTTGAATTGTTTCAATCTCAATCCTAGGCGGTACATAAAATTTTGTGAATATCGGATTATAAAGTGTATACAATTTTTTTTTAAACTGAGGTGTTTTGAATCTGTATATCAGATAAATATAATATTTTTTTTCTTCAATGTGTGAATGTTAGTATAGAGTAATTGGATCAATTGTATTTTGAGAGCATTTGAGAATCATTGTATTTTTACATCATAATTTATTTTTTATTAATTAAATTCATGAATTGCCATCTTTCACACATTGTTTGAGTTATTCATTTAATACAAATTCCACTCTGTTTCAATTCTGTGACATACATTGTATCATATATCAACATTTTACTTTTAATATTTGATAAAAATGGTCATTTCCACACATCAAGGGCTAGAAATATGGTGGCAGTACATGCCATGTCAGTTTCACAGATATATATATATATATATATATAGTTTAAAATCTAAGCTTGTCATGCACAACCTTAAAAATAAGCTTGCCACAACCTTAAAAATAAGCTTGTGGCAAGGTTGCCACAACCTTAAAAATAAACTTGCGCAAGCTTGCTGCAAGCTAATGCCGCGGTTTCAAATCTAAGCTTGCAGCAAGCTTAAATAACAAGCTTGCCGCAACCTTAAAAATAAGCTTGCGATTTTGGTTTGGGACAAACTATACATGTATGAAAAGATATCCTAAAACAAATAGTTAAATCCTGACATGAAAATATCTGGTGCATATACAATCATAAATATGTCCAAATCTGTGCACCACATGACCTTGATACTACAGTGCAGAAGTATGATATTCTGCAGCCCAATCATGTGAGAGCCATTTTTAATCCTTTTCATGATGATTGGGGAGAACAGCACCATAAATGTCATTTCCAATTTCAACAAGAATAATAGGTTCTCGAAGACACTCGATCCTAACTACCACAGCACCTTCCCTAATAATAGAACAATGAGAGAAAGCTTATTATGTATTTAAGAAAGCAATAACAAAAAAAGATTTAATTATCATAGAGAATCACACTCACATTACTTAATATCTGACATTTTTAAGGCATTTTGTTTCTTCATGTTGATATCAATGCATGTTATTATTTAATTAAATTCGCAAATGGAACTAATACAAAGAGACAGATACATCACTGAAGTATGGAAGTTACAGAAACAGCAGCATAAATTTTAAGACAAATTTATATTTTTCATTTACACTAAGCTTTTTGGCTCATGTTCCTCTTGAAATTATCATCAAATAATAGTTGCATCGCTGTTAAAATCTCGTTTTCATGAAAAAATTTCAGCGATTTTCAGCAAAATTTGAGTGTTGTCTAGGGTTTTCCATGCTAGAATCGTCCAGGGTTTTCCAGCCTACGCTGGACAGAGGCTGGAATATTAGTCCAAATACTCCAGCATTTACCATGCTAGAATTTTCCAGCGGTTTCCAGCCTACCCTGGACAGAGGCTGGAATATTAGTCCAAATACTCCAGCGTTTTCCATGCTAGAATTGTCCAGCATTTTCCATGCTAGAATTTTCCAGCGGTTTCCAGCCTACGCTGGACAGAGGCTGGAATATTAGTCCAAATACTCCAGCGTTTTCCATGCATGAATTGTCCAGCGTTTTCCATGCATGAATTGTCCAGCGGTTTCCAGCCTACGCTGGACAGAGGCTGGAATATTAGTCCAAATACTCCAGCGTTTTCCATGCATGAATTGTCCAGCGTTTTCCATGCTAGAATTGTCCAGGGTATTCCAGCCTACCCTGGACAGAGGCTGGAATATTAGTCCAAATACTCCAGCGTTTTCCATGCTAGAATTGTCCAGCGTTTTCCATGCTAGAATTGTCCAGCATTTTCCAGCCTACGCTGGACAGAGGCTGGAATATTAGTCCAAATACTCCAGCGTTTTCCATGCTACGATTTTCCAGCATTTTCCAGCGTTTTTCATGGAAAAGGATGGAAAATCTACAGCCGGGTAAGTGCAATAGATAATTTTTGTTTCTTGTACAGTTATATCTTTGCTCAAGAGCTCAAACCTGAATAAATATACAAATGTTTATATAATGACACGTAGACTTAAACCTGGTAAAATATTAAACTTAGTCAGATAGTGTTGTTTTTTCTTCAACATTGTTAACTTAAATAGTTTCAGCATTCTTTTTTTTTTCAAATTTCATGGTGTTTTTTTTTTGTTTTTATTAGTCATATCATTATATATCATTATATATGTTGTAAAGCGCAAAGAGCTTATCAATATTAAGAGCTATACAAAGTCCTCATTATTATTAGTATTATTATTAGTAGTAGTATTATTATCATTATGTAACTGAAATACTGTTGCAATAACCAAAACCCTTTCATTCATATGTGATATTTCTATAATTTAAAGTACAGAAGAATATTGGTTTTCTGTTTGGTCATCATTTACAAATACTACAAACAATTAGAAATTTAAACTTAAAGAAATCATCAAAATTGTTTAAATTTATTAACACAACAATTTAACAGTTTAATTATGTAAACATGACTATAACTTCCTAGTTATGAAAATTTGTACCTATGGAATATGGCATGATTTGGTAAGTTGTGAAGGGAATAAATAATTCAGATCACCTTTAGTGGACTGAAAGCCCAATTTAGCTTACCAATTATAGTTTTATCAACCTTTTCTTCTGCATGCAACTAAAATGAAGTAGTCTCCCTTTACACACAACTGATTATAGAGTTTCACAATTGAATATCTTATTTGATCACTCAACCAGATGATGATCATTTATAATCAATAATCAAAACAACACTACCCAAAAGATAATAGTTGTCATCCAAGATAACAATATAGCTGGTTATGTGACCAGAATATATAATGAGTTATGACATCGTAACTGACAATGCTAAATATTTATTGCATACAAGTTTTTGATTATTACCGTATTTTGGTGTGTATAATGCGCACTTTTTTTACCTAATTTTCTTATCTTAAGTCGGGAGTGCGCGTTGTATACAAGAACTAAAAAAAAAGATTTTTTCCTGGTCGATCTGAAGAGGATGAAGGCACTATAGCCGGCTACATGTAGCACATTCACTATTTGTGAAATATTAAATCCATTGTACATTGCATTGTAACTAAAATGTTTACCGGTATTAGCTGTATTAAAGAAATAAATAATGCTTATAAATAGTCTTGTTCTTTGATTGCTTATGTTAATAAACTGGTTTCATTTCACATCACTGTGTCAAGTTTTGTTCTGTGCCTCGGCCGGAAATACATGTACATAACGACAAGCAACTTGTTCAAAAGCTGTGCAAAGTGCTGCATTGGAGCGGAACAAATACCACTCTGTGGATTACCGTACTTGTTCCGTAAATGTTCAGTACCGTATTGATCTAATCAAATTTTTCTTCATTTATTATTGGTTGAATTGAAATATAATATGTGTAGAATTCAACTAGTGTTAATGTTCTCATCAGAGCATCTGTAGGGGACATATTTTTTTGCGACTACGGGTTCTTCTTACAGGAACACTGATACGTTGTGGAACAAAATAATCAATGTATGAAGTCGGAAAACATTTTTTCCTCTTTGGAAAATAAGCTTGTTACTTAGTTATTTCTCATCTTAAATCATAGTATTTGAGATATCTTTGCGATTATACAGTGATCAATGGCTTCAATGCTTCATTGACTCGGTGTGGTCTTTTCACGGTAATCGGCGCCAGGTAAGCTTTGATGCGCTCAACATAGTTATAATGCTTTGTCTCGGTGAGCAGTATTTAATTGATTCAGGACATACAGCGACTTTTCGAAAGTGATGACGACGAAGAGGAATTTGAGGGATTTGATGCAATAGATTGCGTCAACTAGGCGAACCTTTAAAGAGCCAACAATAAAATCGGAAATATACAATATCAATATTGCCACTTTTTCATTCACTATCTAAAATGACCAACTGTTGTTGCACTATGAAAACGGAGCGAAATACCGGTAGTCACAATTTTAAAATGCATTATATCATTATGCGTTATATGGCAGAACTACGTTTTTTCCACTTATTTTGGGTAGAAAATCGGGGTGCGCATTATACATCGATGCGCGTTATACACACCAAAATACGGTAGTAATTATAATTCAGTTCCTGACAGAATACATAGAAAACATTTTCTGTTTTTATTTTCCCATATCACACATTAAATGTTGATAATTATCCATTTAGGGTTCAGAAGTTATGATTGTGTGTGTATGTGTGTGTGTGTATGTGTGTGTGTGTGTGTGTGTGTTTTTCTTTATATGGACTTTGTCATCACATACTATTTTCAACTCTCCTTCACAACTACAAAAGAAGGATACATGATACACAACAAATTTAAGTTCATGCATGCCTTCATGTGGCAGAATCAAATCCCTTGTTTCAAATTAAAATATAAACTATTTGATTATAAATTAATAAAATAAATATTAAATGCCACCAAAGTAAAGTACCTGTTGTTCAAAGGCGAAATGACTCTAGATTTTGGGTGAGCCTGATATTGAAGAAGGGCCTCAAAGCGGACATTCTCATCATCATCATAGAGTGCTGTATACAGGAGGTGGTCAGCAGCCTAGAAATTTATTTTTTTAAATTAGAAATTTATTTTTAAAAAGAGTCATTGTTATATAATAACCAGTGCAAGTTTGTAATAAATTACACTGAATAATATCTCAGATGAATTTAAAACAAGGACAATTCCAGGATAAGCAAAAATAATGTTAAACATTTTTATCATAATACTATAAATGTTTGTGAACTTTGTTTGCCTAAGTTTATTTGTGTTAGCCTATACTTGGTATCAGAAAAAAAAATACTTTCCAGCTATAATAGACACAACACATCTCAGTAAAAGAGAACTGATGCAGAGTAATACTCAGATAAGCATTTCCAATTTCCCAAAACATTACTTATACTTGCTGGGCTCATAAAACGGTGGATTCCCACTAAATGAATATTGGACCCATCCCATACTATAAGTGTGTTGTCCATTTGTCTTTCAAAAGAGAGTTATCCAGCTGGCCTGGTACAATTATAAATATTCAGTACCCTGCTAGGGCTCTGTTCATAGGTCCCTTGCATTAATACATTAATGAACATATATGTCTGCTTATTTGGACCAAAGCCATACACTTTAAAACAAAGCATGTAATTTATGAATGGGGAACAATAATATGTATGCATTCCATATTTCATTGATTGCCTACAATAAAAGCTTAATTGTCATTATGAATAATAACAAGCTGTCCCTTGATCATGCTAAATGGGTAAAGAATCACTGCCTACTGTATTTTAGTTTGCATAAGATGCACTTATTGAACCTAATTTTTATTTCATGTGGAGGTGCATATTTTACAGGATAACAAAATAAAAGCTTTTCTTCTTGGCTGATCTGTTCAAAGGATCAAGACACAGAAGCTTCATACATTGATCAGATCCATTCCATGTCAAATACTAAGTGTTGCATCATAAATAACATGTCTACATTCCTTGCTTTCTGACTGCAAAAGGTAATCATTTTGTTTCATTTCATAGTATTGTGTAGCATTTTATTTTGTGACTTCTTGCATTATTCTGTTACATATACATTTTATTTGTGGAAAGTACCGGTAATGGAATGCAGCACAACAAATAAATGAGTACCATAAAAGTAAATGTTTAAATCTAAATAAAATGTGAAGCTAATATATTATTTCTTCATTTATTAATATATCGTTAATTGGCTAATTTGAAATATAATCTTTCAAATGCACGCAGTGTTAAGTCATCATCAGAAGAACAGTTAGAGGACATCTTCATCGTAGAGGCACAAAAGCGATGGATCTGGTATGAGAGTGGAATCCTTGGATTGTGAAATTTCTTCTTAGAATATTTTTGAAGAAGACAAAAGGAAAAATTATCTTAGCTACAATTTACAGCCAGTCTATATAGATTTCTGAAATTAATAATATTTTAACACTTTCTTATATTTTAAATGGAAATATATTATTAAATTTCAATATCTCTTCAATAACCAATGCATGACCAATTCTTTATTTTAAAAATATTCAATGAAAAACTATTAACTTGTGCTTACATTAACTGTCCAATTAACTAATATTTCAGTTAAACTTGATCATAAACCAAACTTGTTAAAATAATTGTTTTATGTTGTAATATTATTAAATAAAACTTGTTAAAATTATTGTTTTGTGTTGTAACATCATTAGGACAAAATTGTTCACATTGATCTGCTAGGTGTGTTGAATAAAAGAACATATCCATGTAATATTTTGAAATTTTTTGGGTTTTACCCCAATTTTTAAAATGAACAGATCTTAGAATTGACAGTAATAATATCTGCACTGAAATAACTATGTTGGTACCAAAATTTCTTACACAGTCACCAAATTTTTCCCTTGAAAAAAATACTGAAGTATTCAATTCAAAAGTGTAACAAAAATGACTTGTGGCTATAGATTCTTTTTACTTTTGTCAGCATTTCATTCATGTATTAGAAAAAGGATACTATTTTTTCCACACAATGTGTTACAACACAAACAAGATCATTATTTTAGGGCTTTAAAGGTTTTGCTTTGAAGCAACCCCAATTTTAATGAACATTGATACCCCATGAACAATAGTGAATACAAAGTTTTTCATACAATGAAATGGACGTAATGTCAAAGTGCTAATTAGCTGATATAAAGAAAGAGAATTTACATTCTACTTACGTCATCATGATGGTAATGCCTGAGTGCATGGACACCTGCCCTTTTGATCCATGGGGAGTTAGTGGCATTGATATGAGATATGATATAGTCAAATGAATGATTCATGCGAGCATTCCCCAAGGCTTCAAGTAGGATGACCTTCTCTCTGTCATGATCATATTGTTCTGACTCTGTCATTGTTGATCTCTTCTGAATATACTTCCAAGGATCTATATAATCATTAACATCAATTGTTAAATAACAAATAAAAATAGTAAAAGCAACTGTAACAACAACGAAACCAAAACCTAAATTGGGGGGGGGGGTTAAACACATATACCAAAATATTCGCGTTTTAAAGAAGTTCTAATTGCAGAAAATTATTTTTAAAATTTCTATAATGGCATATAACGTAATTAATTTATGTACACATTAATACATACTTATAACATTTCATTTGTCTGCCTTTTGTGTAACTGTGTTAACAGATAAGGTTTTTGTCAAAAGGTTAAGTTCAAGAAGTTAAAAAATATTTCAAAATTGAAAAATTACTACAATAGCCTAAAATCTAATCAGTCCACTGGTATAGGAATATATACAGAGTTGCAAAATGTAATTAGTCTACATTAATTGGATTCTGCACAATCTTGCCAATTAGGATAGACTGATGAATGCATAGACATGACCAAAATAAAAATGCACAGCTGTAAACAGTGGGGTATTAGAAAAGAATAATAGTAAAATTATTGCTTATTATCATAAGCAAAATATGAGCCAAACAAGATAAAATCTTGATAATGTGTGAATATTCAAAGATTATAAAACAATAATGAATATACCGTTATGATATAGAGATTATAATACAATAATGACTATGTTTGTATGACATAGAGATTATAATACAATAATGACTATGTTTGTATGACATAGAGATTATAATACAAAAATGACTAGGTCTGTATGACATAGAGATTATAATACAAAAATGACTGTCATTATGACATAGAGATTATAATACAATAATGACTATGTTTGTATGACATAGAGATTATAATACAATAATGACTATGTTTGTATGACATAGAGATTATAAAACAATAATGACTAGGTCTGTATGACATAGAGATTATAATACAATAATGACTAGGTCTGTATGACATAGAGATTATAATACAATAATGACTTTGTTTGTATGACATAGAGATTATAATACAATAATGACTAGGTCTGTATGACATAGAGATTATAATACAATAATGACAATGTCATTATGACAAAGAGATTATAAAATATTCCTTTTGTATTTATTTATTTATTACTGTACCATGTATGCCCAACATGTCATGCATTCTCCCAGTCAGGTGCTTGCTGTATGTGTCATCATTTTCTTTCATCTTGCGAATGACAGACCCCAGAGCCATTTGCGCCCTATGACAAGTCGTCATGCTGACCAATCTGCCTCCAATAGTTGAATCAAAGGCCATTTCCTCTATGAGAGAGGTGATGTTCTGAAAATATTAAAAAGGATTTTACAACATTATAGATACTTCCATTATCTGAAATTATTATATCTGATGTAAATTTAAGCACTAAAAATTAATCCAGCAAAGTGCTTCAACCATTATGAGTCTATTCTAAAATCAAATTCCCATTTTGGAATTTTCCAAAGTGATTTGACAAAATAAATGAATGCAGTTTACACAATATTGTGCCCACGTTTCATGCATGATGATAAATTTAGGCAAATTTTTTTAAAGATTTTAGTGTGAATCCACATCCCAGAAAATACCCCAAGTGGCCAAAGCTTGTAATTTTATGCAGTTAATAATAGTTAATGCTGACATGTTCTTTCAGATCTCCCTTCCCCAGCATTCTCATTAGTACCACAATAAAATATGCTATGTTTTGCTTTGTTCTGTTAAACATGATTGATACCAAGTTCTTTTATATAATCTCTCTGTTAAAATTAAGGGCAGATGATAATTCACAAAGCAAATATAATATTTGAAAACATATGTAACTTGAATCCTATCTGCTCTGCATAGAGCTTTTGTGTTCTACTGCTCCAGTGGCCTAGTAGTTAGAGCATCTGCTTCTGACATGGGAGATCACAGGTTTGAACCTGGTCTGAGTCACATAAAAAGAATTATGAAAATGGTACAAACAGCTGCCTTGCTAGATGCTCAGCATTGAACAATTAGTGTTATGATTGGTCTGCCTGGTGTAGATATTATGTGACTGGGTGGAACATCATGCTACATGTCTGCAGCATGATGCCCCAGTGCTAGACATCACTAAAAACTGTCACACAGCAGATATCATAGCGATATGACTGAAAAAAAGTTTAAAAAATTCAAATCCAAACCATGTTCTATCTTTGTATGTGTTTCAACCTAAAAATAGAAAAGACTGAAACTAATCATTATTAATAATTTACCTGAATAGGTGGTGTTTTCATAGCAACTACTTGAACCAATACCCTCTGAACCATGTCTTCGTCCAATGTTGGGGCTAGCAGGACCCTCTGTAGGAGTATTGTCTGACTCTGATATGTATTTAACACTCCATATGCATCCAGCATGTTGTGTCTGGCTAAAGCATTATCTGGATAACTGAAATATTAAAAGTGTTCGGCAAATTATTTATAAAGAACATTCAAAAGATAATTTTGTTTGAAAATTAATAAATTGTTTCTATCATATTAAAGAAAGTTTACAATGACTTCATTGAATGTAGATGATCCATCACAGTACCTGAAATGATCGAAATACAAAACTAAATCTTATGCAAAATTGTACGGATGTATAGAGAAGGATGTGGTGGAGCATACAAAACTTAAACATACATTTAAAGTATCAATCTTTTAAAATTATTAAGAAATATATGCATGTACATTCCATTTTTTATATATCACAAAACATCAATATTTGTTCAAATTAGATTTGTGTTTATTAAACATGTAAGCTCCCACTGCACCACTGTAAAGTAGAAAGTCTTGAGTACAAAATGTTTAACAACTTTGACATGGGTTTATAATAACATGAACCTAATCAGGTCATTTACATATGCATACAAACATAGCCACACAATTTTTGCAATCTCCATTTCAATTGGATTTTACTTATGCATTGCAATACATTTTTCATTAACAATAAATCTAGGTTGAACAATTAACAAATTGCTAAATTGCTACAATTTCCTTCAAATATATGCAACGTGAACAATCTTATAGCTACATATCAATAATAAATTTTAAAATAAACCATCAATTTTTATTTGTATTTGTCAATCTCATGTGGTGTCTGTATAATTTTGGCTTGCAACGCGCTTTGACAAAAAGTCCAAGCATCATTTTATTCAATTTCGCTGCTTAAAGTTGCTATTTTTTAGCAATACACTGCCAAACTTTCCAATTTGACCACTATGGTGCACATACTGAATGTTAGCTTGCATACATGAAGACCAGTTGCTAGCTAACTAGATGTAACAACATGCATTAAAACAAACATAAACACACATATACAATTATCTACCTAAATAGTACACATATATATATATATATATATATATATATAGTCTTCATAGCCCAGTTGCTAGAACATCAGATTGAGAATCCAAAGATCAAGAACTTAATACCAACCCAGGTCATCAAATAAAAACCAATCAACCATTGATAATCCCAGCCATGACTTACCTGAATTGTCCAGTCTTAATTTTTCATACAATGCTCTTTATTCAGAATGAATCATGTACTTCAGGACTGAAAGGTACATCTATGAATGCATTATTCCATACATGCATGTACAGTTTTATGTTGTTGTTGTTGTTGTAGGGTTTAACACCATTTTGCAGCACAAGATAGGCTATGCATGGTAGCCAGTATAACTGGAAGAGGAAGAACCCTGGAAAACTCTGGGAAGAACCACCAACCCACTAAAAGCTACTGTCAGGCTTTCTCGTGTACCCATGTTAGCGAGTCTGATACTCAAACCCAGGCAGACATGCGAGATGGCAGTGATACGGAATGGTGAGCACTTTAGACCACCCAGCCACTCAGGACTCCTGCATGTTCAATGTTTATCCAGTGCAGGATCACAGGTTTCAGATAATGTTTATTTCTTTGTCCACTAATTCTTAATTTCTTTGAAACCAAAGGATTCTCTTTGTTATAGTTATGGTTGTATACTTTAGAGAAGAATTGACAAATTCACATATAATTTTACCCAAGTTGGTGTAGATACAAAATAAGTATTTATAAACTTTTCCATCTTTGTTAGTACCAGTGATTATCAAAAATGCCAAAGATGATCCATATATTTAGATATTTAGCTCACAATTCATTTCAATTTAATCCAGAAACTGACATACACAAGGTCTGTGTGCTTTTCAGATGTTTCATTGCATAGTTGCTGACCTCTGGTAGCATAAATACTATCAAATTTTAAATAATGAAAAATGGCAGTTAATTTTGTAAAACATGAGTGAAGTATATTATTTATGATTATTAATCAATTAATTAGTAGTTTGAAAAAAATAATAATTCTAAGAAAATTATAATTATACAAGCCATCGATGATAATCAATGAAAGATAAAATAAAATAAATACTAGATCCAAACCAGAAAATTCTCTAGTGCATCTATTGTGGGCAAAATAGAATAGTGTAATCAACTGTTTTTATGGGTTAGTTCAGCATTATATAAAACTTTAAGGACAATAATGAATGTAAGCAACCATAGATAAGATGGCAGTATGGTACAGACAATGGCGTTAAAATGGTGAAATATTCAAAGTAAATGAAACTGTTTCATATATTAATACTACTAGTGCCATGGGTATTTTAAAGTAATTTCTTAAATGATGTGTCCCACCCCAGTCATGTGTTAGCTAGTGATATGACCATTGGGACAGATATACAGATTTAACATACATGTACGTTAAAATATTACATGTCCTTTATGAGACTTCATCCAGATAATTGGTTTTCCTGATAATTTTAAACTGAATAAATTAAGTATCCAGATTAGTTATTCCACTTCCTTCCATCTGGGACATAAAGCTGCAACTATCTTCTGCGATCTAGGTTGGTCTTGGTGAATGGCTTGTGCCTTGCCCCAGAAAAGTCTGATCTCTTCCAGTTCGGTCATCACTGTCCTTTGCCATGTTATCATTATCGAGGTGGAACTCCATTAGTCAGTATGGTAACAATGAATTGTAGTTGCTTTTTAAAGACACTTTCAATTCATTATTTTTAAAGACACTTTCAATTCATTATTTTTAAAGACACTTTCAATTCATTATTTTTAAAGACACTTTCAATTCATTATTTTTTAAGACATTTTCAATTCATTATTTTTAAAGACACATTAAATTCATTAGTTTTAAAGACACTTTCAATTCATTATTTTTAAAGACACATTAAATTCATTATTTTTAAAGACACCTTAAATTCATTATTTTTAAAGACACTTTCAATTCATTATTTTTAAAGACACTTTCAATTCATTATTTTTAAAGACACTTTCATTTCATTATTTTTTAAAGACACTTTCAATTCATTATTTTTAAAGACACTTTCAATTCATTATTTTTAAAGACACTTTCAATTCATTATTTTTAAAGACACTTTCAATTCATTATTTTTAAAGACATTTTCAATTCATTATTTTTAAAGACATTTTCAATTCATTACTTTTAAAGACACATTCAATTCATTAGTTTTAAAGACATTTTCAATTCATTATTGGCTTTACAATCCTGGGAAATGGAAGCTATGTTGCCTTTCCCCAAGGACACAAAGAGCAGCCCTTCCAGGCTGCCCTGGTTGGGTATCAAACTCAGGATTCTTGGGTTACAAGTCTGATGCTCTAGCCAATGACCTGTTGCAGGTCCCAACTGAACAATTAAGCTATTTAAGATAATTGGTACCAGTGCAATTAACACATTACTGTATATTACATACACTGATGACAGATTTGTGAAGTAGAATTCTGCAATGGTGTCCACGTGTTCAGCAGGCAATCTCTTCAGAACATTCACAATGTCAAAGAAGCAAGTACTCAACTCTGGAGACCCTATGTAAATTGAAAGAGGCATATTTGTTAAGGCATACTGAAAATAAAGGTTCATAAAATCTTCAAGTATACACATAATAATTTAACGAACCTGTTCAATTAATTATATTTAAAGATCAATAATTCATTTTACCCAAGTTATGCTAGTAGTTCCAAGATGTTTGTAAAATAGTTATATAGACATATTTACACTGGTTAAAAAGGAAGCAACGAAACAAGCATGATAAAATAAGTGTACAGTTAGCAAGTAATTTCCACTATGGCACAGATGTTGAGTATCCAAAAACATGGCAGCTTGAATGGGCAACCATTACACATGTGGGTACAGGGATAAAATTCTGTGACCATAAAACATGTAAGGTGCAAAGCAGATAGCATTTAGGACTGTTTCATTCGACAATAAACACGCTTTTATTCTTTTGAGGGGAGGGAGGCCTTGACTTAATTTATTCTGTGCAGTTTTTACCTTCTGTAAAGTATAATTATCTTCAAAAGATGATAACCCAAGAAGAAACATTCAGACTATTGAGATAGACTGTAATGGAATAGCTCTTACTACTGAACTCTCCACTTTATCTTGTGATACACTTGCCTTTCTGAAATATCAGTTTACATAAATTATCTATGCTATTTAAATAGTGCAATTGATATAATGCTCTACCTTTAGCAGGCTGATTCTTCATACAGGTAAGATTGCCCCTAATTGCATCCCATGCCACATCTATATTCTTTTCCACCAGCACACGACGTGGTATCTATAAAACAGTATACATATAACTACAGTCTAAGCAATGGCTCACTTTCTATACCTTAGAACTGTGTTATCCTAACACAACCACTGTGAGACATTTAACATATATTTAAAGACTGATTTCAAGCCCTGTTCACTATGGCAAAAAAGTCCTGAATTGTCTGAATTAAGTTATGTTTTATTTCCAATATAGTCTTTCCATTTTGGCTCTAGTCACAGCTTAAATGGTCTCTCCCTAATAAAAAAATTGGCTTGAACAGATCTTCTGCAGAAATAAAGACAGTGACTATTATAAACGCTGTTATAAAATTTTAGAATCAGAAGACATCAATTTCAGCATGGGAAAAGTATGACTCCAACACAAAGCTATCTTACTGGCGTGTTGTACTAATACAGCTTAAATTATGGTGTCATCAATAACAGCATAAGTTTGCTAATTATTCCCAATGAATCTGACCCAAAAATATTGTTGAATAATTAATATGGAAAATTTTACAATCTTAAATGTTCAATAAATTTAAGGCATTCTGCATGGTTGTGTATCCACATGTCTTACATTTGTTTCATCTTGTACGGAAAATATAACAACATTTTTATCATGATAGAAAAATCTATGAGTCATATGTAAACAATGCATCAATAATGTAATTAATCATCCAACAGATCTAAGATTTTTACTTATTTTAATATAGCTTCCTGTTTGTGACTATTGGAGCATATGGATATTGAGACAAGAAACTAAAACATGCAACAAAATTTCTTGCAATAGTATTTAGTGGATTTCTGTATTTGCCATACTGCTTTGTAGCTAAAATGGATTAAGTGGAAAACATGGGAATGATTCTTGCTGGATCAGTTAGATGATGGCTATTATATTTACACTTCTCTAACTTGATGTACCGGTAATGACTTAAGCAAACAAAAGACCAACTAGTAGCAGTAATATAATGGTTTAATTTCCTAACTTCTGTTGCAGTTTGCACAATATACTTTGCTAGGTATCATATGGAATTCAGTAATAAAGCTCTCCATGCAGTGAAAAGAATAGTAATAAACAAAAGACACCAAACATTTTACAACACAATTACATTATGTTCAGATAGTTACCCCATACATGAGCAGGGCCAGATAACTCCAGTGTTGGGTGGGGTGGAATGGGTCCTAAATTTAAACAAGGGCCCTAACTTATCTTGAAAGGGCACAAAAAAAAAATTCTGTTTCTATTTACTTAAAATAAGCACATTACCCAATAAACATATACAAGAATAAAACAATGGTAAAATTTCAAGTAACAAGTGACTCTACATTTGTATACTTTTTGGCTGGTGGGATCCAGATCTGGCCTTGATGAATTCTCAGCAATATATTGTATTTCTATCATCCAATCACAGAATTATAGAGGGTTATGTAAACTTAAGATGTGTATTATATAACGAACACCTGCCAATCCTTTTCTTATCCAAATTGAATTTATCTTCTGATAAATGGAATAACAAAAAACATCTCAGTCAAAAGGAACAATCTAGACCCATAAATTAAATGTTTTTAAATGAATCTTTGCAAATGGATTATTACATTCATAAATTCAGAACTGCTTTTGTTTTCGTTAGAGACTTTGTTTTTTAAAGTGGTGTCAGCTGGAATTTTATTGTCTAAACCTAGAAGATATTTAAACTAGCAAGGCAAATTTATACTGTTCAAGAAGAGATCAATACAGTATGGCTCTCGTGAAGAAAGTGTGTTTGTTTGTTCAGATTTATTTGAATAAATTAAAAGTGTCAACAAATTGCAAAAGTTAATCCATCTTCTCTAAATATACAGAATATACAAGACTTTTTTATTGTCCCAATATATCTGATAGTAATTAAGATCATTTGATTCTTGAAATGGAATCTGATTGTCAATCATGAATTATGTATTGGTCTTTCCATGGGTTGTCATCATTCATTGACCATTACAATGTTAATCAATAAAATTTCCATTATTAATGACTGGACCATAATTTGAGCTAGGTGTATTAAATACAACACACAAAGTCATTCTAATGATAGAAATGTAAGCTGAAATTTACATCATGTGATGCAAACATCTTTAACAGTCTTTACTAGGGGAAGACCAGTTAAGTTTCTAAAAGAGAAGGGAAATAAATGCTTGAAAGCTATTGTCTTATTCTGACTTTTTGTGGTATAGAAATAACACTTTAAATTATTTGCTTTATTTGAAAAAGCTTATCTTGTGATGAATGAAATAACAAAAAATAAAAGTCAGAAAAAATAATTTAGCCCCATAACATTAAATGACCAGTCCTTTACAATACATGTGCCTTCAGAAATTAACTAGCTGATACAGTGGAACCTGTTTTGAAAGACCACCCTTCTGCCAAAACATAATGGTCTCTAATGACAAGTGGCCTTTTATAACAGACCATAACACTACATAATCAATAAATCTGTACATGGAGAACCTGGTTCTCAAGACAGGTGGTCTCTCATAGCAGTAGTCTCTCAAGATTGGTTTTACTGTAGGTTTTAAATAGAAATTGCTGCTACCTGAAATTTAATTTTCAAGACCTCAATGGATTAGCCTTCATGTTTAAATAGTAGAATAAATCTACACCATTTAAAAGAAGTTCAACAAGGTCAGACTCTCATATAAGTAAGTGAGTAATTTTCCTAAAGGTACAAAATATACAAGACTTAAAATTAATTTATATTGTCCATATATATATATATATATATATATATATATATATATATATATATATATATATATATATATATATATATATATATATATATATATATATATATAATAAATAGCATGGATTGCTGAATTGGAATTTGATTGATAATCACTAATGACATATCTTTCCATCTGTGGTCTTCATTGTTCAAATGTCAATCAGTAATGGCCATTAGGAACTCCAAAGTGGCGCTGCCATCAGTGTGCCAGCCATTAGGTGCATTGATGATTTGTATTATTTTATTGCTCTGTCGCAGAGCAAAAGTGGAGGGGATTAAGTCCCCCACCACAATGTGAACTGTACTGTACATTGAAGTAAGTAGTGCTCGTGATGCAATTACTTACCAATGCAACTCCACACAAAAAAAATCCCTGATAAAATAACTGTTGGAAACAGTGACCTAATTTTAACTGATTGATGCTACAGGACATATTTAGATACCAACTTACAAGACTTTATAAGTAACAGTGACCTGATAATAAGACATATATGCAAACCTTGAGTACTGACACCAGATTTGATGCAATCTGACAAAAATCAGGAAATACATTTTTTATTGTTATAGTATCATTCACATTTTGTTTATTATTATTATCATTATTGTTATAATTATTTGTATAATCATTATCATATCTTTTCTGCCAATTTTTATAAATATACTATTATATTTTTTTTTAATTTAAAATTTACCTCAAATACTAATTGTATAGGCACCAGGTACACAGAGTCAATGTGTTAGAACAAAATTCATTGGACTTGCACATAAAATAAAACTGCCTTTGATATAATTGCAACAAAGAGTCAACTGTCAAAATCATCATCACTATCTTGAATTAAACAAGCTGGAAAACTGGTGCACATGCAATCACATGGTAGTAAATACTGGTAAAACTAAAATATTACTTATCTGAACAAGGAAAAAAAAGGAAAAATCTTGATAGCGATGAACTGTCTGACATGGAAGGATAAAAATTTGCAAATGGTCTGTCATGACAGACTACTTGGTGTTTTGGTAGATAATAATCTATCATGGACTGATCATATCAAACATATCAGTAAAAAGGTCAATTCAAGTTTATGGCTTCTCAGTAGGATAAGACATTTTCTCCCTGAAAGGCACAGAAAATTATTTTATAACAGTTACATACAACCGTATTTAGACTACTGTAATACAGTATGGGGTAATTCAAATGATAAAACATATCAAAGTTGGAAAATCTTCAGAAAAGAGCATTTAGGCTAATATCAAATCTGAAAGAAAGCAAGGAAAATTTAGCTGGTAAGTTAAAAATATTACCTATTAAAGACCAAATATGTTTAAGAAAAGCCAAATTAATGTACAGGATATCCAATAATAGTGCTCCTGAATATTTACAATCCCTATTCCAGTATAGGCTACCTGATAATACACCCCATCTGCGATCAATATCTACAAAACAGTATAAAATTCCCAAACCAAATAAGGAATTATTCAAGAAAAGTTTCCAATACTCTTGAACTTTGCTCTGGAATAGTATTCCAGTTGAGATTAGAAATGCCCACTCTATTTCCATCTTCCAAACCCAATAGATCCAGTGGCTTCTGAGATGCTGCTGAATTAAATAAATTCCTTGTATAAGGGCCTCAAGGTAGATTAGTTCTTAGCTAATTGTGTTACCCTCTTTAAATAAAGTCATTATTATTACTTTATTATTATTATTATTATTATTATCTCTCACACACTCAACCTCCCCCACCCCCTGTAAAAATGACAAACGTTAATTTGGTCTGCTCACAATATGTACAATAATATATCTCTTACATGATTGCTGACATGCACAGATCCAGATTTGATGCTCTCCATAGGCTTTGTGATATCAAATAATGCCTTCTCTCTTGTAAGAAAGTGCAACTCTGCATCACTTATGGCTTTCATCTCTGGGTACTCTGTTGGTTAAAAAAAAAAAACGACCCTATAATAATTAGCAATACACATGATGGCAGAAACACAGTTGCTATACTAAAGGGACACAACTCCATTAAAACATAGTATAAAAAAGTTATAAATGTGGTGATACAGGGTAAGCTATAAACCACTGGATGTGTCATACCAATATTCCCATAACTTTCTTAACATTTCTACTGAATCCAAGATATTTTATTCTCTTAAAATACTTGTTAGACAATTGGTTTGGCAGGCTAGGCTTCTTATAACCATGAATGGTATACTGGAGTAAAATAATATCTATAGTTTGTAACATGCATAAATTAATTTGTTCTAAAATGATTTTAAGAATTACACAAGTTTGAAAATTGACATATTTCCTTTAGAGATAAAAAAAAATACTCTTTTCAATTTAACATATTATCATTCTGCACTAATAACCATACAGCTAAAACTTCATTTTTAAAATGAAACCAATAATGATACTAAAAACCTCAACCTCAAGGAGGAAATATGACCTGCCTGGTATAACTAATGCCTGCTAGCCAAGCTCAAATTTTGTGACTGACAGAAGGTACACACTTTTGAAAACTCTTATTTTTCACCCTTTAGTGCAGATCATTTTTTTAAAAAACAATTTTATTGCAAAATTCTGAAAGGTGTCGAACAAGTCACAACATTAAATAACAACTGTTTGAGCCAGCAAATGCATAGCAAACAGACACTATTGTAAGATAGCTGGCTACTAAGTGTGCACTGTTGAACGTCTTTTTCTTGCAGAAATACTTTGATGCAGCCATTTTAATGCAGTGCAGTGGCTAAGTTCATAAAATACTCAAATTTATTACGTTTTTAGAAGTAGCTTATTTCCTACTTTTTTTGTTTCCCAGAGACAACATTTAAATTTCAATACTGTTCAACCCCTGCGTATATACACTGTCTGCAGCAATTGATGCTAGGAATCAACATTAACAATGATAATTAAGTATTATATTATGATATTTATTCTTCTCAGCTACTATACACACTAAATAGAAATACAATGTGTAGTCAACAATATGCAACCATTGTATCATGCTAAAATATTTTCTGACAATACTGTGTACTATTACTAATGTCCACTAACCCCCTTATCAACAGTTGTTTCTTTTTTTTTACTGATCAAAAAGAGAGATTTCGACGTACTTTATTGATAAAACGTCAGACCCATATGGAAAAAAATGCTCAAACTGATATTATGTTTCATTTCAAATAAATTCTGTATTAATGGTCAAATAATTTTTTTTTAAAATCTTACATCATAAATACACGTAGGCATTAAATTAAGTGATAAATTGCCATACCAAGATTTAATTCCCTTTTCTGTACTTTTCATTTATAATACCATCCACGTTGTCTGCACGTCCTCTGCGTCACACGCAAAATTGGTCACAACATTCGCTTCAGTGTTCTTAATCGCGAGAATGAAGGCATATACACAAATCACAACATCATTTCTGATTTATAACATGTACATTCCAGGCATGGACAATGGAACTTGATTCTGGGGAAAATAAAAATAGCATCCTCCCCAGTGTATGGATAGTGTTAGTATTGGTTTCCTCCCTGAATCAAGCGGAATAATGTGCCTGTTGACACTGAACACAGTTAACGGGTTGAGGGGATAACTCACTCCATTTTGACGCATCCCTATTTTGACACTGTGTCATAAAATAGAGTTCTTGAGAGCAGACATCTCTGAATGACGTCACAACCAACATATGTTTAGACGCCAATCAGAATCAAGTATTGCAGACAAAAATATTGCAAACCATATCATTATCAGTTGTAAAATGTAACAGACATATATACCATGGAAAAATACATTTTAATAATAATCTTTTTTTTCCTCCAATCAGTAAGTCTTCATAAAAAAATCTTTATCATCTATTAGTACGGAACAATTCAACTTCCTGTCATAATAAACAGCCAGTCTGCTACCCATCCTGTGTTACCCACGTGACTTACTTCGGGTAACTGCATCAGTAACAAACTTGACTACCCCATGTAAACTTATAATTTGAGAAAATTTACCAATTACATTATATATACCACGAGATGTAAATATTTTTACAACGAGCTGAATAGCATTTTTACCGCGTACCTAATATACATAAATTTTATTTATATCACAAATAAATACACATGTTTGCACTTTAAATTGAGTTACGATATGTTCCTAGCAACTGCGAGTGTGTCCGCTACAAAATGTAGTTCTACGATTTTTTTTATCTTGTTCACAAGCACATATGCAAATTGATAAGTTGATTCTTTTCTTTTTTCAGTTTCTATTTTTATTCAGATTTATTAAATCAGTATAAGACACTATCGTGATTTAAACATGAAATATGGTTTTAACGAAGAATATAGTGTACAAAAAACATGGTTAGCTTCTTATACACTGAACCTGTACTGTCACGAATTAACGTGTTGTATGGAATATTAGTGTGGAATAGAAAACGAACCAACAAGATGTAATTAAATATTTTATATATTGACTGCTCTTGTAAGTCATTGTTCTGCTTTAATCAACATTTCTAAAAACTATAATTAAAAAAAATTTAAAATACTTTTTCCTGTAACTGTATGCCTTATGTCTGATTATTTACATTTTAGGCCTATATTCTGAATTCTGATTTAACTGTCTATAAGTCTTTACAATGCATTCTACTTACCAACATTGCCGAATTTCTGCGCAGGCTCTACTTTACGCATCGCAAAATATGGGTCAAACCTTAAAGTAAAAATATATTTTTTTTAGATAACATTAAACAGAAAGAAAGATGTATTGCTTTCGCACGTCGATTCTCCTCATAATATGATATTCCTATCAACGGAGGTTTTATGGCTGTGCTGTCCTGTTGCGAAATGAGAAAAATTGGCCTCCAAAATATAATTTAAATGTCAATGAAGAAATTCTATGAATTTTTTTTTAATAATAAATAATATGCTTTAATTATAATCTGTTTTAAACAAACAAACAAATGTTCGCCCCCTCCCCCCCCCCCACACACACACCCGTCCCCCTCACACACACACACACACACACCCAGCGTGTTACTCGCTAAGGCCGCTACTGTTGTATTGGTTTGATTGAAACTAAATGTTCAACTTTCATCAGTATTTACCACGATTAACTGTATCACATCGAATCATTATCTTTGAGAGCACACTTATAATAACAGATATTTATAGGATTGTAGTTTCCTATCGACAATAGATGGTACCCGATGGCGATGGGGCTTTTTTGCAACATTATTAGCTTAGATTATACTTCGTACAAATTTACCATAATTATTAAAAAAAAGAGATAAAAGACAGATGAAACCATTATAAAACTTAAAACTTCTTTTCAGTTGTTCCAGTGACGTATCAAATCTATACTAAGTGTAAAATCAATCTATCCTTTAAAATTACTAGCCTCAATAAACACAAAACAAAAATGGTCACCAAGGCATCCACGACCTACGTGAAACTACATATAACCGCAAACGTTGTTTCAACTAATTTGTAGTGGTGGGCTAGGGGTGGGGTGGGGGATTATCCACATTGGGGTCTGTTAGATTAACAATGAAACACATACCCTGGTTTACTTTTGGTGGGCCCAGTGAAATCCTCTTGCACCAAAACCTTGTGTATTGTACCAAGTTCGTCGTGAAAATGAAGGGTCTTAAAAGATATTAAATGCAAGTAGTTTTAATTTTCTTCAAAGATGCATGTTCCAGTTTAGTTGACGCAAATTCTAAAAAGTTTATATTTATTTTTAACAAAACCTCATCTCTCTCTCTCTCTCTCTCTAAAAAATAAAGTAACACTTATACAAACTGCAAATCACCGAAGTCATGATCCAGAAACGATTCAATTTGATATTTAATTAATTTCTTTCTTTTTTCCAAAACGAGCTGCGATATATGAAATAATTTTTGCATGAACGATACCTCACATACAGGACATATCAAAAGTATAAAAGTATTCAAACGTGTAAAATATTTGTATACTAAGACTCTGAGAAAATATAATTACAAATACTTGAAGTGGATGTAGCCATTCTCCCTGTTCAATAATCATTCTAAGTACAAAAGTTTATGATGTGAATATGTATACTCTCTCTTTCATCCATGAATTTCTTTTTCTTTATTAAATTACATTTGAAATATCGAGAAATAATGATGAACTTGATAAAAGAAAAACAAATAGTCGATTTATTTCAAACCTTTTCAAAATTGGATTTCACATTTTCTACTCGGTGGTCAAAACTGGTTCGAGTTTTCTTGAACGCCTTTCCATCTGCTGTTGGAAAGACAAGATAGTCCGCAGTGTGTGGGCCTGAAAATAAGATTCAACATATATAAGTACAATTATGAATCTTCGTTGGGTGATGTATTCAATCCTAGTATACACTTTATATTTTGAAAAACATGTGACAATGATTTTATTATAAGAGAGAAAGTTATATAAAAGAAGTATATTTTCATAAAGTATAAATGTCATCAAGGTCATATGCTTTTTCTTCCTGTATATCGATATCTTGATCCTACAAGTTGTTAGTGTTGTTTTGATGGTGGTTGTGGCTGTGGTTATGGTGATTGTGGCGTTGAGGATCATTTTAAAAAGATATGTTCATCCACACACCTTCGTGTCCAACTTCTTCTGTAGTGTAGCTGTAGTGATCTCCCTTAGTAGATACAGGTACCTGCAGTAGCAAATAATAAACTTTTTAAATTATTTTATTTTGTTCCAATACATACATACATACATACATACATACATACATACATACATACATACATACATACATACATACATACATACATACATACATACATACAAACATACATACATACATACATACATACATACATACATACATACATACATACATACATACATACACAGAGAGACAGACAGAAAGACACACACACACATACACACACATACATACATACATACATACATACATACATACACACACACATACACACACATGCATACATACATACATACATACATACATACATACATACATACACACACATACATACATATATACATACATACATACATACATACATACATACATACATACATACATACAATACATACATACATACATACATACACACACACACATACATACATACATACATACATACATACATACATACATACATACATACATACATACATACATACAATACAATACAAACATACATACATACATACATACATACATACATACATACATACATACATACATACATACATACAATACACACACACATACATACATACATACATACATACATACATACATACATACATACATACATACATACATACATACATACATACACAGACAGACAGATATACATACATACAGACATACACACAGAGACAGACAGAAAGACAGACAGAAAGACACACACATAAACACACACATACATACATACATACATACATACATACATACATACATACATACATACATACATACATACACACACACAGGCAGACATACATACAAACATACATACATACAAACATACATACATACATACATACAGACATACATACATACATACATACATACATACATACATACATACATACATACATACATACATACATACATACATACATACACACACACAGGCAGACATACATACAAACATACATACATACAAACATACATACATACATACATACAGACATACATACATACATACATACATACATACATACATACATACATACATACATACATACATACATACATACATACATACATACATACATACATACATACATACATAGAACTCTACGTTAATACCATGCCTCGTTAAGCAGTAAATCAATTTGGAATAAATAATTTGGTAATCGATTATATGGCATTCCAACTAGTTTCAACCAATATTTGATAGGTCAGAAAATATTAAAAAAAAGTTTAAGACAATTATGGCATAATTCTATATGAACCAATTAGATTTAAATTTGCCGCAATATAGTCTATGAGAGAGCCGAATGCAATTCTGTCTGCTTTTGTTTATTGCGCATGAAATGGCCTCATCGCGAGTCTGTCGAAAATCATGACTGCGTAGATTTATTATGGTAGGCATTCGTGAGGCGCAACAAAAAGTAAGATGCACTTGAGCTTCTTTTTGCTTTTTTTCTATTTTGTTGCTTATTGTTTTATATTTATCATCCTATACTTTCACTTTCAAACAGACTAAATAAACTATGTCCACGCTGTTTCCATTAATATATCAGCAATTAGCCCAGACGAAAGCTGTATAACTATCGAATATTAAATAATTCACCTCATCTTCCGAGTGAAGCTTAGCAGACAGAAGTCCTGCGATCCCTTTCTTTATAGCGATAACTTCGTCCGGGTCGTCCTCATCATGGTACACTCGTAAGATGACGCCATGCTTCGTGATGACGAAGGAGAACCTAAATACGAAACGAGGTTAGAGTTAAATGCAATACAGCACCCAGTATCCAACGTGACTCTGGTGTTTTCTCCCATATATATATATATATATATATATATATATATATATATATATATATATATATATATATATATATATATATATATATATATATATATATATATATATATATTCAGCAGTTATAGGAAATATATTTGTACGAATCTTTAGTTTGGGTTGAAATAAGCTACGATTCAGAATTCGACATGTCCTTACTACATAATATGAATTTTAATAATTTTAAAATAATTTAAAACAGAATAATTGTAGACTTTCCAAAAATAATAATCAATATTGTACTGCTTGTTCTTTCGATTTGCTCGGTTTAGCTGTTATGAGACTTAATTTGCAGCTTCTAAAGAGTCGTATAGTTTAATGTTATTTCAGTTTATCTACTATTAAAGGTTTCAGTACAAGGTCGTACGGTCAAATGTTGGATCATAGATGTCTTGAATTGCGTTAAAGAAACACAAACCTAGCGAGCTTTAAGAACTGCCTGACCTAATAATGTATAACAATGAAGTAGTGCAGTCCTATAGCCGTTCCTCCCCTACAGTTCTCGGCTCTATCTATCTATCTATCTATCTATCTATCTATCTATCTATCTATCTATCTATCTATCTATCTATCTATCTATCTATCTATCTATCTATCTAAAGTATGCATATCCAACATGGAGCTCGTGGTACATACTTTTGTGAAATATAATAAGTTATTATTAATGCAAATTTCAGGAGGATGAGCGCCAGTACTGCCTCAGTGGTGTATTTGATACAACTTGGACATGGACTGTCTCAGTGGCGTATTTGGTACAACTTCGACATTGGGACTGTCTCAGTGGTGTATTTGGTACAAACTCGACATGGACTGTCTCAGTGGTGTATTTGGTACAACTTTGACATGGGACTGCCTCAGTGGTGTATTTGGTACAAACTCGACATGGACTGTCTCAGTGGTGTATTTGGTACAACTTCGACATCAGACTGTCTCAGTAGTGTATTTGGTACAAACTCGACATGGACTGTCTCAGTGGTATATTTGGTACAACTTCGACATGGGACTGCCTCAGTGGTGTATTTGGTACAACTCGACATATAATTGATATGCATAACTCGAGTTGCCCTTACTAAATATGAAGCAACAATTCTTAATAGTACCAAACAAGTTTAGGTAATTGAAAAAACAGAACAAATGCTCGTACCAGCTGGAAAAATCGAAGTCATGACCTCGAACATCTGTTGAAAAAAATAAAAACAAAGCTGTAGCTACATACGGCAATTACTACATTTAATAAAGAGGACATCAAAGAAAAGGTGTAAATTTTTTTATTAAATTCAAGCTAAAGTGATCTTAACTAAACAATACTACTTGCAGAACATTAACTATGCAGCCAACTAAGTGTCCTTGCCTAGCACGTGTAACCACTTATCTACAAAGTAAACATAGGGAAGAGCTTAGCGTAAACAACACTCCAATGTTTTTTTTAAAACACTCACCCTTAAGTCCTTCTGAAATAATTTCTAACATTGACATCTCTGTCTGTTTGTCTTTTTCTCCCTCACTCCCCCTCCTCTCTCTCTCTCTCTCTCTCTCTCTCTCTCTCTCTCTCTCTCTCTCTCTCTATATATATATATATATATATATATATATATATATATATATATATATATGTGTGTGTGTGTGTGTGTTTATGTATGTATGTATGTATGTATGTATGTATGTATGTATGTATGTATGTATGTATGTATGTATGTTACTGCTAATAAGTATGTATGTATAGATATACATGTATGTATATATATATATATATATATATATATATATATATATATATATATATATATATATATATATATAGAGAGAGAGAGAGAGAGAGAGAGAGAGAGAGAGAGAGAGAGATAGATAGATAGATAGATAGATAGATAGATAGATAGATAGATAGATAGATAGATAGAGAGATAGATATACGGTAGTCAAGTTTTTTTCCCAGCGAGAAACATTATACACCGAAAAAATACGTTGTCAAGACCCGGGTTTAGATCGCTGGTTATCAATCAGTCAGGAATTATAACGGGTTTTGATCGCTGGTTATCAATCAGTCAGGAATTATAACGGGTTTAGATCGCTGGTTATCAATCAGTCAGGAATTATAACGGGTTTAGATCGTTGGTTATCAATCAGTCAGGAATTATAACGGAGATAATACATCGGATTTGTTCTCAATATACTTGTCATTTGCTTATCGAAATAAATTATTAAATATGCAATTATTCTCTCTTTTCAATTTTGACTATATTTCCTTCAAAAAGTAAAAGTGTGCATATATGAATTGGAATCAAAATCAAAACCTTTCGAAGTATAAGTTTTAGAAAAATCTGGTTTATTTCGTATTAGTGAAAACAAGGACCTGCCTGAGGAATTTAACAACGTAATTTGTTATGTAGTCTGAAATTCTTTTTGCCACCTTATGTAACGTAATTTGTTATGTAGTCCTAAATTCTTTTTAACAACGTAATTTGTTATGTAGTCCGAAATTCTTTTTAACAACGTAATTTGTTATGTAGTCCTAAATTCGTTTTGCCATCTTATGTAACGTTGTAGCCAGGGCCAAGGCTTGATAAGATATCAGTGAAAGAAAACAAAGTCATCGCTACAGTTATCGCTCAGATTTTAAAAGAGAGTATGATACAGAACGTTTTGTCATTTTGTATTTTATCTTCTGTCCTCTTCATAAACAGCCGTCCTTTTATTAAAGCAATGATAACATATCTGCGACTATATGATTTTCAAATCAAGAGACAATATTATCACTCGACTCGAGAACTCAGACGATTATGTTAACTTTCAGGTTCACGTTTAAGCAGTTTGTTTTTGATAATCCTTAACTCAGGCGTCCATGAATAATGTCGATTTTGAGTAGGGAAAAACATGGTTTTGCACCGGGCTAAGATAAGAGAGTTAAATAAATTAAAGCAAACGCTGCAGATTTGATTCAGATTTCAAAACAGAGTGTGATGCAGATACGTGTTGTTCTTTTTTTTCTGTCCTCTTCGAAAACTACGGTCCTTTTATTTAAACAATGATAACATACCTGCAACTCTATGATTTTTAAATCAAGAGACAATATTATCACTAGACTCAAGAACTCAAGACGATTGTGTTGACCGTCAATCTCACGTTTAAGCATTATTTATTTATTTATTTATTTTGATATGCCTAACCAGGAATAATGTCGACATTCAGTGGTGAAAGACGTGGTATTGTACTGGGTAGACGGAATCCATACGAGTATCTTATTAACATTGGAATAATCTGCTAAAAGATTTTTAATTTAAAGCTAACACTACAACGTATGTTTCATTTACTGTCAGTACGATATCCCCTTTCCAGATATGTTTACGTACAGCAAAGAAAATTTAAAACAAAAAAAAGAATGTTTTCAATTTATGTCTTCTTGAAGGAAAAACAAGGTTGTAAAAAGTCGAGCAAAGCTGTTTAAAATATGCTTCAATATGTATTTCAATAAATCAATACGTTATATGCGTTAATCAAGGGAAAAAAGCATGCACATTTACAACGAACTAGAAAGAGACAAACAGGTGCACGAACATTTATGCATACGGATAAAATATAGACTGATATAAAGAACGCTAAGATGACAACACTAAAAGACTGTCAGAATTATTGTTTGACAATACTTAGATCACTGAATCCATTAAGTGGTCCTATGCTTGAATAGTATTACTTAGATTACTGAATCCATCATGTGATTACAACATAATATTATTAACAGGTGAGCAAAGCAAATACAAGCTCTTTAAGTTAAGTTGTATGTCAACACACGAACGCACCCGTTCACCCCAAGAGTGACATAATCAGCAGTTGGAACCTTTGGATAGATTTTTAGAAATTGAATCACAGTATATAATACGACAGTGATCATCACGCAACAAATTTACTCTGTGTGTGTGTGTGTGTGTGTGTGTGTGTGTGTGTGTGTTAAGAATACCACTGCATCAATAATACGTTAAACATGTGCAATGGAGAAAGTGACAATATTTTACAGTATTTTGATATTTTGGTCTGGAATATTGATTGTTGACTGTAAATAATAACATCAGAGCTGTTGCATTTTTTATGCGGAAGACGAGATAAAGAATGAGTGTAGCCCTGAAAGGCCAGATTCACAGTATATGGACGTCTTTGAAAATAGTTACTTGTATAAATCAGGTATACTGTGTTACGTGGTCGGTTCGGAATTTTACTTATTAGAGGCGTTACCTTAGAGAATGGTTGAAGTTTTAAACCTTTTTTTTTAATTTTTATTAGTATATATAATACACAGGATACAGTCTTACCAGGCTGTCCGATAGGGGAGAACTGGAAGCCAAACACTCTCAATAGAAGCTCTTGACTGTCCAATAATTCCTGGATGTTTGTGTAGCTGATCTGTCAAGGAGAATAAATTGCATTAATTACTACTACTATACAGTCTCTGTAAAATGAAGAGAAAAAAAAGGAAGAAATATTAAATGATATATGAGCTTTGCTCTGAGCGATGACATTTAATATCATTGAACTTTACAATGAAACCAGAAGCCTGCCCAAGAGTTTTCGGACCCATTAGGCGACATATGAATTTGGAGCCCCCCCCCCCTTAATGTGGCACCCGTAAAAGCCTGGCGCCCAAGCCGGCCGCCTAGTTGCCTATATGATAAGAGTCAATAATAATAATAATAATAATAATAATAATAATAATAATAATAATAATAATAATAATAATAACAATAATAATACAAATTATAACAGTAACAATAAGAACAAGAATAATGATATAACAATAACGACAACAACAATAATAATAATAATTATCATAATTATTATTATTTTCATTATTATTATTATTAGTAGTAGTATTAGTAGTAGTAGTACTACAAGTAGTAGTAGTAGTAGTAGTAGTAGTAGTAGTATTGTTCAATATGGCTATCCATCACCTCAAAAGTTTAACATGTTCATTGAGATCATGTAATTTTTTTCATATAAAAAACATCTCTCATGTGTTCAGCTTTTTGCATTTTGTTATTTTATTTATATACCTAATTACGTATGCCGACTCTGGAGCTAAGCCATCGTCTCACGTAGAGGGACGGATGCCAAGGAATTATGTATAAAGTGATCATAGTATTTTGTTACTTTTGAACTGACCTTTGCTCGAAGAAGAAATTTTCCAACACTGATGACGTCAGCTGTAGCATTTAGTCGGTAGATGTATTCGTATCCAGGCCGGAAGTCTATGAAACCGCTTTGTACTTGCGTCAATACAATCAAAAGACACAAATGCAGAATCCACCAGCGGCCGAGATGGCCGGATGTCACCTCCATTACTGTTTTCAATGCTTCACAGCATAAGGTTCGAGGTCTAAATGCTTTGGTTTTGAGAAGAAGAGAAAAAAAGACAACTATAACTATTGAAGAAAAGAGTTCTTTCAAAAGTTTTTTTAAAATTATTACTTTAACATTTATGTTTAGGAAATTATTATATCCGGCTAAAATGTGTCATTTTATACCAGTATTTTCACTTGCGAACCATTCGACATGAAGACAGACAGATGCTTACTTCCAAACAAAATTATACATTCATACATATATGCATCTATTTGTCTATTTATACAGTCAACCATAGAGAGACACAATACATATAGGCAAAGACGCTGAGAAAGTAATATATATATATATATATATATATATATATATATATATATATATATATATATATATATATATATATACATACAGCTTATCTCTTTCCAACTTTATTGCTTCCCTTGTCCATTTAGTTAAAGTTTCTCAGTCACCAGAAGTAATAGAAATAAACAGTTGTTGTAGCGCTTATTAAAACAGCTAATATAGTGTTATTGGAATCCACTTACAGGTACTAGAACCCTGAGCTATGGATAAAACATGCACAGATTACTAGGTTTGTTAACTATATTTTTATACTGTTTTCCAGCTATTAATTTGTGCATAGCAACCAGCAATCACTATTGAATATATATATATATATATATATATATATATATATATATATATATATATATATATATATATATATATATATATTGAATTGACTTCCTAATATCCTTACACCAATAGTACGAAATATCATTCAATACCGATTTTTGAACATTAGTTACGTTTTTTCTCAAAAAGTTGCATAATCAATAACAGTGGTATTAAAAAAAGTATCTAGTATTTTTGGCACAATATATGCACCAGACGAAACATGAACCTGTGCAAACAAATGTTAAAATTGTGGATATGTTTGACCGATTAATGTATGTAAGAAAATAGCCGAACTCATATATAAATTAAGAAAGGAAACAGTTTTAACATTAAACATTTAAACTCAACCGTATTGTTGACAACTTAATGGTTAATATAAAAGAAGAAAAGCAATGCTATAAAAAAAAGTATTGAAAAGAAAATAACTTCTTTAATCGAACCGATCTGTTATTTGTATCCCTTTATTTAAAAAACATAAATGTTCACTTACCGGGTGTATGTTTCTGTAATCCAGTTTCAGGATTGTGACTGGTTTGCGATTAGGTTTGCGGAATATACTTGTGATTTCTCAACAGCTGATAAGGGTGGGCTGTGATTAAGCACATGTTTCAAAAACCAGACCAATACCGCTTATCGTAATCGACATGTTCTTGCACGTTTGTAGTATTTACTGCATGCACCCGAAGAGGGTGTCGGTCTAATATATTTGATAAATTAATCTGCATGCGTGTTGTCATTTGAAAATTTTAAAAAGCTATCAAACTTCCTAGATTTCCCACGAATGTTTAGGGAACCGTCCATGTGTGCGTGTGTGTGTGTCTGTGTGTATGTCTCTGTGTGTGTGTGTGTACGTGTATACGTTAACGCATACCGAGAGAATCAAACATATGCGTAAGCGTGGCTTGATAGCCAATTTTTGTGTTTGTTTGTTTGATTATGATTTTTAACGTAGCTTTAACAATTTTTCTGTCATATCGCTACGATGTCTGTAGTGAGGCTATTTATAGTGATGTCTAGCACCGGGGCATCATGCTGCAGACACGTAGCATGATGTCCCACCCTGTCACATTATCCTGACACCAGGCAGACCAGTCTTAACAGTAACCTCTTAATGCTGAGGGCCAAGCGAGGCAGCTGTTAGTACCATTATTGTAAGTCTTTGGTATGACTCGGCCGGGGATCGAATCAACGACCTCCCGCTTCCGTTAACCACTAGGCCACCGGAGCGGTTGCTTGATAGCCAATATTATCCATTATTTCTGAAGAGAACCGTTATTGTCAACTGAAATGTTCTTAAACGCGCAAATGATAAATTAGTTTGTATAATCACGTAATTACCCCACATCACGAAACTCAAATTTGACACATGCATTTTTTTTGTCTTGTTTCACATTTGTATGACTTAATAGAAAGCATTTTGAGCCGAACGTTAGAACGTCACGCCAAGCGATATAAACAAGATCTAAACATAATACAAAGAATTATTTCTGTCTCAAATTACTAAACACTAAAATTATCAAAATAATTTCTTTGTGAAGAAATTAAGGAGGGTCCATTTTGTGAAACTAATCTATGCTGACAGAGAAATAGTCTATGCTGACAGAGAACTAGTCTATACTGACAGAGAACTAGTCTATGCTGACAGGCAACTAGTCTAAGCTGACAGAGAACTAGTCTATGCTGACACAAAGGTGCTCGACGCGAGCTTGATGTGGGAAAATAACAAAAAACAATAATCTAAAGTAACAAAATCATACAGTGACAAAAATGCATTAGATTTCCCTTATGACCCATTCTGACATAAGACCGTCGCTATCATACTGTATAAAAAGAGAAGGTTCGTAGCTTCCAAATACTTGGTTCCACCTATAACCTTCGATTTCATTCTGCTATATCCGTATTGAATTACACACGACCATTCTATATATAGCTTGTTTTACTCCTGATATATTTTTATATTCATCAAGCCATCATTGACTTTTCTACGTTGTACCAAACTGACGTTACGGCTTCCGAAACGTGCGATTTTCGCGAATTTTTCCTCTTGGGACAAGTGCGAGCTGATGTGACAACCGGTGAAACGAACTACATGTACTATGTTTGCGGCTCTACGATACATTAATTCTTTATTTACAGAACAGTGGTAAATGCAAAAGTAAGTTTTTACTTAATATTAACTCGATTCTAGATAACGAGAACCGAATACAGAGGACATCTTGTAAGGAGGTACAATCACCACACCATCCACAACACCCCCTCCACATATCTATCTTGGTGTCAAAGCAATAGTTCACTGCACATCCCTTTTGAGAGATACACAATTTATTCAGGTAGTGGTTAATAATAATCGCCATCGATGACTTCTTCATAACACAATATTTCTTAATATACACAAATTCAGCTGATGATAAAAACTAGAAATGTTTCATAGTATTCTAACTTTACGAATTTGGCTCAGAAAGGAACTCTTAAGCTGACGTAAGAAACTCTACTGACATAACGCAATAAAAGTTAAAACACATAAATATACACATACACACACTGAAATATTATCAATGCTAATTGATACGAATTTTGCTATCAAACGTATTCTTTTTAATATTTTGGTTTTATTTCGATTTGTTTTTTTATCACTTTGATGTTAAGATACTATGCAATAATTAAAGCACACCACTTTATGTGAAAATATTATAAAAAGACTGAAAATGTTAATATAAACAAGGAAGTGCCCATATATGGTTTACAACTTTGTAATGTCAGCAGGCACTGTTTGAATATGGCTTACATCTTTGTAATGTCAGCAGGCACTGTTTGAAAATGGCTTAGCTTATATATGAATTATATGGGTCTGTATTGCCCTATAAATTCCACATCAGATATGAAAAGATTTCTTCCGGGCCAACTGAGAGTTTGCTCGTTTGTTGCTAATTCACACAATTGTAAATCTTCTGAAATAGGGGTTTACATTCTAAAGCATTTTATCTCACATTTTGAAATTTTATCTTAACACCTTAAAAATTTAAAGATTTGATTAATCACCTGATGGAGAGGCAAACGCACTGAAAATAGGTTTGGAATGAGAGTAGCCTGTTTTTATACTAGAATCTCACAAATTACTGACTGCCAAACAAAAAAATCGAGAGATCAGTCATGTAAACTGTTTCTTTTGATTTCATTGCATATTTGTATTTCATCATGCAAGACAATGTTCAGTCAAATTATTTAACGACGAACTATAATATATTCATTATATTTTCTGATACAATTTTTAATATATAGAAACAAATATCTAATGATAAAATAATATACCTTTATGGTATATCTAAAATTCCTTAAATAGTAAAAATAAGTTAGTTGTACCATGTGGTTGGGCATATTTCTCAATTTTTTTCATATTTGAGACTTGATTATATAAATCAGACCTCTCCCGAAATCATATAATTTCTTCTAGCTATATTTGCCAAATGATCGGTCTAAGCGGTTACACGACACGGTATGACAATCTCGGTTCTTATCGCATTTACATTTTAAATCTGACTGCCTGATTTTACATAGTTAAAGCTCCCGATTTATTAATTTTGTTTCTTTTTAAATACTGGGCCGCAATTTATTGGAAGAAAATAATCTTGATAAGTCACTGGATTGACGTGAAAATATCACATTTTCTCACTGCCCTTCAATCAACACTCAAAACTTTAACACCATGAAAATGTAAGTGTATCCAGAGAGGTAAATATAAAATTTATGTTTCTTTTTAAGGTTATATTTTATCATTGAATCAGGAAGGATTATTATGTTACTGTTTATATTGTATGTGCCAATAGTCACAAAACACAGCAGAACATGAACGGTAAACCGCCAAAATCACGCGGGATTTATTAATGTTTTCTGTTATACTTACTTCTGGTCAATACGTTTCAGCATAATGTTGAAAGAAAATATGCTTGCTGCGAGTAAATAACATATATTTCATCAGCCACTCAATGAATTATTTCCATTTTTCACTCGTTGAAAGCAAATATACATTTCCTTAGTATTTGAAGGATATATCCAATTTTTAAGAAACACTAATTTTTCTGACACGTTTTAATTTTTTTTTTTTTTAGTATAGCCTTCTCATCACGTTCGGAAGAAATGTGAAAGACAAAAACACTTGTTTATGAGTTCTGATATATAATTTATAGCACAGATCCCACCCTCAAAAAATTAATTTGAAACATAATGTAAAACACGTAAAAAGCAAAACAACTACGACGTAATGTTTTCTAAAGGTGTTATGTACACGAATGGAGACAAATATCAATGCATATGTAGGCAGAGTAAACTGCATTTATCGGACCAAAATGATCTTATTAAATGAAACAAAATGAACATTTTCTTGTAATGCTTACAATATATCAACATAAATAAAATCGTGTCACGCTTTCCCTAAATTACTTACATCATACATAGGATACAGATTAACACTATGTAAAGGTGGTGTCAGTAATATCGATGGTGGACGGGAATATATGCAAAACAGAGCAGGACCTTTTTAAAGTTTAAAGGGCCTTTTTGTATAGTACACAAATAACATCTTGTCCATTTCTTTGAAATTGTTTTAATGCTGAATCGTGTTTAATCACTGGATTGTATGTTTTAGTACATTACAGACCATATTTGATCTGTATGTATCAAACTTTTATAATTTACTGGTTTCGTTTCCGTGCCCGATATTTTTTTTAGTGTGTGTTTATTTTAAGGTTGAGTACATATATTTAAGAATTTATTCTTACATTGCATTAATAAGCAATACTTTTTGCAGCATGCCAAATTTTTCAATAATATTTTAAAGAATTGATTGAACTTGCATATTATTTTTTCTTTCCAGGCAAATTTTTAAATCGACTTAAAGAAAATTGCATTAGCGTCCGAACCAACTTTAGACTGTCATAATTTGATAATCACATTAGATACCAGAAAAAATGTTAGTAATAAAACACAGCAATTAAATTAACGAAGAATGAGTAGCGATAATGTCAATATTCTTTAACATTTAAATTACTGCAAACATCAGAACGTCTAATGCATCCTAAAATCATCGTAAATAAATTCTCTAAAACACTTAATAGTGTACACACATCTAAATGACAAAAGCTTTAAAATTGAACAAGATTGAAAGTTTATCCGAAGCGTGCTTGTTAACTACTTATTGAATACCCATTGAGTGACATTTGTAATGTATTTTAAGCCATGCAGCTTACGTTTTGACAGTTTTAATTGTGACATAGATAGCAAACGGTAACATATGCCAAGCTGAAGTGCACTTTGAATTAGTTTGGCTATATATGCTACTACGATATGTCAATCCATCTTATATATGTCTTTATGATGTAAATAAGACTCAAGGGTTGCGCATCATCCATTGATACAGAATACTAATAAGATAGACTCGTTTATAACAATACAACTACAAAATTACCTTTCAAAATAGTCTTACAGACATAACGTCGAAATTCTTTCTCTCTCTCTCTCTCTCTCTCTCTCTCTCTCTCTCTATATATATATATATATATATATATATATATATATATATATATATATATATATATATATATATTCTGCTTTTGGACATATCGTGTCAAACTGAACGAATACATCAAACTTATGCATAACAAAATATTTAATTTGCAATTACAAGGACTTGTCGACCTTGAGCATTTTGATCCGAGACTCGATCATTATTACATCAGCATGTAATGTTCAGTATGACGAAAAATTGTAACTGTATTAAAAATATTACGTGTGTCAGACATTCAAACTAAATTTCGTCTTAGAAATTAAATATGTAACTACGTCAGATATAAAACATATCTACGTATTTTTATCAGCTAAAATGAAATATGTCACGAGTGATGTGGGAAACATGTATTATCACGATTAAAAAATGCCATGAGTAACAATATAAAAGTTTCGACTTCACTTGTGAAATATGTCATTATATACTTTAAAACACGATTTTTACTTTATTGCTCATTTTTATGGCAGATATCGATTTGCATGGAATATTGTATCCATACTGTGCCTTTGCTACATTACTACATAGATATAACCAAGACATCAAACTTTGCTACATTACTACATAGATATAACCAAGACATCAAACTTTGCTACATTACTACACATATATGACTGTTACGTGCTTAGGCTCGAATAAACAGTAACATAGAAAGCGTGAAAATAATAAGCTTGTAAGAATTTAACAAACCATTTATTGACTACAAATATTTTCATAAAAGAAAAATAAAATTACGGTTTTAAAAATCAAATCCAAAGTTAATCCAAAAAGAATTCACAATATAATCCACTAGTGGAATTGCAAAAGTCATGGTAATACAATGTTCTAAATAATTCCCGGTTCGAATCTTGACGAAGCAATCCAAGATGGAAGACGATGTCACGTGATGAAGTCAGTTCTAATTTTATGATAATTCAATGAGCACAAATATTTTCCAGATAAATAACACAACAAGTCCTCTTGATCCAAACGAATTGAAATAATTTCCCGCACAAGGTAATTCAAAATAACTCAAACAATAATAAACATCTTTGTATTTTAAAAGACCAATCTTCTATTGAACAGTTCTCTCTCAAAACATTATTTATATACCCATTTTTACGTAAACAGGGAAAGGGGTCACAATTTCTAGAACCTTCAGAACAAATGTACGATCACAAATACGGAATGATCCAGATAAGAATTAGTTATTTTTACTAAAAATAGAAAGATGTTCTTGGAATCAGCCAATCATTTAAAAGCTTGTTTACACTCTGAAACAAGGTCAGAAATGAGGTCAACATCTGATGTTTACTTTTAGAGTATATAGGTCATCCCAATTTCTAGAAAATATCTCCCAATTAATGAATTTTAAATCCAAAATGTCAAATTTGAATCTGACAAAAATAAATAAATGACTTAAATCAATATACGTAACAATAACAAAGACATCAAACTTTCCTACATTACTACATAGATATAACCAAGACATCAAACTGTGCTACATTACTACATAGATATAACCAAGACATCAAACTTTGCTACATTACTACATACATATAACCATGACATCAAACTTGTAAATGTTTACCTTTATTCTTTTTGTTGACTAAAAAACTGTATAGTAGACCATATACAGTCATGACGCATCTTTCTTATATGTTCATCCTGAGAGAGAGAGAGAGAGAGAGAGAGAGAGAGAGAGAGAGAGAGAGAGAGAGAGAGAGAGAAGAAGAAGAAGAAGAAGAAGAAGAAGAAGGAAAACTAGTTACTTCTTAAATGTGGAAAACAATATTACAAAAGTGATATTGCCTCTGTGGTGATAAAAGTGGCATCGTCACTCTAGCGATATGCTTTTCTCGAGCCGATATATTTTAATACCTCATTATAAAATGTATGACAATTGTGAAGCAACTACTGCCCGTTTAAAGACTGTCGTTGTTTAATCATCAGGCAATTAATATGAATATTTGTTATTAGATTGCGTGAAAAGCAAATATAATATAAAATAAATTTCGTACAATTTTCAATCTTTACTTTCCAAATAATCTCATCAGCAATTATCTTTATATTCACTATTTTTCAGAGTTTTTTGTTGGTGAATAGATCTACTTAAGGCACGGTTTATCCGTCTGTCCTGGACCATATCAGTCAAAATGACAAACAAGCTACATAATCATGCTATGCTGACTATTGTTTTTGTATTAATTAGCATTATGCAGATTATTTTGTGCAATACTATTGATCGCAACTACTGTACTACTTCTAGATGTCTTTGATGTGAATACACTGAATGTATCGCATGGTACCGTTTGCCAAGATAAGGGTATTGCCTTTCAGCTACTCGTTGATAATCTTATCAGAATTATCGAGAAGCCACATGAAAAAGAACTCTCCACTGTGATTTATATAGCCTTTATGTTTGATTGAAGTCCGGTCGCTTTGACCTAAAGTAAACGTATAGTTCATGATATGGTTTTCCTTGATCTTTCAAGATATTTTATAACTTTTATCTTTCCTACAGATCTGGTTAGCTACGGTAACTCAGTAGTAAGAGTGACGAAGCTGCAACGGAACTATAGTTGGAATCTTGACCAAATGAACCAATCGGCTGTTATTTTGTCTTTTTCGTGTCTGTATGTAAGGTAGTTTGTAACCACAGCCTGTCATAATGAACTTTCTTGTTTAAATCTTGCTGTGCCGTTAAAAAAACAACCAAGGAAACAACAAGCCTTAAAAACCAAGCAAGCAAACGGCAAGAATTATAGACAAGCAAGCAAACAAAAAGCATATGGAAAGAGGAATAATATACAATATCTTATATAAACTAAAATTAATGAACCCACACCTGCTTGAAATAGAAACATTGGATAAGGTGGAAAAAATCGGCAATAATAATATTTAATCAGCATAAAATGTTTTATTCCTGCTTGATAAGCTCGTATATATTAATATTTTGGCTTTCGAATTAGGTTTTATATTCTGTGCAATGTGGCACTTTGTTTTTTTAAAGCGTTAAATAAAACACACTAACATCTTATCCCTTTATCTACATGTCACTAATATAATTCTTGTTTGCCAAATGCTTCGTTTGGTCTAATACAAGGACACATTAGAATCCTTTGTAATTCTGCCACGAGTCCCTGATATAATTAATTATTCCTCTCAGTTGGTCTCGTGACCTTTTTGTTTAGTTCAGAGATCGCTCGACTTGAAATTAGATATGTTTCACATTCAATATGTACTTTTCTAATTTTTTTTATTATATGTAAGTAAATTTTGTTTGCTGTAGAATTGGGTCGACTTTCGGCAGAAGAGAGATGATATGGAAGATATTCAACAAGAGTTTCTCTTTAATCACTCCAAAGGAACGTCTTAATTTGATCGTCTTAAATACCAAACTAGTACAACGTATTCAAACGCTGCGTTTACAATCGCTAATCACATTATGACGACCTATCATATTTCGAGAGTTGATGTTTGAGTAAAAAATATTTATAATCTTTGTACCGGACAGAAAAGCTGAGATTTAATCATAAAAAGTGCGTTCATCTCATCTAATATCACAATTGGACAGACAATTCTGGAATTGTATTTACTTACACACATATATACATAGTTCTTACTAATATGTAGTTCGACAGATATATAGATTGAAGCACAATAACTAAACAAACCAGTGTGTTGGCCCAACTTATTTTACCTTTTTTAATCGCACTTAAAACTGTTAGGACGCAAACAGCACAATTTTAATGTCACTCAAGAAGTAGTTAAACACACTTCTGATAAACATTCAGTTTTGTTCCATTTATAAAACTCATTTCGACAGGTATACTTCACTTAAAAAACTCATTTCGACAGGTATACTTCACACCGTGCTCTTATGTACATAACACTTATAATATTTTATATCGCATACTAAAATGTCCAATAATTGGAACGCAAATGGATATTAAAATTATAATTTATCGTTCTTCATAATTTCATCGTTATTAATATTTTCCAGGTTTCTGTTATTTTTAATGCCATGGCATTCAACATGAAGTAATAATATGTTTGGCATAGTTCGTAATGCAATGGCATTTAACATGAAGTAATAATATGTTTGGCATGGTTCGTAATGCAATGGCATTCAACATGAAGTAATAATATGTTTGGCATGTTTCGTAAAGCAATGGCATTCAACATGAAGTAATAATATGCTTGGCATGGTTCGTAAAGCAATGGCATTCAACATGAAGTAATAATATGCTTGGCATGGTTCGTAATGCAATGGCATTCAACATGAAGTAATAATATGTTTGGCATGGTTCGTAATTGCAGTGGCATTTAACATGAATTAATAATATGTTTGGCATGGTTCATAAAGCAATGACATTCAGCATGAAGTAATAATGTTTGGCATGGTTCGTAAAGCAATGGCATTCAACATGAAGTAATAATATGTTTGGCATGGTTCGTAAAGCAATGGCATTCAACATGAAGTAATAATATGTTTGCATTGGTTCGTAATGCAATGGCATTTAACATGAAGTAATAATATGTTTGGCATGGTTCATAAAGCAATGGCATTAAACATGAAGTAATAATATGTTTGGCATGGTTCATAAAGCAATGGCATTGAACATGAAGTAATAATATGTTTGCATTGGTTCGTAATGCAATGGCAATTAACATGAAGTAATAATATGTTTGGCATGGTTCATAAAGCAATGGCATATATATATATATATATATATATATATATATATATATATATATATATATATATATATATATATATATATATATATATATATATATATATATATATATTTCAAACTCGCTAATGTATGTAAATAATAATAAAATATAGTAAAATTAATCATAAACTACACTACATTCCACCTCATATAATTTATAATAGCATATATAATCAATTCAATGTACTAATGAATGTTCAGTAATTATTGTTTGTTGTTATTTCTATGAAGTACAGTCCAAAATTGATAAATTGATTAAATTGAATAAGGTTAAAAAGAAATTAATCAAAACGGTATTACGAACGTCTAGAAGAGTTATGTTCTGCGTCAATTTGACTTTATTTTGGCAATGCATAAAATGAAAGCGAAAAGTTCATAATCACATATTAATATACTTATGTTTTGCATAATCAAGATATTGAAACTACCCTTATAGCGCCTTTGTGATAACTGAGTTAAAGGTAGCGCGTCTGTCTACTCACCTACACGTGATTGTAACACGCATTAACGCGTAAATCGAATTACAGTAGCCCTTCACTACCACATGCATTAAATTTTATATCAACAGTAAATTTTTTTCCAGTATTGTAAGATTAGAAACGTTTTAATCTTTGTACTAAATTAAATGGATCATGAAAAAGAACTATCATAGACTAAGCAAACATTTTCTAATTCTTATATATTTATTGGTATACATTTTTATATCAACACTACGTATATTTTCCGTCATTGCGGTGTATAGTAGGACCGATACGGTATACCAAAATAAGCCATATTATATATTTGCTAAATTGCTTGGGAAAAAATATTAATTATCGTGTGAAAGAATATTATTCATCTAAAACGTTCACGATCCCGACATTCCATCCCTCACCCCGACATTTTGATGGCCATCACCTTTATTGTAGATGATCTTACAACACATCGTTCTGCTGTTGCTGCTGCTGCTACTACTACTACTACTACTACTACTACTACTACTACTAATAATAATAATAATAATAATATGCGTTACAGGCAAATTACACGTGACGGAAATCATGTACTATAATTTTTAAAAAACACAAAGTCCATGAAAAAGTTTCTCATCACACACAACATGATTAAATTAGACTCCTCCCATTCCGCATGAAACAGTAGATTCTTTACTTTAATAGTTTACTGAACCGATACACCGTTAATCTGGTAAGGAATATGTCTTTAGTTTAGAAATAATGAAAATAAAAAAGTGATAAAAAATACACTGGACCGGCCGGGCAGGTACATATTTTTTGCAAGCTATTTGGCGTTTTCACATAAACTTTGGCATTTACATATATGGGTTTTAGTATAGTAAGCTTTACTACTATTTTCATTGGCTCATTTATGATAAGTGTGTTTCTGTCAATACGGTCAAACGATTTTTCATAATCAAAATAGTAGTAGTATTAAAAATAATAATAATAATAATAATAATAATAATAATAATAATAATAATAATAAAATAATAATAATAATAATAATAATAATAATAATAATAATAATAATAATAATAATAACCTTATTTAGCCTGTTCATTAGACTTTCATAGTTGTACACTTCACCGTCGGTTATGCGACTGCACACACGACATTCATAAGGGTATTGTATAGAAATAGTTTTTAAATCATCAATTGTCAAACCATCATGCTATGCGTGCATCTAACACTTGCAATTATTACGACCAAGGGATCCAACACCACAATTGTCTGCATACAGCACAGGGCTAGATCGTCTTTTGTCTTTTTCGAGCAGAAGCACTAGGCATTTTATAATGTAGACTTAAATATGATGTATGTTAAATATAAACAAGAAATATATTTCAGAGAGATGTAGATGATAGCCATTGACATTAACATGTAGTAAATCTTTGAATGATAAACCAATATGTACGTGTCCCCTAGTATAAATAGGAATCATTTGGCATGTTTTTAATTGGCTAGCTTTTCAAATGTATACATATGTTACATTCTGGGGATTTACTCCGGGAACCGTTAAACGCAATGCCTAATTAAATGTTTTGCGGTGGCTGTTTTGAACATAACAAATGTTTTTTTTTTGTTTCTTTCTCAGCCATCAAATGATCTTTCAACTATACCAGACTGACTTCTGTTTGAAGATTTACGTCAAGAAAGACACGAACCTAGCTTACCCCCCACCCCCCACAAAAAAAAAAAATAACCACCCAAAAGAATATAGAGCAATTTTTATTTTTACTAATCAATTGAGATCACTAAAGATAACTTTCCATGATTATAAGAAAAATAAACCCACATGCATTCAATCTTCACAGACTATACCGGTATATAATAATTCTAAGCATATATTTATTAACACAACATTACAAAACAACAAACAACAGAAAGTGTCACATAATTTATTTATAATCGATTTCAGATTTCTATCAAATATGGCTTGTCTTGTCGCTAACTAAACATTTATTAATATATACAAAGATTATTGTTCAAAATCTTGTGAAGCATATTTTTAAAACATGAAAAAGCTGTATCAACATGAAACTAATGAATTTCATCTCAACTGTATTTTGCATATTATAACATATATTAGAAAATTGAATTTTCTTTCGATAATCAGTAGAAAGAACAATTTATTAAATTATAACAAACATTTTTAACATGATATTGTCATAGTTTATCAATACTTTATGATTGTTTGAAATTCGAACTTTGTCGCCAAATTCTTGGTCATTTAAATCTGCAATAATATATTGGAAATTAGTCTTTCGCCTAATATAATTGTTTCATCAATATAATGAACAATAATAATATACACACTTTTTTAATCTGACTTCGCATGGCTTTGTGTGGCTTTGTCAGGCTTTGTGTGGCTTTGTTGGGCTTTGTCAGGCTTAGCAGTGTTTAGTAGGACCGTACCGGATGCCACGTGTAGCTCAAAAATGGCGTTAAAACCTATAACAGCCATTCGGTAGTCTTTGCCTGGGGCTACTTAAAACTGATGACCCAGCTTTCCGTACGGCAAACCATTGAGTCGTTCGTGCTGCAAACGACTCGATGAATGAATGATTAAAATACGAAATTTGTGATAAAATATTTAGGCAGAGACGTTAATTTTAAAAGTGAATACGAGGATACATACCGGAGATAAATCATTCAAATGTGATGTTTGTGATAAGGTCTCACTGGACAGTTGTTTTGGCAAATTTTTGTCTGACAATGACCTATAGCATAAAAATGATAATACTATTACATTAAAGACACAAATAAAAGTGAACTAATGATTTTTGTTGCACTGATGCTTGTAAGATTCTGACTGAGGGATTAAAGTTAATTCCTTATGCAACTAGTGGCTTTTATACTGAATCAACACTGCCCCCCCCCCAACCCCTCTTTTTTACATTCATTTTTTTACAGAAAAGGGGTATTTTGAATATTTTCCTGTGACAAGAGAGCTAAAAGAATCAGTATGTGCCATATACATGAATAAAGTTCACTAGTACTGTATCAAATTAGCATACTTTTCATCACCCCTCAACCATCTAGATTTTTAGATATTTACCTCTGTAGCAGACACATGTAAATACGCAAGACAAGTTCGCGGCTCATTTGAAGCCCAAGTTACTCATTTGATCTCCTGAGCAGCAGAGAGGGTGAACCCTACAACGTTTTTAGACAAAATTTGATTGAAATCCTAAAACGAGCCGTCCTATAATCTCATTTTAACCAAAAAAAGGGCGAACCCTACAACGTTTTGAAACAAAATTCGATTGAAATCCTTAAAACGATCCTTCCCTACAAAATCTCATTTTAACTAAAAAAAAGGAAAACGGAGATTTTACGATTTTTTAATCAATTTTTTGATTGAAATCTTAAAACGAGCCGTCCTATAATCTCATTTTAACCAAAAAAAAATATCTCAGGGGCAAACCCTACAACGTTTTCAGACAAAAAATTGATTGAAATCTTAACGAGCCTTCCCTACGAAATCTCATTTTAACGAAAAAAATGAAAACGGAGATTTTACGATTTTTTAATTAATTTTGGTCGCAACTTGTTGTCATCCACCCTCTCTGCTGCTATGGGTTAACAAAAAATAATAAATGATTTGATCCAGTCTTTAGGATCTCACAAACAGACTAATCGCTAACACCTCTTCTTGTAAATCAATCAGATTATTGGACTGATCTGTGAGTTTGAAATTAATTCTCGTTAACGAATTATTATGGCATCGCATGTAGACAGGATTAATTGGGTTTTCAATAATCAGGAATCCTGGAGGAGCTGTTGGTGAAAACGAATAAAGAATATATCCTTGCTGAGCTTGATTTGATCGTTCGAGATTAATCTGATAGCTTCCTTCAATAACATCACATACTAAATTGAGTGCAATCACTGAGGATATATTTACGTTGAACGGAGCGATATGCCTACCGCCACCGTCTGGGTCATTATTGTGTTTGAGGATTTTTATTTCCGGTGATGCTGTTTTTTTCCATGCATCATGAATTATTTTAAAACCAACATCGATGGCATCACTGAGAGATTTTTGTAGTTCTAAGATATTATACCCTGGTAGTTTGAATGTTGGAATGTCTTCAACGCGGATTTGATAGATTAATGCAAATTCTGTTCTCGTTATAGGATTACTGTCACCTAATATCACTTGAATGATTTGCAAATGAAATGTTTCCATATCATTGATGATTTTGTTGCATGTTTCTACGACGCTGATAAATTCATCTCGGGTGAGAGAGCCGGATTTAAGGGGTATTAACAACAGCGAAAAATCATTATTCATTGCTGTGAAATTTTCATCGATTTTAAGATCGTCAGCAACAAGAAATTTCCCTCCCCCAACATTATCGTGAAAGATCTTAAAAAAATCTCTAGTGATTGTGCGATCTTTATAACTCTTTATTGGATTATCAGGTTTTATTCTGTCGGTGATATAATCAGTTTTTTGTGGTTCTGGTAAATCAACGGTTTTTCCCCCTGGTGGTAATTCAGGCCATCCTAGTACGGTTCTAATAGAACTCTGATAGATATCTACGACGTATCCTTCTGTGTTTATCTCAATTGCGGATGATAGCGTCGGTTCATGAACTGTTATAGCTATTTTTGACTCTACTCCAGTAATCGATTTTATTCTACGCGCGAATTCATTACTGATTTGTTCGATTTGGTATGACCCTGTTGGTATCGAAACGACGTTCCAGTCTGGGGTTCCGTCGGGTTTATTCTTATTTGCAAACACTAAAGAATTATTGGGTTGTTGACCACCAAATGATTTTGATCTGATATTAGGCCAACTGTGATACACTCGTAGTTTTGCTAGCGCTATCTCCTTCACGGGGACTGGGCTAGGGAAATTCACACTAAACTCGGGTTCCGTTGATGTTATTGATATCATGCTTGTTTGTACTGGGTTCGTGTTCTCCACTACTCGTTGAAGTAATTCCATCGGTGTCGTCATTGTTATTATAATCATGTTGTTGCTCTAATTTTGATATCGCTGAATCAAAAATACTGACCATCGCTGAGAATTCACTATCTGATATAATTGTATTATCGAGTGACGACGATATCATCAGGGATAACTGCGAATATGCGGTTGATGCAATATGAAATTGAATTAAGTAATTCTGCAGTTTACTCTGGCTGCATGATGATATCTTTTTTGCTATCCCGGTTGATATACCCCCGATTGTAGCCACCGCAGAAATGCAAATTGGAACTACAACCGGGGCAATCATTGTAACCGATGCAAGTATTATTCCGGCGCCAGCGAGAACGCTTGACACCGAGTACACAATAACATCAATTGCGGTGATTCTTCGTCGGTATTTTTTTACTTTTATTTGATACTCCTCAGTGAGGGTTTTGAGTCTATTCTGAAATTCTCTGACCTGATCATAGCGACATTGAGTTGATGAAATCATTGTTATTTTAAAAACGCTAGCGTTTTCAATTGTGAAATCCGAACGATTTTCCTTTCAATTTAGTTATTTACTTAAATCCGCTACGAATTCCACATACCAGGTTGCTGAAACCCTAATCAAATTTTTATCAGTAGCTGTTATAGTGAACTTTTCAGTTGTATCCTTGTCGATGATCGTTGAAATCGTATTATTGACCCCGGATGAACTCGACGATGATATATTAAATTGAGTCAATGGTGTTACTAGTGTTAATCGATAAATACCTTTAACGGTTGCAGTGATATCTAATTTATTGTTTGTAGGTGTCCACGCAAATGATCCGTGTTGGATTGTATATACTACGTTGTTGGTTTTCTCATGAGGAATTTTTGTTTTTTCAATGATTGTTATCATCCTCGAAAAATCACCTTTGATGGCTTCGATGAAAGTTTTTGTCTCATCGATGGATTTTTTAATATCCGGGAGTTTTATTTCAATTTTATCCAACGGGGTTCCAATAAATTTATCAATGACATTTCTACGAAATGATGTAAACTGTTTTCCGTGTTCTTCAATTTTAGATTGAAGTGTTGCTAGTTCTAACAGAGAATTATCCAACTCATTGTCATGGGTAGCAATCTTATCAGTGATCGTAGACACAAGTGCACCTGGTTTAAGTCGTCCGTCGTTGGAATACAACGCAATAGAGTTTTCAGTGGCGTCTTGCTGCCGTTTTAAAATGTCATCCGCGGATATATTACTGGCTTTAAGTCGTCCGTCGTTGGAATATAGCGCAATAGAGTTTTCAGCGGCGTCGCGCTGCCGTATCAAAATGTCATTCAATGACACATCACTGGATTTCAATTTACCCTGTTTGTCCTGAAATACAACTATTTCGTTCGGGTCAACACTTGCTAAATTTAACGTCTCAGCTATTTCATCTTTGATTAGTTTTTTTACATCCTTGATAGAATCAAGGGTTGCAGTGTCATCGGGTTTGGGTTTCAAAGATCTCCCCCAAATATCAATCATGTTATTGTAAAACTCTTTCTCTCTCTAAAATCGTTTTTGACGACTTCGTTGAAAAATCTTTGATTTTCTCCAGCGATTACTAGTGTATTCATTCACGACAACATGTGGTGGTTTTCCGCTTGGGTTACTCAAGGAGTTAGAAATAGCGTTAAGGACATTTAATACTTCGCTGCCACATATTGGTGGGTCATTCATTTGTTGTGTTGGTAGCGTGGAATACCAAGTCTTCATTGGAAGGGTTTTTATATATCTCATAAACTCTTTTGGTGGGGGTAATCCATATGAATCAAAATAGACAATCCCACGTGGATCAATAGCGTATGCAACCCAGTGAGTTCCGGGTCCGGTGCTGTTATCTAAATTAATGATTCCGGTTTCAACGCTGTTTGGTTGATGTGGTAATTGATCTTTCATAAAGACACCTCTGAAGTTTTTAATCGCGAGTTTTTTAGCAGCATCGAGTAAATCAAAATTGGACATGGGAACCATCAAAGACTCTCCAATTAATAAACCGGTCCTAGTCTTAGACCCTTTCCGCTGTACCACGAATACGGGGTTCCTGGTAGTCTTAGACCCAATCCGTGAACGGATCGTCCCTTTTTTTTTATATCCTTTCCCAGTTGCCTTCTTTAGTGCCATTCCTGCTGCAGTACCAACGGCTCCTAACGCTGCCGCTTTAGCCACCGCTGGGGCTGCTGCTGCAATCAATGCTGGTATCGCAGCTAACAACGGGAATATACCGCCTGTTTTAATCATATTTTTGATAGCAGCCGCAGAAAGAGTAATCTGAACACCCTTTTTTGCTACTAGTGCATCATTGAAATGTTTCACCTGACGAGTTGTCAGCGATAGTTTATTTGCACCACCAGTCATTTGGTTGGGTTTCAACGTGATTGTGGTTCCACATCGCTTAGCCGATTCTGATTGCAATTTTTTGATTTGACCAGGAGTTAACGCAACACTAATAACACTATATGACATGTTATACATAATAGATTGATTCTAAATCGTTTACATGTTTTCCACTGGTGCATCTACCACTCTCATTCTTCCACCAACACCTTCAAGTAGCATTGATTTATCACTGAGAATGACAGCAACCGCTCTATAATCAGCAATAGCACCACGAGTCACATTAGCTCTAAAATGTATATCAACAACAGATTGTCTCATCAAATCGAGATGTTCCAGTGAGAAGTAATAGATCGGATACAGATTTTTAAAATCATATTGTGATATTTGCAAACCAGTATCCACATTTTGATCGCGTGCCATAAATGACAACAGACGATGATAAACTCGTGCAATATGATTTTCTGTGTAATTAAGTTGTATATCCTCGGATGGTTCCTGTTGGCCGTTTATTCTCAGTGAGACGTCTTTCACACCTAATTGATCAAATATCATATGACTGAAACGTTGATCGCCAACTCGTGCGTTATCCTGTAACGCAATAAATATATGACGTGGCGCAGAAACGCCTTGTTTTGATGCTAGATTCCACGTGAATAACCCGTTCAGATTTGATTGCTTCACATCTGTACTCACGGTTAGCCAACTCAACAACGACTTTCCTCCTTGGTCCATAAATGATAGTAATCGTTCTTCTGCGGTGATTGCTGGAGTCAACACTGGCATCCACAATGATATTTTTGTTAAATTGACTTTACCGGCATCAGCATTTGGATTTGCATTGTCTGCTGGAATCCTCCAGATTGCGTCGTTATCATCACTCTTTCGTACAAGCGATACTGTATGCTTCGCTCCATAAATAACTTTTCGGACGTTTCTACAGAATCCAAATATATGATGCAGTGGAATCGCGCATGAAAATGATTTACGCGCTCCTTGCAACATTGAAATACGTGTTGCAGCTCCTAGATTGAAATTAACATCGTTGTTTATAATCATATCTTCGGCATCAATATTAGCGGTGCCAGCATTATTCTTTGGTCGTCTTACAACAAATTGTTTTCCTCCAGCGGTATTTGTAGCATCTTTTGCAAACATCATAGAAGGTCCTGCTGATCTTGTATAATCATCGGAATATCTCGCTAACCCGATTATTGTTGTAGCCACATCAACATCGCCATCTATCGACTCGATTTCTTTTCCATCAATGAGATATCTAGCACTCTCAAATAGCGCCATGATACCATTATTGACAAAACCGACTTGAGTACCAGCTGGATACGGTGCTGGTACAGCAGGAGTATCAGCAGCTGTTACAAGTTCTCCTTCTACTTCAATAAACGCTTCACAGGGTAGAAAGTATTTACTGGTATCATGGACTTGAAGATCAATTCTTGCTCGACTATTTGAGTCTATTGCATGATAGGCGTAATATTGATAATCGCGTACAGAATCATCCTTGCCAACTGGGGCGTCTATATCAAATGCTGGATCACGTGACTGTTTGAACATTTTATTCTATTTATCAGAGTCTAAATCGCGATTTCCCATTTCATCATCGTGTTTTTTTAAAGCCACTTCCTGCTATCATGTTTGCAATATTGCTTTGGTCGGGGGTTAAAACCATCGACGCTAATTTTTCATCTACTGCGTTATTTATAATTCTACTAACACTTGCAGGCATTTCCGCTGTAGACGGTAACGGTTTTGAAAATCCTTTGGATTTCATCCGTGATTTCACTAATGATGTTAATTTATTCTTCGCAGTTGAAAACGCTTTTCCAGCAAGATCTCCAACAGCACCAATACCCTTATCACGAATAACATCAATTGCTTTCATTCCTAATTGTTTAGCCAACGGCATCACTTTTGGAGCCATTCTCGCAAATAACCCTAAAATGGTATTACCTAAACCATCTCCGTAGTATGCTCTATAAACCGGAAACCGTGAATTAACTACGTAGACGGGGGTTGGTTTATCATGATTGTAGTGTATGATCATTATTTGAAATCAGAAACAATTTTTCAATTGTTATTTATCTAATCGAATGACTTTTCAATTCAGTCACTATGATACCCACTTTCCACTAACTCGCCAATGAAATCTCGATATGTGCTGATATCCATGATACCACCCTGAAATAATCGTCTACAGATATCAGCTGCTTCATTAATTATTTCCGGTGAGTTATTTCCGGCTCGGAACCCTCCTACAAGAACCTCTAATCGTGATATATCACTGAGAACACTACCAGGACATACCCCACTTTGGGGTCCACTGGAATCTTGCAATCCACTTCCGCTATAACCCATTGCTACATCCATGGGTTGTAAATAACCAAGAAGATCATAATCATCATCATCACGTGGTATTTGTTGTTTTTCAGGTTGTTGTTTTTTAGGTGAAAAAGATATTTTCTTTGCAGGTTGCTGTCGCCGCCTTTGCGTTTTTTGCGGTTTTTGTTGTTGTTTAAACTCTTCGTATTGATTATACACGTGATCCACCTTATTGATATAATCAATGTATGATGCACTATTTTTCTTAATCAGACCTTTTTCAGTTTTGATTTTATAGAATATATCAGCCCAGTGAGTTATATTTCTAACATATTTATGATGTTCTGGTTTCAACCATTTTTTTCTGTTTTCATAGGACGTAACAACAAGCGCAGGAATTTCTGCTGGATCAGTCTTATCAATTTCTGCTAACCCTTCTTCGTTAAATCTCACGAGTAAATCATCTACTGTTCTTTTTGATTCTATTTTTTGTACGGCCTGTTCTGTTTGTTCAGTTTTCGCTGCTATTTTTTCGAGTTCACCAATAACAGATTTCCCCGTCTCGGGAACATCCCCCCGTATAGCACGCTCTATCCCCTTCGTTGCTGTGGTTACTGGTTTAAACAATTCTTCAGATCCCAAAGCAAAATCAGTCTGAAGACTCTGTCGTTGTTGCAGTTTATTCCGTACAGAGTCACGAATTGGTACAAATCTCCTGATTGCATCCAGTCGTTCACGAGCCAATCGGGTTGTTAATGCTTCATTGACCATTATTTGAAATCAGAAACAATTTTTCAATTGTGAAACAATTTTTCAATCCCGACCTAACACCATCGGATGGTCATGGAAGTATTATTTCATCGTGAGACAGCTTCGTTCATCGATGGCGAAAGTGTGATAATTGTATATAAAAATAATTAATATCACACTTTCGCCATTCTATTTTTGATCAATCCGAACCAGCCATCAATTTTGTATTCACTGATTTTGACATTGTCAATCAAAAAATGCTAAAAAAAAATTAAAATCTCTCTGAGGGACGGTCACAATCAAATAATGATAAATGGTCGGTCAATCAAAATTGTTCATTTTCTTGAATTAACGCCCGTAGGTTTCTAACTTTAGAATTAACCTCCTTTTTCAATTCGTATTCGTACCCCAATTCTTTTCGTATTCGTTCTACGATGGTATACAACGGAGCGAACACACTTACGTCACTGGAAAATGCGAGAGAGTCCCGAATAGAATTCTGAATTCTCTTGATGAGCGCATACTTCTTTGGTAGCATATACTTGTTAGTGCTAACTCCGTATTCTATATCCTGAAAATCAGACATGATTTGATCAGGATTTAACCCATCTGATAGTTCAATATCCCAACTTTTCAATTTTGAAATCTCGGATAAAATGCTATTCATGTTTTCAGAATTCATTATTCTATAATAATGATATATTTCTAAATGAAAAATATGACGCATTAGACATAACTAAATCGAATTTTTTGTCCCGTCCCTTTTGAAATCGCAGATCGACAAACCCCCTCTGCAACATATCGTACTGAGGGTCTACAAATATTGAAATACTTGCCGGCTTCATATATTGATTGAAATATTTTTTCTTCGTTAGTTATCGTATTCAAAGATTTTACTGGTTTCGTTTTTTTTGAACAATTGCCAGTCCTTCCTCGTTTGGAATTCTCACTCTGTGTGATTGCTTGAAGATTTGATAAGGAATTGTTCTTCGGATTAGAATCGATATGATCAATAACAAAACCATCTTTGATCAATCCATGGAAACATTCAAATATGAAACGATGATTGTAATATTTCTTCTTTCCAACAGTAAACATCAAATACCCCATACCATTATCCCTCCCAACTGGGTTCTTCAGTCTACGGTTTCTTACAACACCATCACTGGATGCTTCATAATTTGTACTCACAGGGTGCTGTCTGAATTCTTGGGTCATTCGTATACTATACTATTTGTCTAATTCAATGACTGATCCATTGCAGGGATTCATTATACATAAATCTTTCATTTAGACACTTGTTTTTAGTATAGCATGAAAGAGTTCAAGAGATTGACTTCGAAAAATGCTGAATTCAATGTTGATAAGGAGTTTAAGAGATTGTTGAAAATCAATCCTAAATTTAATATCGATAGACCCAAAAAACGTCCAAGAGACGGAAACATGAAAGAGTTTAAGAGATTATTAAAAATTAGTCCTAAATTTAATCTCGATAGACCCAAAAAACGTAACAAACGTCCAAGAGACGGAAATATGAAAGAGTTTAAGAGATTATTGAAAATCAATCCTAGATTTAATCTCGATAGACCCAAAAAACGTCCAATAGACGGAAACATGAAAGAGTTTAAGAGATTATTGAAAATCAATCCTAAATTTAATATCGATAGACCCAAAAAACGTAACAAAATTAATCCTAAATTTAATCTCGATAGACCCAAAAAACGTCCAAGAGACGGAAATATGAAAGAGTTTAAGAGATTATTAAAAATCAATCCTAGATTTAATCGCGATAATCCAAAAAAAACGTCCAAGAAATTACCCTGGAAAGATGCTCAATTCAATCTCGATATAGTTTCTAATACACCAAAGAATACAATTCTTGATAAAGCCATGATTAGTAAAATCAGAGATTGTTTTACTGAATTCAAACGTGATGGAGCATATTATTGTTGGTCAACATTTCGAATTGATGGTGTTGTTGACGCTACCATGAATGATGAAAAAGCAGCAGTGATAATTTCACGTGTTGGGGAAAAACGGTATTTTTTCCGAATCAAATTCATTATTGAAGTCGATGGCAAATGGATTATTAGGGATAAATTTGAACCAATCCTCAAGAATAAAAAAGCTGTCATTGTGAGTAGAGATTCCAAACCAGGAATTCTAACCGGCATTGACAAACCATACTACGAAAGATCTTATCCCGTAACAGCAATGGTTTATGGGATATATCCGTTAAATGATAAACCCGATATCGCAAAACTGGCTCCTATGAAATATTCGTCAGGGCTTAATTGTGTAGCAGAACGAATAATAGAACACTTCACAAATGCATCCCGAGGAAATAAACTAACTGATCTGCGACGTAGGAAAATAACCGAGTGGGAACTGACAGTGAAACAGCATGGTGCAAAGATTTCTGATATAGCTAAATTAGAAACATCATTAAGATTTCCAATAACAGTTATGACGATAACCGGAGAGGTTTTATACGAACCGAAATATAACAAAAATGGAGCGCCAATACAGATTATTGATCATAATAAACACGCGTGGACACCTGCGGTAACAGTATTTCCACGAGAACGAACCGTGAAATATATCCCTAAGGAGTTCGTCGGGGATGTTTTCTATGAAGAGAGATTATTTGATGCTATTCATGCGTTGTGTAAGGATGATCCTGTGTCAGTGTGGTTACTTAGAAGTGATGAAGATCCCGAAATAGGATTCGATCAATTTGTAAAACCAAATGGTGAATTATATCGCGTTGAAGAATTAGATAATAGAATGAGAAAAATCGCTAGTGATTTTTCACCGGAGAATTCCCATGAAAAACTACTCACGGATAGTTTTACGATTCCATCAGTGGTAGCTCACTTCGCAAGAGAAAAAAACTCATGGCGTCCAACACGAAGTGATTTTCTCGAGGATGTTAAATTGAGTTGCGTCGAAATTTGGTCATGGAGGACTGTGGAATACGAAATACTCACTTGATGGTATGATTTCAATTGATATAGCCGCGTGTTATCCCGGAAGTTTTCTCGGATATGGGGAATGTGCTGAGTACTTCAAACGATTTTGACACCCCACGCATGAAATGACTCGTGTTGCGATTAATGGACCATTGCCTGATTTTGATTTAACCGGATTCGCTCGTGTGATATCATTTGAATTAGCTACAGGGTTACATCCGTGTAGTTATGTTTGGCTCGGTAGACACCTATCTGAAAAGGCCTGGATGCCAATAGTGCTATTGAGATATATGATTGATTGTGGTATGCTAATATCGTTGATCATCGGTGAAGCGATTATATGCTATCGAGCTCAGAAAGAAGTTTGGCTACCACAACCCGATCTAGATAGAATAATCAGCGAACAGCGAAAACAATTCCCTGATTTCAATGAAGAACAAATCATGAATCGGTCTAAGAAGTTATTTGAAATTAAAAAAGAACAAGCAAAAGATTTTGGACGAAGAATAATCGGTAAATTCACTCAAGGTGGACGATACGACAACGCAAAATATTCTTCGCGGTTGATCATAGATGTCGCTGAATACGATTTTATTGTAGCGGATTTAATGAAACAGGGAAAACTTGTATCCCGTAAGGATGCTTTTCTATCCAATGGTGAGAAAATGGGTACGGTTGTTACCTACTGTGATGGATATAATTCCCAGTACACACATTTGAGAAGTTCAATGCTAGCCTATGCTTCTATTAATCTATTTTCGATGATAAATAGATTTCCTAATACCGCGGTTAGAGTGGCCACTGATTCGATGTATATACACAATAAGTACAAATCAGCTGTAGCTAAATTCACAGATCCCGAAGAAAATTGGGGGCGTTGGCGATTTAAAAAGGAGATGCTACATGAGTATTGTGAATCCGCAGACGTTGCCATGGATGATAAATATCTTTGTTGTAACCGTATTGAAATTCAATCAGAATTTTCTAATGCACCACCGGTATCTGATCCAGTATGTAGATACAAGACAGTTTATTTAAACGGTTGTGGTGGGTCAGGAAAGACAACTCGTGCAATTGAATTATTTCGTCGGTCAACCATGATTGTGCTAACACCGACTCACAGACTCGCCAGAGAGATGATACAGCGAGGGGTAAATGCCTGTACTTACCATAGTTTCTTTCGATGGAAGGGTGACAAATGGACTCCTGAGCGTATGGGTGATAAATTCATTCCTGAAATCATCATTTGGGATGAAATATGCACAGTGTCATTAGATGTATTACAAACATTTCTTGAGTGGTTGTTAAACAAAAACACAAAAGTCGTCATGTGCGGTGATCACGGCCAACCACCACCATTTGTCGGTGCATCTCCACATGAATGGCTAAGGGGTTTTGTAGACTATTATGAAGAAATCACCACTGATTATAGATCAAATGATGAACGATTACGAGAATTTAAGAAACTAATTAGACTACAACCGGATAGAATCCAATGCGAAATAGCGCGTGAAGTGATTTCAGAAACTCCAATGAATGATTTCTGGGAAACATGGAGACCAAATGATTTGATAATTGCAAGTAGAAAAATAGTCAGGGACACACTTCAGATGAAGTTATTTGAATTGCATAAAGAAAAATTTGCAACGCTTCCAGTACCCCTTTGTTATAGGCCATCGGATACACGAAAACAGAACATTGAAGTTGATATTCCAGGACAGAGTGAAAAACAAATTCTCGTATTAAATGATATTGTGCTGGTTGATATCAATGTCGTTGAAGATGCATTGCGTGCTAATAAATCCCCGTGGACGCTAGGATACGCAGCAACAATACACTCTTCACAGGGATTGACTATATCGGATACAATTGTTTGGATGGTGGATAATCACATCGAATGGTCGAATTTAGTCTATCTCGCAGTATCCAGAGTACGAAAAATAAATCAACTTCGAAGAGTTGTTTTCGATGATAATGACACAACAATAAGTGATATTGATGTTAGCATCATTAATAAAAAACTCTCCGGTTACAAACAACAGGACAAAAAAAAAACAACGAGAATTTGATATTGATGCTAAATTAATAATTACGCTGAAACAACAACAGAATAATCACTGCGCGAGTTGCAATTGTATAATGCGTTGGCAGTATTCGGATAAGGATCCTCGCCAATTCACCGTAGACAGAAAAAATAACAATCTCGGTCATGTCAGAAACAATGTGATGTTGACTTGTCTTGAGTGCAATAGACGCAACGGTGCTAGTTAAGACCATGCGGTGGCAATTGAGTATCCTCGGGAATTACCTGTAGTTGTTGTCTAGTAAAACCCCGCTGAGGGGCAGTTGAATCCAGTTTATAGACTGGAGGTCTACCAGTTGATCGTGTTATACTAGATATCTTGTGTGTAGTGACGCTCCAAATAGGATCAGTAGCCCTTTTTTCTACCCCCTTCAAGCTCTCCTGGTTCGTATAAGTACCTCACAATGACATTACTATGAAGAATTGGTTCTTTGAAATCTTTTTGTGGTTGTACGGGTATTGACTTCTTTTTAATCGCGTTGATAGGTTTCATGTTGATTGTTCTAGTAATCTCGTTATTCAGTGCAGTAATCACAGATGGTAATCTTTTAACCCATTCACGGGATCTTTTTTCTTGGATGAATTCTTTTGCGTATTGATATCCAAATAACCGCTCAGCAATCGTCCGATTAAATCGTTCTACAATGGCCTGATCGCGATGTAGCGCAGTATGCCCTCGTCGTATGGTGACATTATGATGTTTCATTGTAGATAATACTGCACCCTGAAATTCCTTGCCAGGATCAACCTGCAATAGATTTGGCCAGTGCAGAGGACCTCGTCGATAAATCCTTTCAAATGCAGAAGCGACTTCAGTGGCTGATTTTGTTTTTAACGGTTCTGCTTCTTTGTATCGACTTGCAATATCAACTACGGTTAAAGCGTATTTGTAACCACGATCATGTGGCAGAAATAATATATCAGCCTGATGAACTTCATTAGGAGCGGTCACATCAAAATGCGAGAATTGAATTTGTTTAGGCGGTGGTAGATAAATTTGCCATAGTGCCTGTTTGGATAACCAATTAGCCGCAGTGGTTTTTTTCACTTTTGCAGCGCTAGCGAGTTTATGGACTGCTGATTTACCCCTCCAGTATCCTCTTGGGGAATAATAAATTGATTCCATATTATTAATTACCGGCACCTAACATCAATTTACTTTTCATAGCCGATTTTATCAAAAATGAAGCCAATTTTTCTTTGAAGGATTTATCAGGAATAGCATTTAACGCATGAATTAATTTCATATCCGCGAGATGCCTGTTTTGCAGATTGCTGCTTTTATAAGCAACATCATGAAGGTGACAGGCCTTATCAATGGCGTTTATTGGTTCTTCACCGGGTCGGGACTGATTTTGATCATTGAGTCTGATATCAAGTCTGGTTCCCGGTCCACAGTAGCTATATCCCGGAAGGTGCTTTTCTCCGGGGTACTTTGCCCATGGGGTTCCAGGGAGCTTTGCCAATTTGGCTGCGATATCACCTCCTCGTTTTTTTTAAAATCAGATCTCATAGACACAAATCTAAATTTCTTTGTACCACATTTCACGCATTTACCAGAAAGCGCTGATCGGTTATTTTTAGTTGTAACCGTCGTCACATCATCTGTGCCAGTACGCGTTTTACACTTCACACAATATAGATCCATAATTTATGTATAGAAATATGGATATAATTGATTTTTCAGCGACTAAAACAAGAGAACCAGTTAAGCATCATGCAGCGCTACCAAACTCTATCCGGATGATTATAATCGGGCCATCTGGATCCGGTAAAACGCAATTGTTACTCAATTTAATAATGAGATGGATGAAGTGGGATAAGTTGTATTTAATTGCCCCTAGCGTAGATGATCAACGATGTTATGAAGTGCTAAAAGATTTTAATGAAAACGCTTCAGAAATTAAGGGTGAGAACGCCATTGAATTTATAACCGATATCGATGAAGCACCGAGTATTGATGATATTGATGGAGATATTAACAATTTAGTCGTATACGACGATATAATGTTGGATAAACAAAAAAATCCTGCTAGGATCTTTTCCAGAGGCAGGCATAAAACACTGACGTGATATATGTCACTCAACGCTACACTCAGGTTCCAAAAGTCATCAGAGATAACTGCAATTTATTGTCTGTATTCAACGGAGTTGATACTCATACTCTTAGAAATATTTGGCAGACATGGTGTTCTGATATGGACTTCAATCAATTTCGAGATTTCTTTAGTCATGCTCAGTCGACTCCGCACGGATTCGCAACAATAAATCTACATGATCCTCGGACACGATATCGTATCGGACTTGATCAAATATTCGGTTAAAATCATTTCTTATTTTTTGTTAACCTGTAGCAGCAGAGAGGGTGGATGACAACAAGTTGCGACCAAAATTAATTAAAAAATCGTAAAATCTCCGTTTTCATTTTTTTAGTTAAAATGAGATTTCGTAGGGAAAGCTCGTTAAGATTTCAATCAATTTTTTGTCTGAAAACGTTGTAGGGTTTGCCCCTGAGATATTTTTTTTTGGTTAAAATGAGATTATAGGACGGCTCGTTTTAAGATTTCAATCAAAAAATTGATTAAAAAATCGTAAAATCTCCGTTTTCATTTTTTTTAGTTAAAATGAGATTTTGTAGGGAAGGATCGTTTTAAGGATTTCAATCGAATTTTGTTTCAAAACGTTGTAGGGTTCGCCCTTTTTTTGGTTAAAATGAGATTATAGGACGGCTCGTTTTAGGATTTCAATCAAATTTTGTCTAAAAACGTTGTAGGGTTCACCCTCTCTGCTGCTTCCTGTGCTAGTCTAACTGTGACAGGCAGTAACCAAGAAGTCAACCAGTTTCAAAGCCTAACTCAAAGTAAATTTAAACCACATTACAGATTTAGCTTATGTGTGAACTGAAAAATGCTAGGCTGGTGATAATTAGGCCCATGCCTTCTATCTAAAATATTAGGGAGGTGTCAAAATGCGAAACTGTCCAGTGAGACCTAAAGCATTCAGGCGGAATTTTGCTTTGAAAATGCACACGAGGATACATACTGGAGATAAACCGTTCAAATGTGAAGTTTGTAATCAGATGTTTCGGCAAATTAGTAATATGAGGAACCACAGTATTATACATATTGGAGCTAAACCATTCAAATGCGAATATTGTAATAAAATGTTTGGACGGAGTAGTGCCTTAAAGGTACACATGATGATACATACTGGAGATAAATCTTTGAATGTAAACTTTGTGGTAAAATGTTTAGGTAGAGTAGTACTTTAAAGGTACACATGATGATACATACTGGAGATAAATCATTTGAATGTAAACTTTGTGGTAAAATGTTTAGGTAGAGTAGTGCCTTAAAGGTACACATGATGATACATACTGGAGATAAATCATTTGAATGTAAACTTTGTGGTAAAATGTTTAGGTAGAGTAGTGCCTTAAAGGTACACATGATGATACATACTGGAGATAAATCATTTGAATGTAAACTTTGTGGTAAAATGTTTAGGTAGAGTAGTGCCTTAAAGGTACACATGATGATACATACTGGAGATAAATCATTTGAATGTAAACTTTGTGGTAAAATGTTTAGGTAGAGTAGTGCCTTAAAGGTACACATGATGATACATACTGGAGATAAATCATTTGAATGTAAACTTTGTGGTAAAATGTTTAGGTAGAGTAGTGCCTTAAAGGTACACATGATGATACATACTGGAGATAAATCATTTGAATGTAAACTTTGTGGTAAAATGTTTAGGTAGAGTAGTGCTTTAAAGGTACACATGATAATACACACTGGAGATAAGCCATTAAAATGTGCATGTTGTGAAACCGTGTTTGCCCACAATGGTGCTTGGAAGGTACACATGAGGAAACAGGGGCTCGTTACAAAGCAAATTAGGAGTATTCATCCATGAATCAGGGTCTAACCTGTAACAAAAGCAATATACCTATTGTTACAGGTTAGACCCTGATTCATGGATGGATACTCCTAATTTACTTTGTAACGAGTCCTTGTGCATGAGGATACATACTGGAGAAATGCGAAATTAGTGATAGAGTGTTTAGGCAAGAAATGCGTTGATGATGCACATGATGATACATACTGGAGATAAGCCATATAAATGCGAAGTCTGTGATAGAGTGTTTATGCAAAATAATGAGTTGAAGGTACACTTGATGATACATACTAAAGATAAACCATATAAATTTGAAATCTGTTGGTTTTTTTACTCGGAATTTCCTAAACTAGTTGATAACTTAACTGACCTATATTCTGGCCATATTATCAAGTCTTTTATGTAAAATTAGTGTTGCATATTTTGAAAAAATTACTCAGTCCTACCTTAACATCTGAAGTGGAATCAGTCTTATTGTTCAGTTCAGTTTTTAATTTGGATGGATTTATTTATTTCAATTATTCACTGGAATTACAAAGTTTTTCATGAATATTCCTTGGACTAAATCATTCATTAAAGTTATAGTGAATTCAGTCGATGATAATTTAGATTATATTTTTGTGATACATCTAAAGTCTGTTAATACATCACCACATTCGAGGGCATGAATACATTAGCGCATTCGAGACTACAGACACATCATTATGTTCAATGTTGTAAATTAATTTGAACATCACTGGAAATCAATTTGAACTCAATTCATTTGAAGTTGTGATATGACATTTATGACTGTTTGAGATTTAATTCTCAATGCTGTAAGCTCTTTCTTAATTAATAATTTGTATTCTAGGGAAATAAACTATTTATTGAATTTTGCAAAGCGTTTTGGTTTGCACTCTTTTTTTTGGTTACATAGTTGAAGAACATAGCGTCATAACATGTTACTGTTATATTGTTGAAGAGCATAGCGTTATAACATGTCACTGTTACATAGTTGAAGAACATAGCGTCATAACATGTCACTGTTATATAGCTGAAGAGCATAGCGTCAGAACATTTTAATGTTACAGTAAGCTGGATAAAGCCAGATTCATTATATATGAAGCACATGCCAACATGGTAGTCGTATAATACTAGCAACAAATGTGTTGACATGTACACTGTGCATGATGAATCTGTCAACAAATGCAAGAAATAACGAGTGTTGCTCTTGCAGTTTCTTATTAGATGAATCATCTTCCTGTCAATTTGATGTGGGTGGGGCTCAGTGTAAGGTCATTTAGGTTTGCAGGGTCTGTACTAAGTAGTTATTCTATGTAAGTACCACAGTGTTTGGGCAAATACCAACTTTTCGGCTGTCATAAGCTTTGACTTCATTGGGACACAGCTCTATGATGTCTGTCATGAGAGACAGCAAGATGCTGGTGGTGGTCAACTTCGAAGGTGGAGCTGGCTTTTCTGGTTAGGGCTTGCCATTGACTTCTGTCTGAAACAGCACACTCGAGCTGGTGGGGTTGAAGGTCTGCCAATTTGATGTGCGTCTTTGAGATTGTCTTTGTACTTCTTGTGAGGGCGGCCTTTGTTTCGGTTTCCCTGGTCTAGCTATCCAAAGAACAGCTGCTTTGAGTTTCTGTTTTGATCCATGTGTATGATATGACTAGTCTAACGGAGCTGGCCTGGATTAGTGTGGCTTCGATGCTTGTTGCGTTGGCTCTATCAAGGACTTCCTGGTTTGTGATTTGGTCCTGCCACTTATTCCAAATGATGGATTATAGGGAGCTCTGGTGGAATTGTTCCAGCTGACTCATATGCCTTCGGTACAGTCTACATTTCACAGCCATTCAAGAGAGATTTGAGGACAACTGCATCGTACACCATCATCTTTGTTGACAGGCGTATGTCTTTGTGCTGCATGACATTGGTTTAGAGTCCGAGTGCCCGACATGATTTTGGATCCTTAAAGTGATCACTTTGTCCATTGAGCCATCACAGGCTATTGTGCTGCCTAGGTATTTGAAACTGTTCTCATTCTTTTGCTGCATATCGCCAATAGTGATGTGAACGGATATTGTTTGGAGAGGGCTGGGATAGGACTTCTATCTTTCCTAGACTAATTGTTAAGTCCACATAAGTTGAAAGCTTCATAGAACCTGTCCACGATTGCCTGTAGCTTCGTCTCTTCTTGGGCCATGAGGGCATAGTCATCTGCAAAGAGTGTTTCATTGATGAATCTCTCTAGCGTCTTGGTTTTTGCGCTAGGCGATGTAGATCAAACACTGATCCATACAAGCGATATATAATGTAGATACCAAGGTGACGATCACGGATCGCGGGGAGCAGTACCTGTGTGAAGAAGATGTTGATGAGTATCAGTGGATTACAAAGCCCTGTTTGACACCTTTAGATAGGAGGAATTTATCAAAGGGTTCACCATCTGGAAGAATATCTCCAGTCTTGTCATCGTGTAAGAGCCGGATGTTGTTGGTAAACTTCTGAGGACAACCACGCTTCTTGAGTACTACCCACAGTGCGTCTCTGTTGATTGTATCGAAAGCCTTTGTCAGGTCCAAGATTACGGAATACATATTTATGTTCTGCCCAAGGCACGTCTCTTGGACTTGTCTCACTGCAAAAAGCATGTCAATTCCAATTATGTTTAACCTATAAAACGACCGATTAGACGTCATAACCACATTATACAGTGATAACTTTTTTCATTTCTCTTTTTGTTATTAAGTGCCGACGAACAAAATATGCAATTTTTATGTAGTTTTTCAAATCAGATTAAAATGGAAATATGATATATTCTTTTGAGGATTTGCTGTCACGGGTGGTTTTACCGATGTGACGTAATAACCTTTTTATACAGTCATAACTTCTTTCATTACACTATTTGTGATTAAGTGCCAAAGAACAAAATATGCAGTTTTTTCGAGTCTGATTTAAAGGGAAATAGGATGAATTGTTTTGAGGATTTGTAGTCATGGGTAGTTTTATTGTAAGTAATGACAATGTTATGTTCGTCTTACAGGCTCCACTCACACGTAGTCCGTAAAATCGAATTTGAGTGTTTGTTTTTAGCCAATACTTCGATAAGAATTTAATGATTTGTTTTTTTTTATGGTGACCCAGGATTACCCTTTGCTTGAAGCAGTTAAAGAATTCCTATGAAGTTCGTCGAGTAACTGTAAAACTGAGCCCTATATATTTTTACTTTTTCAGATATTGGACTGTTGAAGATAAAGAACAAAACGTATTGTTGCTCTACTAAGACGCGTCGATAAAGTGAATGATAATTCTCATAAAGTTTATTCGTTTAATCATTTATAAATAGTTTCAAACTATCTGACGCAGGTAATGTATATTAGGGTTGTTTAGAGTTTGAAGCATATTTAACAACCATTCACTTGAATTCCCTTAATGCTAGCTTTTGTCACGTATTCTCAGTGGGGGATGTAATTATATTCACATTGCTAAAATGAAACAGTATAGTTACAAAAAATGTAGTTACTAATGGTTAATTCTACCTTTCCACCACCACACCTAACGTTTGTTGTTGTTGACATTTGTTAAACATAAAAAAAACGTCAGTATTATAGGTCACATAATTAAAGACTAATATACATCTTGGTTCATCGTAATTATGATTACACACGGACAATCTGAACTGTTGACGTCATGATTCTACTTGCTTCTTAGTAATGTAGGAAAATATAATCCTCTGCAAAATTTATTATAATTTTTAAAGTGTGATCTAAAATGACGTGACTACATTGAGCAGATCGATGTAACATTTATTCTTCATTACTTCTGTATAGAGTTTGAAAACAAGTAAATCCAAACTGGCTCAGTACTTCTCATGAATCCGGTTCGTGTTTTAGAATGGACGATGCAGTTATTTAAAATCAAAATTGCTTATTTTTAGTATGTAATAAGACTCGTGTGTTCATTAGTTTAACCTTTTTTCGTTGCGAAGAAATGAGTGATTGTTTGGTTTTTGTGACCGAGGATTGCCCACTGTTTACAAACGTTTAAAACAAAATAATGTGAAGTTCTTACACGTTTATTGTTTGTTTGTTTGATTAGGATTTTTAACGTAGCTTTAACAATTTTTCAGTCATATCGCTACGATGTCTGCTGTGAGGCAGTTGATAGTGATGTCTAGCACTGAGGCATCATGCCGCAGACATGTAGCATGATGTCCCACCCAGTCACATTATCCTGACACCAGGCCGACCAGTCCTAACACTAATCTCTTAATGCTGAGCGTCAAGCGAGGCAGCTGTTAGTACCATTTTTGTAAGTCTTTGGTATGACTCGGCCGGGGATCGAACCCACGACCTCCCGCTTCCGCGGCGAACGCTCTAACCACTAGGCCACCGGAGCGGTTACACGTTTATTGTAATGTGAATCGGAAATAATGGAATTTACTAGCATGAAGCAATATGCATCATGATACTGTTCAAAGTTCTCTCGTAATATAATATTACCACAGATCGACTTATTTTTGTTCAATGTCTGTATATAATTTATATGTTTAAGGTTTAATTTTTTAAAAAAAATTTACTAAGCATTTTACATTTAAATAATTTGAGCTCTCGTCTGAATAATGTTTTATTACGAAGGGTAAATTTAAAAATCGTTTCAGTAATTGTTGATAAATCGTGCATTGGTATGCATTTGCTAGAATCCGAATATTTTAAAACAAAATATATATCGCTAATAACTCTAACCCTGTTTTGCTTTTAGTCTATGTATTTTCCTTGCTCCAGGTATCACCCTGATTTTTTGTTGTAGGGTTTAACGCCATTTTCAGCACACGATAGACTATACGTGGCAGCCAGTATTAATAGTTGAGGAAGAACCCGACAAACCCCCAGAAATAACTACCGACCCACGAGAAGCTATTGGCAAGCTTTCTCACATACCACCCACTGATTGACCAAATCGGAGACTAGAAACCACGCATATAGCAGTTAGATGGCAATGATCCGAAACGGAGAACACTTTAGACCACTCGGCCACTCGGGGGCTACGGTACCATCCTGGTAGTAATGTAACTTTAACATAGAACTATGCATGAAATAAGTAAAAAAAAAACCCGCTAATATGTTACAAAGGGATAACAATTTTAATATTCCTTTATATTCAAAAGTACATAAACACTGATTAATTTAGTATAGCCTAAAACCGATTCAAGCACACTAAAATAACTTTGATAAGAACAGATAACAAGAGGGAAAAAAAACCCGTACCTGAAGTGGTTGTTTACTCGTACTTGGATTGATAGCAGTCAGTGTCATTCAACACATTAAACTTATCTTCTTATGGTTTGACCTCTCTTAAAACATACAAATACGGGGGTGGGTTGGGGTGCAGTAATTTATACCATTGCTTTTGTCACTTTATGGATTATGTTTTGCCATTTTACGGATATAAATAAATATAAGTACTTATTACTCAATTATCAGAGATCTCATTAATCACTGCCTACCCACCTTCTCTCCTTTACCAAATTAAAATTTTCATAAAATGGTTTTGTTGGTCGAAAACATATTATATTTACACAAACCAAAGCGGCAACTATTTTACTCTGTCGCGACACAATTATAAACTGACTAAAGGGTAAGAACAATAACGTGTATCTTGAAATAGTGATTTGTCCAGTAATACCAGTAAGACTTCGTTCTCTTTAAACAAATGCTCTGCAATATAGAATACATATATTTTAATTAGGGGGGTTTCTTGAAGTTGTTGAAATGAATATTTTCTAGTCCCTATAACATGTATTGATTATGGGGGCAAAACAATTAAGACGACAAAGTACAGGAGTTATTCAATACAAATATCTTTATGAAGATAGTAGTTTTTATTTTAGATTCTGGTTGAATTTATAAACATGTCAGAACACTACAGAAGTTAGAAAATTCAATAATAGCATTTAAATTGGACATGAAATAGAGAATTACTCTTTTGGCAGAGGGATGACCAAGTTAAACTAGATTATTCTCAGGGAACATTTAGAATTGCAACCACAAACAAACTCACTTTATTCAGCCGATATGACGACTAGTCGATTAAATGTATGTGCGTCCTAGAATTTTCATCTAATCCGTAGTCTAGATGGATATCATTATCATTCAATGATAGGCCTTGATGAATACCACTAATATCCAGTCCTAAGAATTGGGGAGTAGCATTATCATTCAATGTTAGGCCTTGACGAATACCACTAATATCCAGTCCTAAGCCTTGGTGAGTAGCATTATCATTCAATGTTAGGCCTTGACGAATACCACTATTATCCAATCATAAGCCTTGATGAGTAGCATTATGATTCAATGTTAAGCCTATATGAATACCACTATTATCCAGTCATAAGCCTTGCTGAGTACCATTATCATTCAACGTTTGGCAATGAATATCACTACTGACCAATCATCAGCCTTGGTGAGTAGCATTATCATTTAATGTTAAGCCTTGATGGGTAGCATTTACATACTATTAAGAAGAAAAAAAATCAGAATGCTCTGATCTAGTATAATATTATACAAATACGTATAATATGTATGGGTAACATTAATGGGATATTCTATTTAACATCATATTTGCAGTAAGTGTCACGGAATTGCATAAACCCTCTTTATTTATGTATTAAATTCGTGTACTAGTGTTTCGTTTTTGACGTACAACGATACCAAAGGGTGGATATTGTATATTGTATCGTATTTCAAATAGTGAGTTCAGTTCATCCTATGCAGCACGTGCGAAGTGCCTTTGATGAGATGAACCGAATGCCTTCGATGCACAGTCAATATATGTCTATAAAGCTTTTTACATTACAACTGGTCTTGTCAATTTCTGCATGATCTGTAGCTTTGGTTTATGCAGAATAATGCACACGTTTATATTCTTATTTATGACTTAGCCAAGGATTTATATTATTAACATAAGACTACAGTTTTAAGCAATGCTTAGTACAGTAGGATTCTAGGGTTAGGTTTATTTCTGAAATTATTGTTTTGTAATTTATGTGCCAGTAATATAATCTGTATGACTTACCGTGTATGTTATTACGTTTTTATGCCCGTGTCACATATGCAGTTCACGGTATTTGACTTATTTTCATCTGCCCAGTGTCTGGAAATGTCCAGTGTCCGGTATTGTCCTGCGTTGTCCAGTGTCTGGTGTTGTCCATTGTCTGGAATGTTTAGTAAAGTAGGATTTTATTATCAAGCAGGGTTAGGTTTATATCTGAACTTGTTGTTTTGTAATTATTATGCCAGTAATATAATATGTATAACGAACCATGCATAATGTTATTACGTTTTTATGCCCATGTCACATACAGTACACGGTACTGGACATGGTGTCAGTTGCCCAGTGTCTGGAAATGTACAGTGTCCGATGTTGTCCTGCGTTGTCCAGTGTCTGGTGTATCCATTGTCTGGAATGTCCAGTCTTGGGAGTGTCCCAGCTGTAGAGCTGTCCAGTATATGGAGTGTCGGGGAATGTACAGTATCCGGTGATGTCCAGTATCTGGAGTGTCCAGTGCTGTCCAGAGTGACTAGAGGGACTCGAGCGTTCCAAGCATTGGCGGAATCGAGGTCTTCGTGGTGCAAGCTGTAAAGTCAACCACAAGAATTGTAGCAGATGTAAAACTGAACGTTAGCAGCCATGGAGCTGAAGTAAAGTGTTCTGACAACTGAGTTTATCACTTTGCATATAATCTTGTAGCTGTGAGCTAAATATTGGGGTTCATTAAACCCATTGTATCGTTCGAGACTGTAAAGATACGTTGTCTTTTTTTCACTTGCATAATTTCAATACGAGTAAATTCGTTTTATAACATGAGTAAAAAATCTACATTGTTTGCTAGCTGAGTAAACTATATCCATCTTTCCATTGTTTAGTCACTGTGAATCATTCACGCCTCGTGTTTGTCTTTTTTAGAGTAATTTATTTGTATTTTTCTTTATTAAATTTGTGCGTTGTTACGTTATTAATCCAATATTTGGATTAGATATATACGCACGTATTCCTAATTTCATTGCTCATTCAAGTCATTCATTATTAAACTTTGTACTTACATCATCGTCAAAAATGTTATGTTGTGAACCCGAAAATCCCACCCGATTATCTTGTTACAGTCAGAATCACGCGTATATTCAGCCATTGTCTATGATGGATCGGTACCATAATGGCTGTCATATTATCCTGCATATCAAGCTAACATCACTGCATCGAAAGGTTGCATGTTACAAGCTTGACTATCTTTAGTCAATGCACTTTTACCGCTCCGGTGGCTTAGTGGTTAGAGCTTCCGCCTCGGATGCGGGAGGTCGCTGGTTCAAACCCCGGCCGAGTCATACTAAAGACTTTTAAAAATGATACTAACCGCTGCCTCGAAAGGCGCTCAATATTAAAAGGTTAGTGTAAGGACTGGTCGGCCTGGTGACAGAATAATGTAGCAGATGGGAGATAATGCTACATGTTTGTAGCATGATGCACCAGTGCTAGACATTACTATAAACTGTCACAATGCAGACATCGTAGCGATATGGCTGAAACACTGTTAAAGCTACGTTAAAATTTCAAAATCCCCCCTCCCCTCACACATACTAACACATGTTTACTTCATTTCATACAGATATACATATCCTAACACATACATTAATACATTTATCCACTCAATAATCCAGTCATGCACTATTACTCTGAGCAGTAAGCTGTTTTTGCTGTAACTCAACAACTATGGACTTTAATTGTCTCAATAAGATTTTGACAACTTTACTCGAGTATCTACAATGATTATGATATATACATTATCGATCCAGTCTCTAATAAAATTGACAAAGATAAGTTCAGAATGCCAAATTACCGGTATTATTTGTTCTTCAGAAATGTACTAACTGCCCCTGTGGCCTGCGAAAGGATCAAGACTTGGGATTTTTTGGAATAATTGTGACCTTGACTCGCACAAGCGTGCTTGACTATTTAAAATCTGATGTGTCAACGTAAAGTTGCAGACATGTCACAAACCGTTTAAGATCAGTACTTCGTACCTTTAATACCATTAGTGAGAGTTAGCAAACCACATAAGGAGTTACATTTTCTATGTGATTTGGGCCAAGGAATTCAGATTTCTCAAGGGTTGATATTGACAGTGAAAAGTGAATTATTTTACGGAGAGTAGTTTTAAATGTATTTCACATTAAAAATCACAATTTCCCCCCGTCAAATACAATAAAAAAAACACCTATGTATTTTTTTACATTTTCAAATTTAATAATTCAGTCCAAGAAGAGCTTTGGGATTATAGAAATGCCACGTTGTTAGCACGTGATGGGTTGTTCATGGCAGCCAGTATGTTTGATTAAAGAAGAACCCGGAAAGCAATCTACGATCACCTGACAGCTATTGGCAAGCTTTGCACACATACGCTCGTTGGCCGTGGTGGCAATTCAATCCCAAGCGGAAAGAAGTGAGATGTCAGCAATATGTATATGTGAGAGCCTTGGACAACTTGACCACTAGGGTCCCCACATATAAATTTTGATCGTATTCTTTATGAATCGTTCCATATCCGCCACAAGTAAATAATAAACGGTATATGGTGCTAGTTCGCTCTTTGAAAATTGATAGATAGCGTGGCAAGAATAATATTACGACAAGCTTTGCTATATTGCATCATGCATAACGGCTTGTTATCTGACAATTGCTAGTGAGGTGAGAATAATTTGTATATAAATATATATTAATATAAATTAATATTGTTTGCATACACACGATTTATAAGTGTAGCAAGCAGTTTAATCTTCAATAAAGTAGAAGAATAGGATTTTTGAAGTAATATTTGAAAGCATATTATTGAAAACTTATTTTTTTGTTTGGCCACAGGGGGTATTGAACGCATGATATGATTTTGATTACATGTAGGGCGACCAACCGACTGAGCTATTGTGCTTCCAGCGTAGAATACGAATAACAATATTACTTTCTCGCCTCAAAGTTTCAAAGATGAGAGTTTACATCTACCGCCGTTATTGTATACTCTAAAGTTAATGAACAAGGTTGTGTTATGCCTGGTATCAGGATAATGTGACTGGTTAGGACATCATGCAACAAATCTGCGGCATGATGGACTAGTGCTGGATATCACTATAAACTACCACACTACAGATATCGTAGCGATATGACTGAACAATTGTTAAAGCTACGTAAAAACTCCAAAACCACACACATTTCGATTTTATGAATATTAATGTATCAGAGGAACAAAAATGGTATTGTCTCGCTATGACCATGTCGGCCTAATGTTCACCAAATTACCAGACGCCGTATTAAACTGATAGTATGGTAAGTGTTTGTAATTTTATCAAGAACCACTGATACAATTCAATTTTTGATCACTCTAAAGGAATAACATGTCGAATGTTCCTCTTCGATATAAAAATTCTTAACGTATATTCAACCATTCCACTTACATTATTTACAAGAATTAGCATTTACTGCTTTGTGTGTACATATCCAAAATATAAGAAAACCAGTGTAAAATAAATGTTACTAAACAAACAACACACCATAGCAACAGTCCAAATTCATTAAGATCACAACAGTCCTTATTCATTAAGACATCTGGTAGCTTTGGAGTTTATACGGTTGAAAACAATTATTTAGTTTTTGTAAAAATAATTCCCTGGATTTTGACGTATCAAATGAATTGTTCTTACACAGTATCAATTACTGACGTACACACATCGAGTGTCATAAAATCATACATACATACATACATACAGACAGACGGACGGACGAACGGACGGACATACAGACCGACAGATAAATGCACCATATCTAACCAACAATAACTCAACTTGAACTTCAGCCTAATTGATTGATTTATTGGATTAGCGTGATGTTTGCTCGTAATGAGCATGTATCACGGCTTTATACACGCACAGAGTGCTTTAATAAGCTCCTGGGGAATTAAAGAGAGCAACATCCCCCAGGCTTGTATATGTTCAGGGAACACTTATTAATTTTAGCCGTCAGATTGTAGGACTATTCGAGTCTCTAACAGCCTGAATGTAAGCGCTATTCATGAAGGGGAATATATCCACGTACATTCATTGTTTCAGCTTCTATATAGGTGTATATGAGTGGGATTAGACCCGACACGCACTCATATGACTAAACTGCATTTGTGATCGTGCACTGCACGCATGTTGTTTAAGTGTCCGGCAACGGCAAAGGAGGAGCAGGTGTTCGGAGGGAGTTGGCAAAGGTTGGCGTTCCATGGCTCCAGGGTGTTTGTCGAAAAGGTGTTGTCTTACACGATTTTGAAAATAACTGTGCTGTTTTTGAGTTGGTTTAGAGAAACGAAAACCTAGGTTGATAGCTATTGGTTTTTAATTTTGCCACCGTCTGTGGCTGGCCTGATGGTCTTGGTTTTTTTTTTTATTGACCACCTTGTTGGTATAAATTTGGGGTCTTATCGTTCTGATTTGTAATTTTCGTTTTCAGCCTTATGCTGCGGAGCCTGATAGTATTTGGAGTTTAGACCACCGTATATGCACTAACTTAAGGTTTTATATCATAAAACATTTGTGTACTTTTTGTTTTGCATTTGGGACTACCTTATAGGTTCTTATTTTTGAGCCCTAATTGTAGTCTTGGTACAGGTGTAGTTAATTGTCCCCTAGGTTGAAGAGGTGGAGTTCTTAGAGCCGATAGTATGTTAATATGGAGACCGGATGTTATTAGAAGGGATGTTGTTTATTAGGTAGGAGATATATATTATTGGTGGGACAGAGTTACGTATGTATTAACTGACCTCTGTTAACTTATAATTCTACTTTATATTACCCTATTTTTAGTTGTTTTTTAATTAAATAAATTGAAAAGGAGTCCATTCATTAGCTTAAACACTTTATGCACCTCAATGAACCCATGTGGGGTGTATTGATATTCAATGAACCCATAGGAAGAGCAGTGTTCGTAGTATGTGGACGGTTAAGTTGGGGGTAATAATGTATTTTCTAACTTATACTAGTTTTGTTGTTTCCTATTGTGGTTTGAGAGTGTTAAGTGTAGGTGGTAGTTAGAATTCTGCATTATTCTTTATTTTTTATATTTTATTATACAGTCCTATTTTTCGTTAGAAAGAATATTTTATGCGTAATATTTAGGTTAGGATTTGTTTCATTATGGTTTTTGGGTATGTGGCAGGGTATCCAATTTTATTTTCTTCTAATTGAAGTGTTTCTCTTTCTTTTTTAATTCAGTAGCGATCGTTTAAGATGTGGGGTAGGTCTTCCGAGACCTGGAAGTTGTAGCAGTTAGGGTTGAGAGGAAAATGTCCTATCTATTGCCCAAAGCTGTTGGCCAGCTTGGTTTTGTCTGTATGAATTCTGTTTATGACTTTTTGGTCTACAAGTTTTATTTTGGGTGGTTTTTTACTTCTGTTAACTTCATTGATGATGGTTTATAATTTCCTGCCTTTATTTGTTTCGTTCCAGCTACCTCGCCGTTTATTATTTATTTGTTTAGTCGTTAAGCTATAGATTTCACTGATACTGTAGTTGAGTTGTATATAAATTGCTTCGTTAAGCTTTTACGTGGCTGTTGTGTCGTCTAAATCGTTTCCTCGCATGTTAATGTGGGATGGTATCCACAAGAATTTGTTGATTGTTACTTTTCGTTTTGCATTTGGGACCATCATGATTGTTATAGTTAATTTTTTTTAGTATTAGGTTGGTATGCCTAAGCAATGTTTCTCTTGAATTGGTGTTATTGTTGAGTATTGAGGATCTGACGCTAAGCGATTCACTTATTATCACCGCCATGTGTATGTTGTTTTCCTCGATCCATTAAGAGGGCGTTTGTAATTACCCAGAATTCAGCTGTGAAGATAAAAGCGGTGGTCATTTAACCTTTGTCCTGTTTTAATGTTTGCTTCTGGAATAACGTATGCGGTTGCTGTTATAGGTGGTTTCGTATTTTGGAGCCATCAGTATAGATATTAATAAAGTTGGCGTATTTAGTGTTTATCTCTGCTGTTATGATTTTATTTAGTTGGTGTTCTAGCTCGAAATATTCAGCTAGCAATGTGGATGGTAATGCGCAAGTGCAGATAGTTAATGCCTTCTTCTGTATGCTATCTAATTTATTTAGGTCTGTTTAGGGGCTGAGTTACAAATTTGCCACTCGTAGTCTAATTTATATCTAAATTGTTCTCTGTATAATGTTAGCAGGGTTTCTTGATTGGATCCCCGGGTGGTTCCTTTAAGATTTTTAACTTTATTCTAGCACTTTTGATCTGTATATCACAATCAATGCTTTCAAATGTACATTTCTTACTTGGAAAACATATTAGTAAGGCTACTCCACAATAAGTAATTAACAAAAACACTTGAGATAAACCTTCAATTGTATTCCATTTGAAAAGCAGATATCATTGTTGTCTGTATACACCACAGCGCTTTATTAAATGATTTATGTTGTATTCAACTTACTAATATCTCCATTAATTTAAGTGTTAATGAATATTGTCGTTATCACTGCTCTTTCTTTGCAATATAATTGATAATTTTTAATTATCTGTTTTTGCGCGATTTATCTTTTAAATTCAATAGGCAGTTAAAAGTCTAAAGTAGGTTTATATAGTAATGAAATATCTTCGAAGATGATTGAAAATGTATCTCGTTAGAAATGAGAGTAGACACGTCTCAGTTTTAATATTATTGATATAATATTTTCCAAGCTTCCTGGAAATAGAAAGATATTAACTTAATACAATGATGGAATAATTTCCGAAATATTTGTACCCAACCTTCACAATAAGCAAACTCAAACTAGGCTAAGAAACTAAAGACAAGGAACTTACATAATTTAGATACAGATTACAATTGGTGTACCGTTGCTAGGATACGAATCTTACTGATTAAAAACACGTTAATATTTTTTAAAAATGTTGGAAATAACTGTATGAGGTATTATATGCACAAATAAAAGACATACGTTTTTGAGGGTAATGTTTTGTTTAACGTCTGTTCCCGTCTATTAACGATATGAGTTACACCATTATACACATGGTGTTGTACTATACTTTATATCTGTTCTAAATCTGGTTCTATTTTATTATTAGGGTGGAATATATTTTGAAATCCAAAATTGTTTTATGGATTTTGACGTCGACAACTATTGTGGTTTGTATCTCTGAATTCGTTGCATAACTTATTAATGACCCAATGTCATCGTCCGCTCCTTTTTATTGTCAATTTGAGATAAATCTACAAATGCAATAAGCATGTGTGTCAGTTTAAGTAAACGAACAACACACACTGATACTCATTTTTTATTTATTAGGAAGAAAAATTGATAACGAAAACAAGAAAAACGGTAAAACCAAATGCTTTTGGACTCTGTCGTGCTTAAAGAGTACATCTTCTTTCATGACAATGATTGATAGACGTGCTTATTCTTATTGCCTTTGTATGACTAAGGCGGTGCTGCTATGGAAAATTAAAATTGGTTTTAAGAATTCGCCCCGACTCGATTTGGACTTGCGTTTTATTTATAGTGAGAGCCGTAGAAAACAACTTCATTATTTATAGTTCTTGGAATTGATAGATCACCTTTGGGATATTAGCTGAGATATTCCGAATGATTTGCTAAACTCATGCCATACATTTTCAATAATGTATCCCCAAACCGTCACTTGTGAGTAACGTTAGATATGGAATGTCCAGTTTGATCAGAATTTGTATTGAATTTATTAAATGTGTCCGACATTCAACATAAAATTTGATTATATATATATATATATATATATATATATATATATATATATATATATATATATATATATATATATATATTATATGACTGTTTTTATGATCCCAATCAAACTGCGTCATTGCTCCTTTAATGTTTCATTAACTGAAAGACAATATGCAATATGGTCAAATGAGAAGATGACGTAATAGTTAAAACTAATCATTATAGCATCATCACTTGTTATATATATATATATATATATATATATATATATATATATATATATATATATATATATATATATATATATATGTGTGTGTGTGTGTGTGTGTGTGTGTGTGTGTGTGTGTGTGTGTGAAAGAAAGAGAAAGAAAGAAAAAGGTAAAGAAGAATGGGAAGTGGGAGGGCAAGGCTATGAAACGGCAGATAATAAGTGCTATTAGGTAAAAGCAGTAAAACCAATTCCTTTGAAGTTTGTTATTTACCTTGAGAACTGATCTTAATAGATTTAAGTTTTTTTCACACAGCGAACTGCTGAAGATAAGAACAAAACGTGTCGTTCCTTTAAGAGGCTTTGATCAAAACGAAATATTTATGCACGTAATGTTTAGCTGTTTAATTATTTACTATTGGTCCCTATTCAGGTAACGTAACTAATAAGTTTGAGTGGAAGTTGATTGTTTAAATTACCTCCAGCAGTCCTTTACTTGCATTTATTTAATAGCTACACTTTTAACTTCTCAGGCATGTTCCAATTTTTAAATCTAAAAAAACCAACAGGAATGTTAGAATAAATGCTCTCACTGAAACCTGGTTCCTTCTTCACCCCCGTAATATATTCAACCGTTTGTAAACATTTTTTCACGGTTTAGTTCTAATTAGTTGAACTTTAACAAATGTGACTGTACTATGCATGATATGCAGTAACAATATTTGACACCATTATGCCAAAATCTATTTGTGTATTAAGTGACGAAAAAAAAAGTTTATTTGCAAATTTTGATGTAGTTTTTCAAGTCATACTAGCGTGAAGATAACAGTTTGAGGTGTTTAATGGTTTTATTGTAGGTAATGAAGATATTATATATGTCTTACATGCTCTGTCCACACACTCGTCGTCTATAAAACAGAATATGCGACAGAAAAACAACTACTTGTATTATCATATTTTCAAAAATACAAAACCTTAACTCTGCAAGCTGCATTTCTTAAAATTGATTATTAATATACTTTTGGTGAAATGAATATACTTGTTTGTATGGATCTCTAGGAACAATGACATATCAGAAATAAAGAAATAATAACATTTCATCTTCGCTTTATCCAGATTACACTGATGCTCAGTAAATTATCGGCCCATCTTATTAAAGTGGTAGAGTAGTAATCATTGGTCATTCTCAATCTTTCATGAACCAACGACAAAATTAAATTGATCCGGTTTATCTCGCGACCATTTTGTTTGTAAGGAAAAACCAGATCTTGAAATTACTGTTTTATTTTATTCAACATGGTATGTTCTCTTTCTCTTTTAGTTTTGTTTCCTCATCAAGAACGTCAATTTTCGGAAAAAGAAAATGATATGGAGGAGAAATTCCTTGCGTTTTTTTCTATTTGATCACTTTGAAGGAATAACAGCTTTTTTTCTTCAATATCAAAATGTTGTATAAACTTTCAAAGCTCACTTGCTGTCTTGACCAACATAAACACTTCATCCAGTATGCTGACCCAATCCCTACATTGCTAAAGCCTTCAAGGCTATGACACTCATAAAGGTTTCATGCATTTAGTACTTCGAACATTTCAAACGTGTGCCACAAATCTACGCAAATAAACTTTGCTAAACAAGAACAAAACGAACTAGGAACGAGTCATAATCATATATGAGGAAAACATACCATATATAGGAATTATGAATCTGAGACGAAAAAAAAACTAATTTATTTTCTGAAACAAAAATCGGGAGATTTAATTGCAGCAAATGGATAGATTTTATTCAGTATGAAAATTTCGCTCACGACCATCAAATCTCATACATCATATGTACATAGATTGACGGACGGACACACATACAGCCAGACACACAAACACAGACAGACACACATACACAGATAGACAGACCCATATCTAACCAAAATAACCAGAGGTACACTTCAAGCCAGCATAGTTTACCTTTACACACGATTTAAACTGTCAAACTGAAATCGCATCACTTCAGAATGTATTAGTAATGTCACTCTAAGTGCATACTCAAAATAGTTAAATAAACACATTTTAAAAACTGTCTCATGTTAAGAGTATATATCAGTGCGGTCTGTATATACTGCAAAGTGCCTTGATGTACATTCCAAAGATTCGAGGTTGCACAAGAGTTTATAATATTTCCAAAAACTATATGCGTTGAACATTTATTTTAAATTATCACTACTCTTTTTCGAAATTTCTTTGCACTTTTAATTAATAATATTTGTTTCCGTTTCATGCTATAGACTTTTAAATATCTAATAAATTACAAGACAAAGAAGTGATACAACTGTATCGCTAGTTATCAATATCAACAGAATAGAAGAAAGAAGTATTTTTGCCCCTCCATCTAAAAGCCTAATTCTTGTTCACCACATTTTTTGCCAGTCCTATTAACATGATTTAGTAGCAATCCTTGATATTTGTGCCAAAAGTATGTGGTAAATTTTAATTTCACCACGGTTAATCTCCTGAACTTTTGTGTGGTAAAGATGCCGTTAGCCATAACATTTGACCAATTTCGGATAATATCTGTATTACTTCTTTAATATACTTTGGTACTGATCGTCTTTAGTAAAGAGAGAGGCTATGGATAAGAATTTATATTTTATCACTGTTTTCGCATTTGCATTTTTCCTCCTCAAATGTTCACGCCCATTCTCTAACAGTAGGAATAATTATGAAAGTGTCTTCACATACGAAAAGACATCGTGCAATTTGGCGTACATATATAAAATATCTGTTAAGGCCAACGCATATGATTTTACTAAATAAGAAACACGCTATAATTTATGAACACTATCGAATCATTGTCTGAGGATATATGATATCGTGTCTGTTTATGCCTAACGTGATTTTTTATGTGTAGAAAATATCCCAGATTTTATCGTAACAAAACGCTAGATTTGTTTCTAATAGCAAAATTGTATCAACAATCCTCGACTCTCATTTACATCATACATAAATAATATACCTTTAGAATCTAATAGTAATAATACTACACGTGAACCAAATATGCAGTTAACAAACTTCGGATAAACTTTCAACGTCATTGAGATATTTTCCAAAATATCCGCCCTGCAACTAACTGTACAAGCCCTTCTTGCAGTAATAAATTTACACTACAAAGTTTGAAACATGTTATTTACAAAAAGAAAATCAATAACGTTATTAGGATTTGACCACATTAGGCAGTTCGATCAAAAATAAAAAAAAATTAAAACTAATAAAACCAGTGTCCAACATTGTTTGTCAATAACAATTTTCTTGTACATGGATTTGTTTTTAGTAATGGTGTCCTTCTCCAGGTTTTCGTCATATCTTGTATCACACTAATGGGTTCTGCCTTTTGTAGAATGGTTAGCTCATACTGTATTATTGAGGTAAAACTAAGATGAACCACGAAATTTTCAATTTGGCTATAATTCCCTACAACAATAAAACAAATACCATGACATATACCTACCCTCTGTTTAGTATTCGAATCCTTACTGATGCCAGTGTGTGGAAGTATAATTTGCAGAACTACGACGCTTATGTAACAGAGGGTGACAAATGTTATATTTTAAAAGATTCAATAGCGCAATTCAATTAATGAATTGACCGTTTACGTAGTTCCATTGACATTTGATTTTCATTAATTCGAAATAGGGTTTGAAAATGAGTCAATGAAAAATGTCGATGGGGTTCCATTAGATCCTCTTTGTGTTTTAGGAAAGAAAATGTCGGTCATAACATTTTCTTGTTGCTAATATGTGCTGAGTCTCCTGTGTTCGTCTAAAGCCAATTTGTCGATAAGAGTTGAATGATTTGTTGCTCTTTTCTGTGACAGAGGATTAACCTCTGCTTAAAGCCGGGCCAAAATATCATGTGAAGTTCGTCGTGAAATGGCAATATATATATTACTTTTTCAGACATGGGACTGTTGAAGATAAAGAATAAATGTGTCGTTGTTCCATTAACAAACTTAGATCAAATGAAAGATAATGCTCATAAAGTTTATATGTTTAATCATTTGTAAATAGTTCCAAACTAGCAAACGTAAGTAATGCTTCTTAATGTTGTCAAAATACAACCATTGCGCTTGATAAATGATATTTGCCTTATTCACAGGTCAAACCACGCTTAATTAGACTCCTCAAACACCTATCCACCTAATTTTTTTGACATTTCCTAAACATCAAGTGTAGACCAGTGGACATTAATAGGGCCTTGGGTCTAAAATTCGACTATAAAATTCTACTTGGCTCTAGATAAAAAAGATTCCACGCTTTCTGAACGGTTGAACGTAAATGAACTAAATTCTATCCATCAAAAGCATTCTGAGCTTTTGATTATATTGTGCCATCATGACTCACATTGCGACCTAGTACCCTAGAAAACTTTAATTGTGTAGTATAAGCTTTAAAGGGCGCTACAATGAAGATAGCTGTAATGTTTTCGAGTTTTACAATCACTTTGAATTATTAGAACATTCTACATGAAAGAATTTGCTCCTTAAACAATTTGATCCAAAATTTGATTTTCATGCTGTAGTATTTGAAAGAACCAGATGAACCCGGGTATCGATTAGGCTCTAGTTTTGTCTTTCAAAAGAAAATGCAAAGAGTATATACTGTTTATTTCTATAAATTTGTTATGATATTAATGTGTTTATCTACCTCCCACACATTCCATTCTTTGCTAAGAATCAGATTATATTTGTAATAAGAATCGTCTCTGCTTCCAACGCTCAAAACAATTCCATTGAAGTACATCGTTTTGCTATAAAACAGAACAAATCAGTAGAATTTGAAAGGATTTCACCCCAATTGATATGTGTGTTTGTATGTACATTTTGTCACAACATTATTAGATGCAAAGATGCAAGTCAAACTTCATTAATATAAGTACCGTGTAACAAAGGCAAGTCAAACTACAATTGTCAGAGTAGAATAAATCCTACCAAACTGTTAATCAAGTCAACCTACAATTGTCAAAGTAGAATAAATCCTACCAAACTGTTATGCAAGTCAAACTACAATTGTCAAAGTAGAATAAATCATACCAAACTGTTATGCAAGTCAAACTACAATTGTCAAAGTAGAATAAATCATACCAAACTGTTATGAAAGTCAAACTACCATTGTCAGAGTAGAATAAATCCTACCAAACTGTTATGCAAGGCAAACTACCATTGTCATAGTAGAATAAATCCTACCAAACTGTTATGCAAGGCAAACTACCATTGTCAGAGTAGAATAAATCCTACCAAACTGTTATGCAAGGCAAACTACCATTGTCAGAATAGAATAAATCCTACCAAACTTTTATGCAAGTCAAACTACAATCGTCAGAGTAGAATAAATCCTACCAAACTGTTATGCAAGGCAAACTACCATTGTCATAGTAGAATAAATCCTACCAAACTTTTATGCAAGGCAAACTACCATTGTCAGAGTAGAATAAATCCTACCAAACTTTTATGCAAGTCAAACTACCATTGTCAGAGTAGGATACTTACTGAGATAAACTTGGGAAAGTTAAACTAGAAAAGTGAATGTGGAATACGTACAGCGGAACACTTTTGCAGGTCAGACTGGATGCGTTGAGGTAGGAAAAGTACTGCCAAACACTTAGGAAATCAAGGTTAAAATATTAAACGTAAATATTGTCTACCATGTTAACTTCATGAGCCTGTCATTTAATCTGTCTACGTCGATGTTGGTCAGTTAGATGGTGTGATGGGTTGTATGTGTTGGCAGTGGTCACAAGGTGTTGATGTTGGTCAGGTAATCTGGATGTTGGTCAGCACGCATATGTGTTTTTCACATTACCATTCCAACAGTGCTAATACCCACGTGCACATTTTTAACATTGATATCTTACCGTGTGCCCATCCAGACCCATCATGAATATTGTTAACATGAAGTTTTCCCTAGTGCCCAAGCAAATTAATATGATCGACGTCTTTAAGATCAGCGTTCTCCTTGTGCCATGTTCTCTTAATCTAAGATGGCCACTTTATTAGTAGTATCCTTGTACAGATACTGGCCAAATTCCACCATCCGTTGATACTGTCGTGATCACCATAATATCACCTTCATAAACGTCTATTTTAACATTATATGTCAGGAACCAAACGCAATGTGTGAAATTCCCCGAATTTTTATGAAGAGATATCAAGCTCAAATAACAAAACATGTCGTTACCATTTTAAGCGTAGTCGCACCCCATTTGAATCTGCATTCTGGCCACATTTCTTTCAAAACGTTTCTGTAATAATTGTGTATAACTGAATGAAGCAAAATACTCATTGTCAAATGATCCAAATTCTCTCGTAATATCATATTGCCATATATCTCACCTATTCCCGTATGCCATTTTGTATACATTTTGCAGGTTTGATTTTTAAATTTCTACGCATTGTTTAGTATTTATAAAATCAAATATTTTCAGCTCTTGTCTGAACAATCTGTATACATGGGGTAGAAAAATGTATATACTATTATAAACTCTTGTTAACTCCTGTAATGGTCTGCCTTTTTAGAATCATGATACATCCTATGCTAAAAACAAACTATTATATCGGTACAAACCTTTACCTTGTTTTGGTTTTTGGTATATGTATTTTGCTTTTATGTAGATAACATCCTGAAAATATTTCGACGTTTACATGGAATAATACATGAACTAAGTAAACTAAACGATGAAAGGTTACACTATTATAAAACTTTCAATATTTTTAAATACTCAGTTTAAAGGAACTGATTAATTAAATACAACCAAAAACCATTTCAAACTTGGATAAGAACATGTATAGTTGTTACGGACATAGTAATCTCGGTTTAGTTTAACCCGCATGGTGACTAGTCGATTATAGGTAAGTGCGTCCTAGCAATATTATCCGGTCTTAAACCTAGACAAATAGCATTTGCATAATATTGACAACGAAATTAGGATGCTCTAATCTATTTTAATATTCATGCTAGATCATACACTTTTATTTTTTTAAAATTATGAATGCAATAAATCATCTACATTTAGACCTAAAACCACAATGTCCCGTTATGTCATCAGCTTTATATTAGCTGTTTGTACTACGTAAGGGAAATAGTATCACGGTTAGGTAAGCACGCGACTGAACATACTTAATTGCTGGATAAATAAGACATATTACTTTATCCCCTTCGTTTAACGCCATTTATTGATTACCTTTCAAAACCCTACAATGGCGGCCACATTTTTTCCTTCTTCTCCTCACTCATCTCTCCAAAAGAAATGAGAGATACATATGTCAATGCGGAAGGTCAGTTTGTTTTATTTGATTTGTGTGAAAATGCTGTTGATTATGGGGTTACTGTGTTGGTAAGATATTTCTCAACTCGAGTAATTAGACAATTTTAGGAGCGTGCTTCATAATGTACATTATTCACAAATCCGTATGACTTTATCGATTAGTTTCGTAAAATGAACCATTCTTAAGTACTTTGCAATGGAGGGCCGCGATTGGCCGAGTGGTCTAAAGCGCTCTCCTTTACGGATCACTGCCATCTCACCTCTATCTCTGTCGGTTCGAGTCTCAGATTGGGCCAAAGGTATGTGAGAAAGGTTGCCAGTAGCTTCTCGTGGGTCGGTGGTTCTTTCTGGGTTCTTCCTCCGCTATTAATACTGTCCGTCATGTAAAACCTATCATGCGCTGAAAAATGGGGTTAAACCCTACTACTATAACTTTGCGTAGGAATGTATCTGGATTTGATTTGGGTATACATGTTTAGTAATTTGATATTGCAATAATGCTTTGCATTTGATGTTTAGCTCGTGTTTTAGATTGTATGGCGTTAAATACTAATAATCCATTTGTAAAGGCTTGTATTAATCATAAAAATACGAAACGATATAAAAACCACGTAAGTGTAAAATTAGAATTTTGAGATATGTGATTAGTAGGTGATGGAGAAAATTAATTTAATATTTGGGCATTTATAGATAATGCACTATTTTGTTGAGAAATAGCTACAATTAATATAATAATGATGCACCATTTCTTTCAGTGAAGTATCTTGTAGCATTTAGGACTAGGTATGTGAAGAATACCTTACAATAAAAAAACATTCGATATCGTTTCGTCCACATACTTTGATGCAGCTTACAATAATATGGAGTTTGTATGATGTGAAAATAAAATGTCACTGACACTTATGCATGAACCATTTAGTGGCAAGGAGATTCGGTTTTGTATAAAACGTGGCGAAATGGAGCATGACCTGTTTTTCTGACACATGCTGCTTGTTTAAAACTGGATTACAGTCGATCTAAAACGACCTTGACATTAGTTTTTTAAAATGTTAGCTAAACTTTGCCTGTTGATGCGCACGCTTCTAATGCTAAGATCATATATTCTCGGTTGAAAAGAATTCCCAATGTAATTACGCAAACGAACTAATGGACCCCACTCCTTATCTAAATACGTTACTTTGCTATGACGTTCATTTCCAGACATAGAAAAGTAAATTTTCAGCATACAGGATACAAGTCATTGAAGACAGATAATGTACTTCTCACAATTGGACGAAATGCATGAATACAGAATCTACTGCAATATACGATCAATGCGTAATTTATGTATGATAATCCATGTATGAATTCTAATGTATGTATGTATGTATGTATGTATGTATGTATGTATGTATGTATGTATGTATGTGTATATATATATATATATATATATATATATATATATATATATATATATATATATATATATATATATATATATATATATATATATATATATATAAACGGTGCGTCGTCATTAATGTGTTTATTTATGGACAGTCTGGGCTGTGGGTATCAGTGGACGATTCGTCCATGCTGTGTCACCTCTGAATGTTCTATTCACGGTTTGTGCTGTGTTTATCTATATATGGTCCGTGCTGTGTTTAGCATAATTTCAGTCTATATTTTTTAGTCATATCATTAGCACACTGTTCACGAAACAAAAGTGTTTAGCTGTGGTGGTTCTCTTTATGTTGGTTTATCAGATGTTATAATATAGAAAACTTAAAGCTTTTCCGTGTACTGTCTGGGCAATATTGATATAATACTTCAAGCTCATACCATTTATAGAGAAATAAGATATCACAAGCACTCTGATAACATGCCTTAACTTGGTATTTACACAGGTTTGTGTACGACAAACAAATGTCACTCTTACAAGATCATCTAATTTATGTGTTTACTAAAAAACAAAAGTTTCGTTTTGACTTTTGATTTGGTTTATATAGTCTGCCAATAAGTTTTTGATTTGTTTTTCTCACTGATTGTGACTTTCTGTTATACATTGATTGGCCAGTGTTTATTCTGCACTGCTGAATGAGATGAAATATCTTTGAGAATTCATATATTTTATATTTTTACTTTAATCAATTAGATTGAATATATCGAGTATGCCTGTTCCATTATAAAATTAGAGAAACTTAAACACGTGTATTTTTTGTTTGCAAACATACGTCATAATCCTTCAGAATACAGTTTAATTCATATCTTGAGTGCTTCCATCTATTCCGTGTCTTTGCATCTACCAAATATATTTCACTATCTTGCCATTTAAAAAGATGTTGAGGGTTTCCATCCATGAAATTACTATCCTTCTACCCAATGTATTTCACTAAGTATGCCATCTCACAACAAATACCTATGATTTCAGTTAATAAGATCAGAACTGTGAACTAAATACAAAAACGTTTGAAGGAAACAAACCTGATAAGCTATTTCCAGATTCGACTGTAGAGAGAGAGAGAGAGAGAGAGAGAGAGAGAGAGAGAGAGAGAGAGAGAGAGAGAGAGAATCTGTTTTTTTAGTTTTGCTTTAACAATTTGAGTCAATCACTACAATATCTGCGGTTTGACAGAATAGAATGATATCAACCACACTGGGGCATCAAGCCGCATACACGACATTATCCTGACGGCAGGCCGACATGTCCTAATACTAATTCGATGCAGACCGCCAAGCTAGGCGGCTGTTAGAACCGTTTTTATAAGTCTTTGATAAGAGCCAGAGTTCAAACCAGCGAAATCTCTCCCATCCGATGCGAAGCCTGTAAGCACTAAGGTCACCAGTACGGTTGAGAGAGAGAGAGAGAGAGAGAGAGAGAGAGAGAGATGTACCGCAGATGCCTAGTCATCCGCTTTTTACCTGCCTATACGAATCGACGCATTCATCAATTCATCTAGCGGATTTTGGAATTACTGGAATTTTTTTAAAACAAATGAAATATTGCAATATTTATCCTGAATGTGGTAATAGTGTTTAACTATGATGTTTGGCAAAACATTGGCAAAATTCAAGAATGAGAGTACAAGCAGCAAAACGTTATTTAGATTCCTGTATTTAATGATATGGAAAATAATTTTTATAAACATAAATACAGTATAGCAGCAATATTCTGAAAGCATTTTTGAAGAAAGTCTGAGTGCCTTCATTCTCCCCTTGAGGAATTAGAAGCAATTTTATCAAACAAGAACGATAACAGACATACAGTGATGAAAATTTGATGTATGGTCCGATTTACTTACACTTGTAATGGATGACATAGAAATCCAAGAGATTGGTTGTTTTCCGTACATGTTGTGGTAGACAATAATCTATTCAAAAATTATACTTTATTGTGTGAATGTTTGCACATAAAATGGCAGAGGCTTGTTTAGAAAACTAAAGTATGAACCAATTACAAAACAATTGATTTAATTTGTCATCTTGTCAATAACGTTTTTGTATTGAAGATAAATGACTTGGAAACTTGCATTTTCACCTGGGGGATACACACCACAATATCAGTCTGGCTTATCAGATGACAGAAATGTAAGACTCATTAGTATCCACCCAAGAGCCTCTGATTAAAAACAACTCGACCATGGTGTAACTTACTCACCATTATCAACTGCTTGGCAGACGGGGTAATGAAAGGTTAGAGAATTTAAAATGTGCTAAATCTTTTTATCGCATGCGATTTTGAGTTTGCAAGACTTTTATCCTACCCTTTGTAGTGAGAGGGTTAGTTGAACTATTATATACGTGATTTTACTGTGAAACTAAGTAGTAGGTATAGCGTTATTCGTCTTTTTGAATATCTTTAAAGGACATATAATCTCAAGTACAGTAACTGGGACAGTTTGTCGTTACCATTCCCTACATCCCTCCACCCCAAATTGTGAAGTTAGAAATCTGCTACCTGCATTATCATCTAATCCTGGCAAGAAGAGTTGCATTATCATCTAGATTTATCTTTTACGAGTTGCGTTATCATCCAATCCTAATCTTTTTTGAGAAGCATTATCATCCATTTCTAATTCAAAAAGAGTTGCATTATCATCCACTTCTTATTTTTGACGAGTTTATCATACAATCCTAATCCTTGATTAGCAGCATTATCATACGTATATATGAGTAGCATTATCATATGTCTATATTAGTGGCATTATCATAAGTTTGTATTAGTAGCATTATCGTTAAGTTTATATGAGTAGCATTATCGTAAGTTTATATGAGTAGCATTATCGTAAGTTTATATGAGTAGCATTATTATAAGTTTATACGAGTATCATTATCATAAGTTTATATGAGTATCATTATCATAAGATTTTATGAGTAGCATTATCATAAGTTTATACGAGCATCATTATCATAAGTTTATATGAGTATCATTATCGTAAGTTTATATGAGTAGCATTATCATAAGTTTATACGAGTAGCATTATCATATATTTATATGAGTATCATTATCATAAGTTTATATGAGTAACGTTGTCGTGATATCGATGATCTGATGCATTATAATATTTTAGCTTGGCCATACATTTTTCATTTTCTCTATGTGAATTATTTCATCCTACCAAACACTATAGTGTACAATTTTGTCTTGGGCTATATTATAGTAAACTGTACTAAATAAGTTAACATTTTCACAGGTACTTAATCACGTAGCCGATAATTCTTATGTGTGGTAACAAAAAGACACATTATTTTAGCCCCTTCGTTTAGTGTCATTTTAAACTCGATAATGGCTGTAACATTTGTTTATGTACCCACCCTCTCCACTGTCTGTCCAAATAAAAAAGAATCAAATAGATATGTTAATACAGAAGAATAATTTGCACTTTGCTCTTTTTCTTTCGCCGATTCAGTAAGAACTTCAAACAAAAAATATTTTCTCCTTATATAAATTTCTTAATATACTTTATATTGTTTTTAGAGTATATTCTTTCTTGTGTGAAAGTTTACAAGGCAAGCGTTTAATTTAGTATAAGTACTATTTGTATTTACGTTTCCGTTTATAGCTTTATTAGATTTTGTGATTATTTGTTGATTATGATGACTCGGTGATGGGAAGTTTTTTTTCAACGAAAGTAATTGGCCAATGTCTACGAGCAGACGTCGTAATATACATTATTCGTGAGAAATATGAAAGCATTGATTAGTTAGGTAAAATGGAGACATTTTAAGTTCTTAACATAGGAGAATTCACTGGAATCTTTTCAGGTGTACGTGTTTTTGTAATATGAAATAGTAATACTTTATTGCATTAGGTGTTTCAGTCGTGTTCAGTATTGCATGGTGTGAGATACTTATATTCGATTCAAAAAAGCTTACTAATAAGAACCATGCAAGTGTGAATTTAGAATTTGACGATGTGTGGCTTTTAGGTTAATACAAAAAATTCGTTAATATTTGTGCATTAGAGAACTGATTGATGTGGTAAGGTCTTAATAAAAAATGGAATGCATGGGCTATCTCGCCACGCTCGCACGTGTGTTTATGATGCGTTCGGTACTAAATTATGGGGGGTGGGGGCACAACAGGGACTATTAACCCAAACTCACAAATTGTTTGAAACGCTCGGTGTGACACCTGTGCGTATAAGAAGACAATGCACCTCTAAGGATCTTTACTGATTTGGAACATGTTTCTGTATGCCTCATTTATATGTTGACAAACAAGAGACTATAAGTTACAGTGAAGTCATCCAAAACATGAAATTTGAACAGAAAGTCATCGTCACTGTTAGGTCTTGGTTGGCACTTGGTTGGTACTTGCAAAATTTTGGTTATCAAAGTATTATATTACACTTCGCATGATGAAATGATGTATTTGCATGGGTTTAATGTAAAGTTTTCCGATTCGTATTAAACGTTAAAGAAGCAAGTTTATTGATGTACATATTTTGAGACTGAAATAATTAAATAAGGGGCATTCAACACTTTACGACAGTTATCGATTGACGATATGTATGTATGTATGTATGTATGTATGTATGTATGTATGTATGTATGTATGTATGTATGTATGTATGTATGTATGTATGCATTCATCTCTATCTCCGGCCGTCTCGACGTTTCCGTGCTTCTGGACTCACATGGTTTTGGGAGATAGAGTAAGGTCGACGTACTGCGCAACTCTATCTCAATTAAAACAAAGTCACCGCGCATATCATTCTTGTCTTCCACCCATCCCATTTCATCACCCACTAAAGTCCTGTGGCGACAGGCAAGCGATGACGTGGCAGGTGTGGGCACACTAGCCGATGTAGCCGCAAATTCGCACACATTCGGTTCAGACCGTTAAGGTCGTTCACCATTGACATGGAGCAGAAGTGGAGTCCGGCAGCCCTCTGAGCGACTGAGCAGCCCTTTTCAGGAATGCACTGGTCACCTTCCTGGCATGAGGAAGTGGCTAGAAAGGGTGTCCTAAACATTATCTGCTCTAAACTGTCCTAACCAGCTTACCGCGGCTGGCGGTGACCTTACTTCAGTGGTCAAAATATATATAAAAAAGAAAATGAGTATTGTCTCTCTCACACTTGATGGGGTAAGACCCCAGAGGAGAACCGCCCTAATAGGAAAGGAACTTGTCAGATACAACGTGGTCATTGCTGCCTTTTGCGATACGCGGTCTGCATGAGAAGGTGAAGTCTGTGAATATGGCTCCGGATACACTTTCTTTTGGAGTGGCCCAGGAAGAGAAATGCACCGTGAGGCTGATGTCGGCTTTGCAGTGAGGACAGTACTGATTAGTACATTGGCTGGACCTCCCAAAGAAGTAAATCACAGAGTCATTACCATGAAACTCCCCCTCTTGTCTGGAAGAAAGCACCATACCATCATCAGTTGATATACTCCAACCAGGACCAACGGAAATGAAGTGAAGGTCAAGTTCTATGAGGATCTTCACTCCGTCATTGCTGACGTTCCCATGGCAGATAAGCTCGTCATTCTGTACGATTTGAATTCAAGAGTATGCTGTGATCATGTTGCCTAGGATGGAGTGCTAGGAAGGCACGGAGTTGGTCACTACAACAGTAGCGGTCTCGATTGGCACCAGCCTTGCGCAGGGCGAGAACTGCTGTTCACCAATACAGTCTGCCGACTCCCTACCAGTAACCAGACGTCATGGATGTACCCTCACTCTAAGAACTGGCACCTCATCGACTATGTCATTGTCATGAAGAGTGATAGGCAGGATTTACGTGTAACCAAGTCCTTGTGCGGTGCTGACTGCTGAACATACCCCAGTTTCATCATCACCAAGCTCAACAACCACATACAACCCAAAATACTCCCATAGGGAAAGAAGGCTTTTAAACGAGTGAACATCACCAAGCTGAAATGCCAAAAATTACAAAACAGTCTCACATGGATGTCTGGAATAACGTTTGAAGTCTAACCCTCTCGACAATTAGAATGTGGAGACCGACATGGCGGCATTCAGAGAGGTTGTATACAGCACAGCATCGCAAATCCTAGGATCTTCAACCAGAAAGCATCAATACTGGTTTGATGAAAACGCAATCAAGCGGTTGCTGGATGAGAAACACCGCCTCCTTCAGAACTACCTCAACAACACCAAGTCCACCTCTAGGAAAGATGCGTACAGCAATATACGTAGAACTGTACAGCAGAAACCACGTCATATACGAGACACATGCCTGAGCAACAAAGCTGATGAGATACAGTCCTACACAGACAAGCATGTCATGAAGAACTTCTACAATGCCATGAAAGAAGTGCATGGACCTACATCATATGGATCACCCCATCCTCAGCACAGACGGGAACACACTAATTACTGACAAAAGGAAGATTTTTCAACCATGGACTGAACATTTTAACAGCGTCCTGAATTACCTTTCACTCATCAATGATGAAGCCATCAATCGTCTCCCCCAATTACCCATCAACGAAGCACTGGATGATCATCCTAACTTGCTGGCAATACAGAAAGCAATACAACTGCTCTCCAGTAGCAAAAACATTGTTCAAACTCCATCCCAGCTGAAGTCTACAAGGAAGGGCACAGCCTTGATCGAAAGGCTCCATCAACTGTGTTTACTGATGTGGCAGCAAGAAACGAACCCCCAGGAATTCAAACACGCTTCCATAATCCAGCTATATAAGTGCAAAGGGAACCGCCAGGCCTGCCATAGCCACTGGGTTATATCCTTACTCTCAATTGCAGGAAAGATACTCGCCAGAAACCTACTGAACGGCCTCACTATGCACCTTGACCAGGGACTACTGCCAGATAGCCAGTGTGGATTCCGAAAAGAACGTGGGACTATCGACATGGTGGTTGCATCGAGGCAGCTACAAGCAAAATGTCAAGAGCAAAACACCACCCTCTTCTCTATCTACAACGACTGGATAAAAACCTTTGATACTGTCAGCAGAGAAGCCTTTTGGAAGGTAATGGCCAAGTACGGATGCCCAATAAAAGTTATATCCACGATGGCATACATCTCCACGATGGCATAGAGACACGAGTCCAGGACAATGGAGAGACATCTGAGCCATTCCCAATTACCAATGGCGTCAAGCAGAGTTGTGTTCCGTCACCGACACTATTCAGCCTATTGTTCTCTGCCATGCTGACTAATGCTTTCAGAGACGGAGAGGTTGGAGTCGGCGTCAGGTACCGTACAGATGGAAAACTATTCAATCCCAAGAGGCTTCAAGCAAAATCCAAGGTTATGACAGACACGACCAGTTATTTCTGTTTTGCTGATGACTGCACCCTCAATGTTGTCTCAGAAGTCGACCTCCAATGCAACGGTGACAAGTGCTTCAGCTCCTGCACAAGCTTTGGTCTCACTATCAACACCAAGAAGAATGAAGTCCTGCATCAGCCGGGCCCTGAAAAGCCCTATTTTGAGCCCAAAATTACTGTCAAACGCCAAACACTCAACGTAGTGAACTGCTTCACCTACCTTGGCAGCAAACAGTCGCTAAGCGTCACTATTGTCGACGAAGTGAACCTTCGCATTGCCAGAGCCAGCGCAACTTTCGGCTTATTGTATGCCAACGTCTGGAATAGAAGAGGCATCACCATCCAGACCAAACTAAAGGTATGCAGGGCAGTTGTGCTCCCCACACTACTTGACGCATGCGAGACGTGGACGGTGTACCAACCCCATGCCAGGAAGCTGAACCACAATTTATTTCAACGTGACATTTTGCCGCTACCTAACTTACATTAACCTGGCCCCGTCGTTGTCTCGAACCGTTACCTCAGTTAAAAATCAATCATTCCCCTGCAGGAGCATCACATTCACCCATGGCTAGCCAATACGTCAATGTTAATTGCTGTTTTGTCACACATATGTATATGGCACGGACAGTGCTGTGTTTAGTTCATATATGGAATGTGTTTGTCAGTGGACGGTCAGTTCTGTTTTTATACATGGACCATCTGTGCTGTGTGATCTCTGAGCGCAACGTGTAGTAATCTTAACGGTTAATGTTGTGTTTGTTTATATATAGTCCGCGCTGTGTTTAGGTCGATCAGACACCGGGAAAGTCTTTAGATTTGGTGTTTTTCTTTGTATTGGTGAAGCAGATGAAGTATTAGATATACTATTAAAAAAATGTCTATCCCGTGCACTTTTTAGACAACAACTTTTTAATAAAACGTCAAGCTCAAACAGTTAATAGAGAAATGAGACCCCAAAAAAATTCTAACATGCCTTAATTTGGTATGTACACATGTTTGTGTACGACAAACGAATTTCACTCTTGCAAGAGCGTCTAATTTATGTGTTTAATAACGAACACAAGTTTCATTTTGTCATTGTATTTGGTTATAAGAAGGTTGACTTTGATTGCCAATAAGTTTCTGATTTATCTGTTTTTCTCACTCAATGTGACGTGGGTATATATATATATATATATATATATATATATATATATATATATATATATATATATATATATATATATATATATATGGGGTATGCTAAAACCTCGGCAATAATTAAGAAATGATGGCACAAAAAACGTAAACGAATATAGGTTATTCTATTTAGCGATATGGGAAATTTATATTTATTAACGCAAAGGTAATAGAGAAGCAATAATTTCAAATGCTCTTCAGAGAAACTCCAAGATACATTTTACAGGAGTTAAAAGAGATGTTGTGAAACAAAAATGACAAAGGCCTAAAGTAATGACAATTTTTGACTTTGTCACATACGGTAATGGACCGTGAAACCGACATATGTAACATTATGCATATCATAGATGTAAAAGGGAGCGTTATTTTTTAATACATGTTGTAGTATATAATAAATATATTGATTAAAACATTAAATTTTGTTACCGTATAATTATTGTTGAAATTTGTTTTATTTATATATAAAAAATATGAAAGAATTACATAACAAACGATTTAATTTATTGTCTTGTCAAAACCTTTTTAATCTGAGGTCAAACGATTGGAAACCTTCCCTTTGATCTATATAGAAATCAAGCCATGCCAACTGCTATTCGGGTGAATTGCACCACGATATCAGTCTGCACTATCAGATGACATAAATGTTAGGTTCGTATGTAATCCACCCTATTGCCTCTGGAAGGAAAATCTCGATCAAGGTGTTACTAGCCATTATGTTTGTTTGGAAAGGTGGGTTTTTTTTTAACGGAAAGTAGTTATAATTTTTGTTCCCCATTTTAAATTATGCTTTTTCCCATCAAACAAATTAATACAGACCTAATATAATATTTATCATGATCATTTTATGACGTCGCACTGCGATATGGATCTTTTTATAGAGTCGTCTTTGTCAAATTTGAAAGTGTAATATGAAAATATATAATAATTTGATAGTGAAATATGATGAGTTAAAATGTATTGCATTAAACTGAATCGCAGGTGAAGGATAAGACTCTACATTGTTTTGTTTAAATCTTGTTGCCATCATCAAGGTAATATGACATCCATATGACGCAGGTATTTTTTCAGCAATTATATGTAATTCTTTCAACCGCATTAATGATTTTAGATTAGTGTGAAATGCTTCCACTTCCATGGTTCATTACAAAATAACTACTCTATGAACTGAGTTACCACGAAAATTATTTTTGTAACAACATGTTTTAGTTATACCGTGGATTTATTGAAACACAAATTTGTGTTTTCACCCAGGAAAAATAAAACATTATTAATTTAAACGTTATACTGCACTGTTTTCAAATATCAGGTGTAATGCTGTTTTTATTAATGATATATATTAAATGCAATATGTAAGTCTTCATACGTTCTAAAACATCGGTGTTACGATACTCTGAATGGTAGTCTTCAACAAAGCTAGGTTTGCGTACACTTTTATCAAATCAGAGCTTGTAATAAAAAGGTAAATCTTTGATACCGACAATGGGTCTGATAAACTTAACATCATTTTCATTCAATGATATTCTTCAACACAGCTAGGTCTGAGCAAACCTTTATCACATCCTTATATTTTGATACCTACAATGAAATTATGTCCATTTATCTCCCTGGTCATAGCACATAACGAAAACTATGTCAGTTTATGTATCTCCCTGGACATGGTACATATCTTAAGCTGTATCAATTTCTCTATCTCTCTGGAAATAGAACATAATGAAAACTATGTCAATTTCTATAGCTCTCTTGACATAGTACATAATGAAAACTATGTCAATTTCTATATCTCTCTTGACATAGTACATAATGAAAACTATGTCAGTTTATGTATCTCCCTGGACATAGTACATATCTTAAACTGTATCAATTTCTCTATCTCCCTGGACATAGTACATAATGAAACCTATGTCAATGTATCCCCCTTGACATAGTACATAATGAAAACTGTCAATTTATATATCTCCCTGGACATAGTACATAATGAAAACTGTCAATTTATATATCGCCCTGGACATAGTACATAATGAAAACTGTCAATTTATATATCGCCCTGGACATAGTACATAATGAAACCTATGTCAGTTTATCTATTTATTGGGATACATTATGTTATGAAATCTATGCCAATATATATATTTTTTGGGACAGAGTATGTAATGGGAACTATGTCATTGTGTTTATATTTTGGGACATAGTATGTAATGAAAACTACGTTAATGTATCTCTTGGGACAAAGTAATTGAAACTGTCAATGCATCTGTCTCTTGCGACAGATTATGTAATGGAAAAAATGTCAATATCAGTGGTGAGAATTTTAAAAACTGGACGTTGTATGTAAATGGGTATTATGAGAAATTGTTACTGTTCTCAATAGGGATCTACCATGCAAACATAATAGACAAATATTTCGGTAGATTAGAAATTTAAAGAAAATACTAATACTGCTGCTACTTTTAATTAGACAACAAAAACAAATAATAATACTGTTGCAAAACTCATCATTGTTTGTTTATTATTTTTATTATTACTAATGATTTATTTATTTATTATTATTACTATTATTTTTATTTATTATTAGTATTAGTATTATTATTTTTATTATTATTATTATTATTATTATTATTATTATTAGCAGTAGTAGTAGTAGTAGTAGTAGTAGTAGTAGTAGTAGTAGTGGGAGGAGGAGGATGAGAAGGAGGAGTATTAATAGTAGTAGTATATAATCGGGTTTAAAGAATGCTTTCAAATGAAATATTACACTAATCCTTCCATTTTAGATCTTAAAACAATTCAAATCTATATTTAATTACTCAGTAAAGGAAAATGATTTGTGCCATACAAATTACTCATCTATTGACATAAAAGATCATTTGTTTGACATATCATGTCCAAATCCCAATGTGAAGGCACCCCACGTATTTTTAAAGAAACGTCATAGTGTTCTGGAGCCACAGAATGTTACCATCAATCGACATGTTGAAATAATTTCCATAAGATTAAATGTTATGGTTTAGTTGTCCCATTTCACAGAGGTAGGGTAATAACGCATTGTGTTTATATCACACACACACACACACACACACACACACACACACACACACACAGTGAAAGTGTTTCTAACTAGAAGCCACTCCCTGTAGATTTTATTATGACGATTTATTTAGGTATATCGCCGAATCATCAAACTCTCAAAATCATGATCTTTTTAATCATGGATTTTCCAGAAGCGGTGCTTTTCGATAGCTACTTGCAGTCGTAAAAAATTCCAACACCGCTTACTTCGACATCAGAGTATTTACTTTTGCCCTCAATGACCAGAAACCGTATATGTTTTTGTTTTTGATGGTTTAACGCCATTTTTCAGCACAATATCGGCTATACATGGCGGCCAGTATTAATGGTGGAGGAAGAACCCGGACAACCCTCGGAAAGAACCACCGACCCACGAGAAGCTACTGGAAAGCTTTCTCACATAACTACATTTGCTGAATCTTATACTCGAACACACGCAGACAGAGGTGAGATAACAGTGGTCCGTAACGAACAGCGCTTTAGACCATTCGGCCACTCCTTGAAACCGTATATAACCGTGCTTGTGATCTAGCTAGTGACTTTACATACTTTCTTTCTTTCTAACTGTAGAAACAGCGTCTTAATGGAGAGTTGCTACTGTGTGAGATATATTGACCTTAATATATATATATATATATATATATATATATATATATATATATATATATATATATATATATATATATATATATATATATATATATAAAGGTCAATATAATCGATTGGAAATACATGATATATTAATAGATAGACAGACCAGTATATACATAAGAAAACAGATATATATGTGTGTATATATATAATTTATGGACCACATTTGAAATACAAGTTACATTCAGTGCCAAATTCAGGGTTGGCGAGACACTGTTTATGGCTGCTACGTCGCGAATTACAATATTTGTATACATTGCAACTGATGAAGAAAAATATTTCATGAAATGAATGAATATGGCTTCCTCACTCATATGAAAACGATAGTTTTGCTATACCACTCTAGTAAAGTGCAAACAGATAACAAAAATACTAAAATGATTTGCGTCCGAAGGAACCTGGTTCGATTTATGAGCAAAAGAGACTATGTTTCCTCTCCCATTGCATTTGATAGTACGATTGAGAATGGGTTTCGACCGCTCTGAGAATTGAATCTTGCAAACACCGAGAACGAATGTTAAGGTAAAGGATGAGGAATGTAATGGTCTAGGATTTTGAGGCCACTTACTAGCAAGCCTAGCTAGTTCTGACCTTGTAGGCTACAGACATGTGCGTGTGACTACAAGACAAACTAACGGGCTCGATCCCTTACAGCGACAGTTAGACGTTGACTCCAATACCGTTAGAATATTTTATCCCGCCTTGACGGAACCCCTTGTAAATGGAGATAGGTAGTAAAGGTTGTTGTCAGTTATTGAGATAGACTGCTGTAGAATGGTGTAATGACAATCAGTGACTTATTTGTGGCCAAGAAAGCATTTCCGATAAGATTTTTAAACTCGTTACATATGTCGAATTGGAAGGCTGTTAAAGTCGAGTGTATTTCAAGCAATCGACAGTTAACGATAAAACCTGGGATTTTAAACGGAGTATAGTTAAATTTAGATTACTTATTCTACAGTGCATGTGTCTCTTGAACAGTATATAATGCAGACTGGTTTGCAAATATATATCAAGGCTACCACTTATGTAAAGCGTTTTGATTGAAATGTTTGTTTATAATGAAATGAAAGAGGAACAATGAATTCCATTACTGGTGTTACTTAATACAGATTGTAATATGTGTTTACAAATTATGATAGGTTGTTATATACACATAGTAATGTACCTAAGCACCACATATGTATTATATATGCTATACGAAATATTTGCTATTAAGCGAAGCTTTCTTCAGTTGAAGGGCACATTGACTATTCAAACGTTTATCATAGGATAATATATGATCACATGCAACACACAATTCACTATAACGTATATTTTCTGTCAAAACCTTTTCTCCTTCAAAATTTATTTTTATTTTGTTTCTATGGCTACATTTTACCTGCAAAACAATGCTCACCCTGTACCATTTTCAGTCTCTGATGTCTGAAATTTATTATACTCTCTGCTGAACAATAGAAGGTAGTTGGACAAAATTGATAAGATACAACCATACCGTTAACGTTAAATGTTTTAATGCACACCTGATAACAGCAAAACTGTATGGATTAGAGTGGTTAGATTTGTTGTAAGTTTCAACCAGAAATTTCAATAACCAATCCATTATTTTTACAATCTACATAAAGCATCTCCAAAAACGATGTAAGGTAAATAAATACATATGTGTGGTTGAATAGTTTATATTTCTTCACGAAAATTGTATTTATGTTTATAACCCCAATAATTGTCAATGATATATAGGCTACTACATGTGATTTGCAAATTTATATTTTTTCCAATTTGTGCGAACAGTCTTAAAGTATAGAAAAAAAATCTATATTAAATCTTCGTATTTAAGTCCACCGCTCCGGTGGCCTAGTGGTTAGAACGTCCGCCTCGCATGTAGGAGGTCGCGGGTTCGAACCCCGACAGATTCATACCAAAGACTTATAAAAATGGTTCTTACAGTTGCCCGCTAGGCGCTCAGCATTCAGAGGTTATTGTTAGGACTGGTCGGTATGGTGTCAGGATATGACTAATGAGACATGATGCTACATGTCTATCTCATGATACCCCAGTACTTAGACATCACTACAAGACATTGTAGGGATATGGCATTTTTTTTAAAAGCTACGTTAAAAGTACACACACACACACGCACACACACACACACACACACACACACACACACACACACACACACACACACACACATGAATCCTTACACAGATGTAAAAAAAAGTAAAGTAAAGTTGATGATCAAAGTGGTGGGATTAATACTAAAGTTAAACAGTTTTGTGATATTGTATTTAAGCATATACAGTTTGATACGTACAGCTGCATATATGGCACAGTACTATTTTATTTTAATTTAGTCTGAATAACAATAAGCAGCTGAAGTAAGAACATTGTTATAGCGGTACTGAATACTATAGATAATCTATCTACTCTCTTGTCCAATAGAGATCGAGAAGTCTGATCAGAAGCCAATAAAAGAATAGATCTGCCTGTCATTATCGGCACACGTTCACTCACATATCCCACAGCCAGGTAAACAGATTTCAAAACTTGTGAAAGGACGTATGAAATGGTACAAGATCAATAGACAGGCTGCAACATGAAGGCGGTGAATGCTGTACTTTTAATCGTCCTTTATTGCATTCATTCAGCTGTTGGCGCCGGATGGGTTTTTGGAAGAAAAGATGATGGCTCAAGACAGCCAACTGTGGAGGGTGAATCATTGATGGGGTAAGTGAAAGACATGTCAACTGATCCATTTTTTCTGGAAAAAAAAAATGCTTGTTTAAACAATGTTACTGACAAGTATAAAGGAAACCAAGCATAATTCCAATTCAAATAGCAAGAAATGTTCGTTCAAGCTTTATTTTATAAATGGTTCTTTATAAAAATTATACTTAATGTGGAAAGCGTATTTAGTTTGAAATTAATGTTAAACCATTTGGTTTGGAAAGCTGAATCAGCTTAGATTGCCGTGCGCACATTTTTTTTTAATTTGGGGAGAAATAAAATGTCGATATTTATTCATCGATTTTGGGAGGGGTGAATTTACACATACATGACAACAAACAAATGCAATCTTGTCGACTTCAACCTAACGCACACGTGTTGTCAATATACCCGAAATCCAGTTTTCCGTAGATGTGTTGCCCGCAGGAGCGAAAGATAACATTACTTTCAAGCCGTAATATGTCGACAATTACGATGCTTTCTCTTAAAATGACCGAATTTGGCGGTCTTGAAAATAAATGTTCTTTCGGAAGATGGTGAAACCAAACCTGATCACCGACGTGGTGAAGTTTTGTTGATTTTTCTAATTTAATTTTGCCGTCTGCTGTTCCAGAATAACAATTGTTCAAAATACTCCTCCACTGGACCAAAGGTAAAACGTATTTTTCGGCCGTATCAATTGCTTTAGTCCTAAACAATTCACTATTACTTACAAACTAGTCGATGTTGTGCAACAGTTCGCGAATCTATGCTCTCTACGCTTTGTTATAGTTGATGACGCAAACTAATAGTCCTCTATCAATTAGTTCACGCCTAATTTTACTTCATTAATCACCATTATAATCGTGGTAACAGAACGAGTGCAATGCCGTCAATCTGTGTAAACCGAATCGTAGCGGAACATAACGAGAGAAGGAACCAGCCACTCAATAACGTCTCACGCGAATCATTTTAGCTTTGCTTTGCGTCTATGTTTGACACTGGAGACTACATCCAGAGTCAGTGACTTAACATCATCTCACAAGCTTTGAAATTTTCAATTACTTTTATATGTTCGGCTTTCTTAAACAGAATATTCGCTATAGTTAGCTTAAAGGTAAAGGACAAAGCAAATGAGGAAAGGGAGAAATCAGATATAGACAAATTATACGAATCATCTACGCCTTCTGCCAGCACTGAGACCGATGAGAAAGATGGAGCATTGGTGTAGCTCGCACAAAAAGTGCATACCTTCTACAAAATATCCAGACAACTGGAACTGGAATATCTGCGCCTCCGTGGATTGTCGGATTGAGGTGAATCGAGGATTGGGTGTACCCAGAGCATTGTAAACCAACCAACAGAGGGCTATGGTTAATTGGGGCTTCATTGTCAAATGTATTGTAGGGCGCTATTGTTACTACAATAAATTGTCGAAACGCACTCGACGATGACACTTCCGTCCGATTATGTAGGATCCTATAGGGGGTTTCACGGTTGCAACTGAGTTACTGATCGTAGCGCCTAAAATTACCCCCCTTAGCTCCAATGCGCATGCCCACACAAAATTTTCAGTTCCGGATAGTTTACTGTTTTACACTTGATTAGCGAAACATAAAGTTAACAAAGGATATCCAATGAATCAATTATATATGTCAAACTAATTTTGTTCATACTAGGAGAATAATCAGATAATTAGATTCGGTATCCATACTTACATTATATCATATAATTAAATATATACTTTCCATACTTTAAGAATGTAAATTAATTAAATTAAATACACTGTCCATATTTATATTATACCTGATAATATAGATTAATTATCCATAATTTCAGATACATTTGTACAAACATTGCACCATGCTCTCTGATTTTAAACATTTATTGAACATTTTTGGCTGCATAACTTTAAAGAAAACAATCCCAACAATGTGCATTTTTGATATGTTGATATATCTTTCTTTCTCAGTTACTTTCGTTTATAACACGAGTTAAGAAAGTTATAACACAAGCAGCTGATATGTAATGCTAAATATTTTAAATCAGAAAAGTGTTTTTAAATTTTAAAAATGGAACAGTAAATTAATATATTCAGATGAATTTGACAAAGCAATTGCATTAGCTATCATAACGATAAAGGAGTGCAATTAATGCTGATGGAATATTTATTCATAGTTTGGGTGTAAAAATTGTACAATATTCAGATTAATGACATTTTAACTTGTTTCATTTTCGTTTAGAATTGTGAAACATCAAGTATCGGACGGTACATGCAATAACTTTCAAATTTGCTGGGGTTTTTAGACAAGATTTCTGATTGCCACCTGCATATTCATTTAGAACAGCCTTCTAAAAATTAGATTATTTCTGTTTAACTTTCCTTGCATTAAAAATGTAAGTTTTAAAAATACAATTATTTCATGAATTTCGTCCCATTACTTTGGTTCGTCTTTTAAATCAATATTAATCAACGTGACCGGATGTAAAATTGCAAACAGCATGATTTTTTTTTTTAAAAAAGAGACTGCTTGTAAGAAAAAGCCATACAAGTCAATAATAAATGGATACTCACACAAATTCATCTTTGTTGTCTTTATCTATCAGTCACTCGTTCTATCTTAGCATCATATTATATTAATTTTTGACTTGAAGTATGTTTATGTAATATACGTATGCGAACACATTCATTCGAGGGTATACATACCCAATGTACTAGATGAAATGTGACAGACACACATACAGACAGACAAGCAGATAGGTGAGAACCACATGTCATATACATGCATAGTGTATAACATAGATATTTCTCCAAATAATATACTCTAAAATTTCCATCCGTTTAAGGAAATAAAATTAGAATAATCGTCAAGGAGACTCGGAATGCGCCTGTCTGTTCAAGCACGGATGACATTTGTGCATTTTGAAAGCAACTCAAATTATTTAATGAAAAATATAATTAACATTAATACAAATGCAACAGCCTAAATCAATAATAAAAGAACCTTAAAAAGTTAGAATTTTTTGTGTTGTCGTTCAACATCAACTTAAATCTGTCAAGAAAAATAAATTGCAAGAAACTTTTTACGCAGCGATACACTTTGCACAATCAAATAATACAAACTAGTACATAATGTAGTAATGGAAAGATAATGAAGATCTGAAATGGGCAGAAAACATTTATTTAAAAGCTGGCTGCAGCGCAAGTTAGTGAATAAAATTAAAGATGCAACAACAATTTATCAAATATTGATATATATTTTTTTTAATACAGTGAGATATCGATTCTGCTTGCAAAATTTGAGCGGTTTGTCACATTTTCTTGATCCACGTCTGCCGTCTTTAATTATTGAACTATCCGGAAGTTAGCTGCACCGATACGCCCTCTGGTGAGCTAGTAACCGTGAAACCCCCTATATCATTCGTCTCACTGAAACATTTCTTTTTAAAAACCCAGTTATATTCGAAAAAGACTCGTTCTAGCGCATCAGAGAAATCGGCCAGAGAAAGAAATATGATGTGAAACTACGGACTGTGGCCAAGGAATTTTATGACTATTGGCATCACGGAGATATTAACATCTTATAAGTACTATAGAAATACAGTCACCTCCTCTTTCCATAAACTTACCGGGAATCGCTGTTAGTTTGCCGTTGCAGAGGATTAGTAATTCTTTGAAAATCTCGGTCTTGCCAGGTATTTTAGCCACAACAGTTTCATTGTCAGCTGTGTATATCCAAGTGGGTGTATTATTATAGTTGGTATGAAAAATATATTTGCGCTATGACGAGGATTTGAGCACACGCCGTTTTCCTTTTAAGTCCCCTGGTGTTTGTTTGTCAGGTGCCCGACAAGCCAACGGCATTTGCAGCTTAAGAGCGCTGGTTTTATTGTCAGGATGCACTTTTGCGACGTGCGAGAGAGCGTCGCCAGGATAGTCAGCAAATTCCGCTGACTTCTCGCAAAACTTGATTCTCAGTCTAATGGAACTTCTCAACCGTGTACAAAACTCCGAGATGTTAAATAAATTTGTTTGAACCGAGACGTTTTTTATCCAACAATAGATGCTCAGAAACGAGGCGCCATGCAGTCCATCTGTCCTGTTTTCCTCAATTTTTGCGTTCCTCCTTATGGACGACACACGCATAATATATAGGCATACATGCCTACTGTACCAAGCCTGTACTTCAATTTAGAAAATATCAAGTTTCATTCAGATCATTCGTAATAAGAGAAGAGAAGAGCCACATATGTGTATGTCATCCTGCTGTGATCAAGTGTGTATGTGTGTGTGATTTGGATTTTTAACGTTGCTTTGAATAGGTTAGGTCATATCACAACGATGTCTGCAGTGACAGTTTATAATGATGTTTAACGCTGGGGCATTATGACGCGGACATGTAGCATGATGACGCGAACATGTAGAATAATGTCCCACCCAGTCACATTATCCTGACACCATGCTGACAAGACCTAACACGAACCTCTTAATGCTGAGCGCCAAGTGAGGCAGCTGTTGGTACCAATTTTGTATGTCTTTTACATGACTCTGCTGGGGATCGTACCCACGACCTCCCGAATCCCAGGTGGACATTCTTACTACTAGGATTTTGGAGTGGTCTGCTGTGATTGACCATGATAGAATATAAAATGCTAAACCACAATGTCGAAAAAGAAATCACTCGTGATATTTTGATTAACTGTATTATTTTATCTGCTATTATATCGCTGGTTTCAAAATTACACGAAGAGAAATGTTTAATTTTGAAATGTGAGATACTGAACTAAAATAAATGTAAATGTATGTATCGCTGGGGCATCCATCGTCCCAGTATTGTAACACGAAACTCCACAGAACATTTTATATCAACCATAACCATTTTAAATTATCTGAGTTTGGTAAACGTCGTTATGACAGCACATATAGTAGAATAATTAATTTTACTTTTATTTTTATTATTTTATTTATAGCTAATTCAGAAATATAGCTCATAGGCTGTCTCTTCTAATTCCTCATCAAAGCGTTGTTGATAGTAATTTTTCCTATTCTTCTTTTTTCCCCTTTCTTTTTCTCCAACTTTTCTTGACTGTCCTCTTTAATGATCTCTACATTTTTCGTGTTGTCCTTTCGTCTTCCTATTTCGTCTTCCATTTTTCTCTCTGTACTTCTTCTTCTTCTTCTTCTTCTTCTTCTTGTTTCAGTGAACTTTCTTAAGCTTGTTTAACTTTATGTTGATGTCGTTGCTTTTGTTTTTGTCTTCGAATCTCTTTCGCTTGTTTGAGATTGTCATTATTGGGCTTGTTTGATGTTGTTGTCTCTTTCTCTGTTCCTCTTCCTTCCTTTTCTCCTTCTGGATGGGATAATTGGCCATCTACGTAACAAATATTTGCATATCATGCGGCTTATCCTTTTCTAAGAGTGTTGGGCATATGCCCTGTATTTCCACAAATTCTGCATTTCCTGTGATATATACACCCTTTATACTAAGCTTTAATTGGAAATCCGTGCATGAAAAGACCCACCTGGTTTCATTTTCTTCAGATCAATTTGAATAATCCTTATCCCATTTTTAATTAGTGTCGTTTCTAGCACTTGTTCCTTTTACTTGTAATTTCTTTTCAAATTGTTCTGATGTTGCCTGCAAAGATATTTACAGCAGCAACACTGGCAAGTGCAATTCTCCCATCTTTTTTATATTTTTCTAAACATTGGTGTTGGTTCCTTTATGTAAACTGTTTCTCCTCGCCAATTTTCATTATGCCGCAAGGAATTATCGGCCGGTCTCCCTTTGGTCTAATGTAGCCTATTTCTCATGTTCTATTTAGTGCATCAGTGAGCTTGGTAGATTTTTTAATTTCCAGTTTAAGAGCTATCATAATTTTTGTCACAAATGGCCTCCGTTGTAAATAAAACTCCGATAGATATATTTCCTGCATTCCCTCTTCTATGAACACTCTAAAAATAAGCCTCATATTGTCTCAATTTGTCTTGTTTTAAAATATCTGTCCGATTCTGTAACTTCCTTGGAATTTATCATTTTGCATGTGGTGTATTTTTTCAGTTGAAAAGGATTTCTCAATACTACTTTTCTTTATTGCATTGAGTTATTGAATGTTTTGATCTCTGGTTGCTTCTGAAACTTTCTGCTATTCCATTGTACTTTCTCTATGTTCCTTGTCCTGTGGACATTTGACCAGTTTGTTTCATTCGTGCATGGCAAGTGATAGGGTGACACATGAAGAGTTTTCCTCCGTTTACCGAGCGCACAACGTCGGCTACTCGGAGTACATGTTAATGCCTCCCAGCACTGGTGGAAAAATGAACGTGATCCAAAGAAATTTCTTATGGAGGCTCCGTCCTAGATTTTAATCTCTGTTTCAACTGGATGCGGTCTGGTCTCTGCAAATTGCCCTGGGTAATTTAGCATTTACCTGTTGCTCTCGGGTTTCCGATTCTCAAAAACCCGAAGTCTTCCAAGCCGGTTCTGACACCACTGACTGAGTGCGAAACAAACAAAGGAGTCCCTATTTGGACGGCCTGGTGGTAGAATTGTCTTTGAATTTAACCGTGAACGGTCGTTGCGTAGGTGTTAAATAAACAAGAGGCAGTTTCTTGTGTCCAGAATCGGTATATAGTCGTAATCTTTTACAGACTACGTATTGACTTTATCCCAAGTGTTTTTAGCTATGAATTAACTATAAGTTATATGTATACATGAAGCATGAAGCATCAGCAAGATTTCCCCACAACGTTACAGTGGACAACCTATACCATGTTGATAATGTAAACAAATAATAAAAGGTAAAAAAAGGAGAAAATATCCCTCAATTATTTTAAAAATATAATCAAATTAAATTTTACGATCATATCGATTAAAGTATTCAGAGGAAATGACTTAAATATGTAACTTAAACACCGTGTTGCTTAATATCTTTTAAAATGTTTCTATCCTTTCATATTTTATCTTATGAAGGATATTTCAGACTGTTGAGTATGTAGCATCTGAACATGACAAGTCACCTCACTCACAGAATATTGAACGTCGAAATTGTTTGGTTCCTGTCTTCCGCACCTTGGACACAAATAAACGTTTCTGAATAAACAACAAACGAAATAAGTTCTAAATGTTTATTTGACCGAAACGTGTTTTGTTTTGCTTGAAATGTAAACGAGATACAGATGAAATAAGTATCACAATTTTTTGTTCAGGGGAAGTAACGTTTGCCCATACAGTGGATATAAAAAAGAACGGAAGGTTAGGTCCTGTGGTCCTCTATGGATGAACACATGCAGTAGCTACAAGTAATAATATAATCTCTCTCTCTCTCTCTCTCTCTCTCTCTCTCTCTCTCTCTCTCTCTCTCTCTCTCTCTCGATCGATTTTTTTTTATTAAAATAAATATAATAGTATCTGGTCATACATTATTCACAGTGAGTACATAAAGGATTATGAAGTATAAACAATTAGGCAATTTTTGAAATGGATATTCAGTGGAAAATTGTATCCTGCGCATATTAAATTTATTATACTTATGACGAAGTAGAGAATTTGCGTTTTGTTGGTAAAGAGCAGGTTTCTTTCAATTGTATACCCTGCGTAGACTTTATAGAACGATCAACAGCCAGATAAATTGAATATGCATGAATAGTGGCAAAACAAAGTACTTATTCAGGTAGCTGAATGACAGACTATGTATTTGTTTTGACAAATGAAATTACAGTCTTATATAAGCAAGACATTCTTTAACTGCTGAAGATCGTGATAATAAAGATTCTAACTGCAACATGAAATTATCCATTACCATAAGTTGCAATATTTAGTTTGGGTGTAAATTCTACTTCATGAACCACTAGACAGCGAAGATATTAAATGGGAAGGTAGGAATGAATACCTACTTAAGATTGTGCTAATGAGAAATTACAAATATGTGTACTGAAAAAGAAATCATGGAAGAACAACATCAACATATTTTGTCAAAGTAAGGAATTATTTGAACTTTGGAGCTATTGTATTACAAATACAATAAAACTATGCTTCCCCATATTTCAGGTATAGATTTAATTTCCTTAAAGTCTGGAGTAACGTTCGGCTATAAATTAATTTCATGGAATTTAACCCGTTGATATGAATATCTTGAGATCTGCTCAAGCAATCTTCGTTCTATCTGTTTCGATCCTTCTATGTAAGATTCTACATTGTACTTGGTCCTTTCCACTTCCGGTTGCCTATAAAAAAAATAGTCATCTTGCACGTTTCAAATTACCATGCACATAGATCAAGAAGACAACTGTTTTAGCCTTGCTTAGCCAATATGTTATTAGGAAATGTCTCAGAAGATGGTACAAAGTTAGCAGCTGATGGATATCTGTCATTAATAAATTTAATTAATAAATTTAATTGTATGAATTAATTTGCAAGTTTGTTTAATATTATATTCCATCTCGATCACAACAATTTTGTCTAATAGATCAGTAGCCACCACACTGTATCGATGTTGTTCCGGGTGGGCATCTGGAGATGGTAAAGACTGCAACATACGTATGTATATTTTATTTTTCTCGAATATTTGCTTAAAATATGTCAAGCTTATCTCTTACCAATAGTTGGATTTATTCAACGGTTGGTTCATATATCCATTTATATAAATATGGAACTCTACAGATTCCGCAAATATTCCTTAATGCAAATTTTATCAAAAATTCTTTTACTAGGATTTTGTTTGCCCAACACCATCTTTTCTTTTCGCAGAATCATGTATGCACTTTTGTAAATAAATTCCTGACAAAATTCGCCAACAACCCTTGATGCAAATTGTATCATAATGTCTTTAATAGGATTTTACCTTTACTTGTCTGGCCACCAACGTTTGTTTTTTGAAGAATTATTATTATTCTAGCATACAATTCATGTCATGAATCATGTATCATGCACACAGTTAAACGGTGCTTATTATTTAAAGTATGAGCTTTTCAGTTATGATCCATTTAACAAGAAAGTTTGAGTAACATTCACCAGTTCTTTTGATATGGTAATGTGGATAATTCAAATTTAATTGACCGATTTGTAATTGTTTCTTAAATTTAATAATATACTTTCTTTAGTTGAATATTAGACTTCTTCTGTTTTAGCTGTGTGCGCTGGATTGAGGAATCCATCAGCCTGCAACCGGTATGAAGGGTACGTTAAATACAAAGACGGGCATATTGTTCGGAATAGTGGCGGTGTATGTGTGGACGCAAACACGTGTGGCTTTTGCAATGAAGGTTACTATTCAGAGAGTGGCTACTGCTGGGGTGAGTAGAATAGTTTTTAACAAACTCTGCAATTTAGGATTACACCCACCACTTTTACTTATCCAAAATGCTAAATCATTGCTGAAATAATTAATAATCTGTAAATGCAATCGTCAAAATTGAGTTTATGTAACACAGCGTTTATTTTTCTTCTGTCCTCTAGATGCATTGATATACAGTACAAATCACGCACATGCTACCTCTCTTATTGTTTAACAGCTAACAATTATAACATTTTTGGCAAATATAATAATATCATTTGTAAGCATAGAAAACGTATATGTATTTGGCTACAAAATATTCTTCTTCTTTCTGGTTTATTTCGTATGAAGGATACCAATTTAATACCAATTATTAATGGAGAGGGATCATATTTTCATTTCAGCGTGCACACCGATTGCCAATTGCAATTTTCCCAAATGCCAAAACGCTGGTGATTCCAGATGTGAATACTGTGAGGGAGAATATAGCCCTGAGTACGGCGCATACGCTTACACCAGATTCATCGATGGTGGAAAGACATGTAGACGTAAGCATATGTACACACCCACCTAAATATGTATGTATGTATGTATGTATGTATGTATGTATGTATGTATGTATGTATGTATGTATGTATGTATGTATGTATGTATGTATGTATGTATGTATGCATACCAGACAGAACGGGAAAAGCTATCCCCGGATCAAGACAGTGGATACGTGAGAATGCAGTGAAATAATTATACATTGAGAAAGCAGCATTATCATACAGTTTAGATCAGACAATTTTGAATTTGTTTTTGGAGTTTTTAATTTCCGTGGATATATATATATATATATATATATATATATATGCAAAGATACACCATACATAACGGAAAGTGATATAACTGGATCCTACATGATCATGCGTAATAATATAAAGTGAAGATATTAAATACAAAATAATAATAGTATTCATGCTAGAGAATGTGTAAGTCTTTCCCTCCTAGGTCTCTCCGCTTACGGTAACAACATCGGCATCATTTGTATAACAAGTTACGTTTATTTGTTTCTGTCAGTTGAATAGGTCGTATGTGAGAAAGTTAACGGAAAGGAATATTTTTTTGCTAAATGAAATTACATTATTTGCCATAATGATACAAAGTTGAATATATATATATATATATATATATATATATATATATATATATATATATATATATATATATATATATATATATATATATATATATATGTGTGTGTGTGTGTGTGTGTGTGTGTGTGTGTGTGTGTGTGTGTTCTTACTTACTATATTAGTAAGAACATTCTAAAGATCAAAATGAGGCTTTTGATTTCTCAGTGATTCAAATTTTTACAGGAAGCAAAAGCAATCGTAGTAAACCAGATACTATTTTGAATTGTGAACATTCAAACATGTGCAGTATGTATTTTCATTCTGGTAGGCTGAGCATGACACTTGTAATGCCAAAACTGAATGCGTTTTCCTCCGAGCAACACTTTGAAAAATGAACAGGAAATCAATAGGAAAAAAGTACGGAACTTGCAACCTCTTAAACACAAGATGATGGGTGTTAGGTGGCAAGACTTTAAAATGTTCCAAAGTAGCAGAATGTAAAATACAACTATCAGCAAGTCAATAAACAGCACTTATAACTCCTGTTTTAAAATAATCCACGTTTTAAGTATTTTATACATATTTTGTTCATGACTATATTTTGTTGTAATCTTTCATCTCTTTTCTATTAATACCTCAGCTTATAACGTATAGATTCGTTTCAATCTATTACAAACATTTGCATTCTTTTTCATTAGAGTTTTTAGTTATCCATTTGAATTTGTCGTGTTTCGAATGCATTGTAAATGAAATTTGTGTAATTTGAGAAATTAATGCTTCACAATGAATGAATGAATGAATGAATGAATGAATTGAAAATATATTTACCGTCATTGATTCAAAATGACGTATAATATGACTTTGTTTACTGGCTGTTGTTCAGCGACATTAACAAAATTGGCCTGATTTTGTAGCGACATGATTTGCTTTCAATTAAAGTGGCATCTTTTGGAGAATTTTAATGGTAGTCTACCTGAAAGGTTTTCTTCTTAGCTCTGATGCCATTTTGAGATTATTGCAAACAAATATATATTCTTCCGTCACTATTCCTCCGCTCCATCCTTTACTGTGTGATACTTACACAACGTACAAGGAGTTGATCTTGACTCCAAAAATGATTTAAAACGTTTATCATTATGGCAAAGTTATTTAGAAAGTAATAGGAAAATACTAATCTGAGTACGGTGTATTCTCAATAATGCAAATGTAGATACATATTCTCACTGCATGAATCAACCTTTCCTACTAAGGAATATTTTCTTTTCTAATAAAAGTCACGTTGATCGAAGAGTCAAATGATGTTCAATAAATGTTAGCTTTTTAATCATTTAAGAAAATTTAAACTAATGTATACACAATATGGATTAAAGAAATGCTTTAATATTAATAAAGATAATCTCTTGTCATTTTCTTGCAAGGAAGCATCAACGATTCGTTTACGTTTATGAACTATTCCAGAGGCATGCTCATGGCGAAAAGGAAGCCGTTGTTATCCCGGAAATTGCGCAGATACAACGACTGCAAGTTGCAAATGCCTAGATGGCTTTTCTGGACCAGACTGTGATCAAAGTATCTCTCTCTCTCTCTCTCTCTCACACACACACACACACACACACACTTGTACAACTTCGCTTTTTCTCTTATAAGTAAAGTTTATACTGGGATCAATTCTCTACTATCTTTAAATATATCGTTATGTCAGAGCCATTTATGGTTATTTTGTTAAATTTACTGATGTTAGCTATGTTTGTTTTTATATTTCTGGCAAATGAATGGAAATGCAAAATGTATCTTGTGGTATCGTCTTTGTGATGGCTACAGTCATTCGCAATTCATGCTTTTTATTCACTGCCACCATCGCCCCTATTAAAAGGCTTTGGAATTCTATCGCCTCCCAGAAAAATGAAATTTCGAAGACTGTCTTACAGGGATTTGAACAGGCAAGTTCCAAATATCTTGTAGGTTAAGATTTTTTTATCTTAGACCTAGCTGTTGATGTTTAAGCTTTACGATGCAAGTTGGCTGGAATAAGCAGATTTGCATAGGTTCAAGCTTTTAGCGTGGTACAGTAAAGATGTACTCATAATATACATATATGAATGTGTCCATTGTTTTCAATTGGTAACAAAGGGACATTGATACTGAGTACAGTAAAGATGTACTCATAAATTACATATATTAATGTGTCCATTGTTTTTAATTGGTAACAAAGGGACATTGATACTGACAATTTGTGCCGACCGCATATTTCATTGCTTCTTTATCCTAGTAAATGTTTTGTAGCATGAAGTATAAATTATTTAAGACTCGCATATATAACGGTTCTGAAAAAAAGAGTGTAAATATAAATGACTTTAATAATAACGACAAATATGATTAATATCTACTGTAACTAGATTTGTTTTTCATTCTTTTTTACATCGAGCAAGTCATTTTGTATTGCAGTAATCCAGGAAACGTCTATTCTGGTGAATCACATAAAGCTAACTTCGGGACTAGAAATTGTTGAAGCTCCTCCAAATATTACAAGTAGTGATGTTCAGCCTACAACATGGACCAATCAGAAGCTCAATAATCTGAAAGCCCATGCTACCTTAAATGGAAATTTCAAGAAAATGCTCCCAAATTATCCATATCTTTCTACATCCAGGGATACTTCACAAAATTACTCAGAAATTGGAATTACTTACGGAAAAATACAATTAGATTTATACAGAGGTATTCTCTCTCTCTCTCTCTCTCTCTCTCTCTCTCTCTCTCTCTCTCTCTCTCTCTCTGTCTCTCTCTGTCTCTCTCTCTCATAACGGATATATTTCCATTAAAGAGATGGAAAAAATATAAAAGTTAGTTAAAACCTTACCAAACATTTAGTGAGCTGATTTTTATGAGAATACTTTTCATTTATCAAAATGGAATAAAACTATTTGAATTTAATCCAATGCAATATATCATGTGTAAGGGTTCTCATCAACTTTTAAATCAGAATGTACGAATGTACAAATCAGACATTTTATTTCATTATACTGCTGGTATAAAGCAGGAAAGTTAGAAGAATTAACTTGAAAACTGAAACCGTATTGTATCACAAATGTAGTTCTTTTTTCCTGTCATGAAAAATTACCGTCGCCCTAGAAAATAATAGTTATTATATTGCTAGTAATCGTATTGATATTGACTGGTCAGAAAGTTCGATTTCATGGCAATTATTGCACAGAAAAGAGGTGGGAAGCACTGATAATAACTCTGTTTTCACGTATACATTCTTGAAATTCTTTCATAATTACAAACATGTTGTTGGTTTAGCTTGAATTTTAAATTGTACTCTGATTTAAACTTAAGCATTTGTAATTTGCAATTTGAATACAATTGCATAACATATTTTACCCCTTTATATGACGTGCAACTGATCACTTGTCAGATTGGAGATATATGGATAATCCACAAACCTTAAATTGGCGACTATTCATCAGGACCGGTAAACAAACTGTTAAAACAGAGGTAAACATGTAGGTTAGGACGCAACGGAACTTGTTATAGGTTTCCTTGCATAGAAATTTAAATGTGGCTTTATTTTTGTTAAAGACCATCGCTCCTCTTAATAAAATATATTTTGGCAAGGATATGTGTTCAAAAGGTAGAAACGTTTTACAAATTGAATTGTCAATTAAAAAAAGTTCATAAATCAGAAGATACGTCTGTGCCATTTGCATAAGTCATTGTTATGACTAGTCCAGGTTTCGTGTCCGCGACTTCCCGAATCATGGCGGATGCTATAACCACTTAAGTCACCGGATCGGTCTTTTACGAATATTAACAAAAGAGTTGTATATTGTCAGAAAATAATCGTGAACATCACATAAACACAATTATATTTATCATCACCGATGTCACGTATGCAGGTTGGCCAGAAACAAATGTTTGGAAAATATCATTTTTAAAATTATTTCCTAGCATATGTTAATGTTTGAAGCACAATTATTCCTTTTAAGACTGAGAATCATTCAAGAATTTTGATTTAAGATTTTTCATTTTGTATAATTTCTCTCGCTGTTGTGTTTGAGTCGTCATATTATGAAATATTACTACGTTATGGGTCTGATGGCTTGTTGTAAAAGCTCCCACTAAGAAGGCTTAAAACCTTCGTCATTTTGTGCTATCTTCTGCTGAAAAAAAATAATCGAAATAGGAACATAAAGAAGTTATTTGAGTTTTACTGTAAATCGATTGGATACTTAGTTTCTTGAATTCTTGATATAAAAATGTCCAGTAGAATAACATTTCATATGCATCACAGACGTTATTAAAATGATGGGGAAAATTATTAATGTGTTGGCAGAATTGCTTTAGTTTAGCACGGGAATAGTGCACACAAATTTTGAAATATTTCTAATAGGGAATATAACTACATAGGATGTTAACTTATTTCAAGTCCTTGCTACATTGTAAAGAAAATTAAACATGATGTTTGATTGAAGTATGTAGGTAGGTATAGCACATCAACACAAAGTGACTATTTATATAGTGTAGTGATTTAATCGAGAATCAAAGGGTAAGCCAATGTTTAAATGGATAAAAAAAATAACTGTAGGCCCCCAGGGTTGATAAGTATAGAAGAAAATGTATTGTCTAAAAGCTGGTTAAAGTTGTTGGTTTTTTTTCTTCCTTCTTCTTCACCGGATACGTCTTTCCGGTTTGAAAACGGTATAGACTAGCAGCCTCGTTCTAATTAGACGGGAAATAGAATAAGCTAGTTTCTGACCTCCGAATGAAATAAACGTTGCGTCACAGGACAAGATGAATATATCTGGTTAGAAATGGTAACATTATATGATACGCCTCCTTTGGCGGGAAATGTAATTGGAGTTTGTCTGATCTCAAAAACAAACTTAACATCTGAGGCTATAATATATGGTTTTAAATATGGCATCCTTGACCAAATGTAGCTTGGGAGCGAAATGGCATTCAATTATAACAACGTAACTTTTGCGAACGCCACGTCTTATGTAACAGTCAGTTTACCATAGGGTTGAATCTTTTGGTAGCAAATTTCAAAACAAAATTTCGCACATGCCAAACACTCTGGATGACAAGGATAGCAACATAACAATGATCTTGAGAAACCGGATGAAAGAAAAACCTTTCCTGACTTCGTACTGACCGAACATAGAAGACACTAAGTATAAAGCGCAATATTCGGTGATTATCTGTAATTTATGATAACCAAATTTTTAAAACTCCGATTTTAAACTTCAGACGGGATTTATAAAGGATAAACCAATGAACATTTTTAATGTAGAATGTCCACTTGCCTCAAGAATACTAGAATATAAACTGGTGGCATAACTTTAATCTCCTCTTGTCTCTCACATCGACTGTCATGTGAAACCTGTCGATTTTTCTAACGTAGTATGTCCCCTTGTCCTTTACATCCCTAATGCTGCAAATAATGGTAGCGCTTGAAGTTAGTCGCCTAAGTATTAAAACATAAGCCAAAAATTTGGTAACTTACCGTTTGTCTCTAGAATATTTGTTCTATGAATAAACACAGAATTCCTGTTTGGCTCGCATTTGCCTTTCATGAGTGTAAAGTACTATATCTGAAGATAGACATTTTTTACCTCAAAATTACATTTGTATTACAGGGAAGACAGTACCCAACCGATTATATTAATCTCGCTAAAATAAGACTTACCTGCTACCCTTTTGCCATGTCTAAAAAGACTTATCCTGTCTGGAGAAATAGATGTAAAATTACTGTTAGACAATGCAATACACTTTGTCCTATTCTTTTTAGTATTATAGTGGCCTAATGGTAATTGCCTGTTGGACTCTATAATCAGTTATACATTGTCAAATAAATGATCCTCCCAAAACCCTTGATCGCCCTGTTATAGTGACTATGCAGGGACAACAAAATGATAAGTTCTTAATATATATATATATATATATATATATATATATATATATATATATATATATATATATATATATATATGTATATATATGTATATATATGTATATATATATATATATATATATATATATATATATATATATATATATATATATATATATATATATATATATATATATATAATAAAACAAAACCAAACCACGAAAATTCAGTTATATGCAGAGTGAAAGAGAAATCGATTTCACTTGGATCAAGCCCTTGAACTCTTACTTTCACCTAGTTACGTACAAGTACCTGTGACGCCTCAAAATAATGTATACGCATTCCATTTATTTTATTTATAGAATTGATAAACAAACGATACAAACTGTACTTGTTTAGGAGGCATACACATTCTGTGATAATTATCACCACACACACACACATACACACACACACACACACACACACACACACACAGACACACACACAGACACACACACACACACACACACACACACACACTGGACCAATATAAATAAACCCGTATGAAAGTAATTCAGGGTCGTTTTTCTTTTCCCATATCAAATTTAAAGTAGGCACCTTTGGTATTAGAAAAAAATATTTCATTTCATTTGGAAATATTTATATTTCAAATGTAGTTACCAGAAATAATTATTTATAATAAATACCGAGTTAAAATTATTTGCAACAGTACATTGTTTATTTCCTTCTTCAATTTCTATTTGTTTTTGCGTCTTCATTAATGCCAAATATTGTTAAGCGTCATCGAATTTGTCTATTAGACTGAACTTCACATTTGTTTACATTCTCATATCAGGAGGGAACAGACTGACTGTCAAAAAGGAATGCGGAAATGGAAATTATAAGCCAGTTCCAGAGAACTTTGCTTGCGAGGGCGACTTGGTTGTGAATGATTGGGAACCATTTAAACACCAAGACAGGTAAGAAATCCCAATATCAGCTGACACTTGTATAAATTTAAGGAAGGTACTCAGTACATCCAATATATATTCGTAGGCTAACAATCTAGAACTGAATAAGGAAGCAGCATTTATTACGATATACAAAGGATTATATTGATTTTAAAAATAACATTGATAAAAAGTATCATTTGCAACCTTTCGTAAAATATTCCCTTACAAGAGATGGCTAATGCTTGAAGCTGTATTGCGTGCTTTTACGTTAGATTGAGATTGCGTGATAACACCCAGAACGGTATAATTCTTTAAGGTTAATGTTGCCTTTATTTAGCGAAACTTTAAAAAAAGGGAACACTCTTCCTTTTCTCATAATGAGGATGCATTCATTGTTACAGTAAATACAAATTTATTGGGATAACGGTAATAGGTAACCGTATTAGTGGACACCAAGCAATGATGACGGACATCTAAAAAAAGTCTACTGAACGAAACTGTCAGAGCTCACAATGAAACTCACATCATAAACTATTGTGTGATATAGGTGCTAATTATGTTTAAATAGTAACATTGTCCTGAATATTAGTGTTGAGTATTCCATGCATACATAATTATTTTGAAGTGTGTAAATGTGAAAAGTTTTTTATTTTAACTTTGTTGCTATTCATCCCAAACCATTCTTTTTAAATCTTACTTGGTGTTGCCATCATTTCTTTTTTACCCAGTCATTAGACAGAAACTTACTCTAAAATGAATGGGACAGATCATGTTTTATATGCAATAAAGTATACAGTTTCTTATATTCACATCCCTCACTACCTGGCTAAGATCTTATGTCCGATTAAAAAATAAATTGTTTAGTGTTTCAAAGATGCCATGATAAACTCCAGGGTAATTAGAAATGCTAATTTGAGAGGTAAATGGTTACCAAGAAAACAATGCAGCACTGTGTAATTGATAGAGAAATGTAGCGATGTAAACTCTTCCTGCCTATTAAAAGCAGATACAAATAAGATAATGGTACACAGTTTGTAAAGTCAAAGTTTAGAATTAACAACCAAAAGAATTATTGATTTTCATAATTTTATTAGTTTTTTAAAATCAAGATATATTTCAACAAAATGTAGGTGTTTTAAATTTGACTACGGTGAGAAATAACTTTTTTTTATAGAAACACAATTTATTCAAGATCATTTGGAATCTATGATAATTTGTCGCATCGTTTTCTTAATGGAGAAATATATGTCAAAGATACATACATATCAATATGCTTTCAATTTTACTTTCAGGATTCAATTTACAGTGGAAGCGACAAATGGTGGTTACGTGTTGTTTCAAAATTTTGATAACTCAGGGCAGAAGGAAAAATACAACCTGACGGGTAAAACAAAACAGAGCAGCTTCAGTATTGTCTTTGACTATCAAAACCCAATTCATTGCCGTGAACTTGTCAGTTCTTGTTCTAGTGAGCCCATCATCGTGCCTGATGTCACTAACAGAGTAAGTAATTTTTATGATTCACTATGGGAAGTATTCTAAAATAAAACACCGTTGTATGGACGTTGATTAATTTGGTATATTATGTTGTCGAGGTTTCTCTTATTTAGGCTGGGATGGGTTACTCCAAATATTATATTTTATTATTACAGAAGACACACCATGGCTCGTTTTTGTCAGAAATTGAAGTAGTAATAGAGAGATGAAAGGCTCCGAATGACGCGTAAAAGAAGGGAATCTTGTATTGCCATTCCAGAAAAGGCAGCGAACACACCAAGCAAGTCGTCATGCCGAAAGAGAAGCGAGGCGAAGTGTTAAAACTCGCGCACGAAAGTCTCATGGGAGACCGCTTTTCCCTTTTGTGTATGGCAGTTGGATATTGTCTGCTATCGGAAAGAACTACTCCTTATCGGGGAGGGAATGCCTCAGAATCATGTTCGGAATATCACGGTTCGAGCTGTACTTGTACGGGCGCAAGTTCATACTGGAAACTGAACAACAACCCCTGGAATATGTGAGATGCAGATCAGATACGTGAAAGGAACAGAACGTCGGCGCTGATTTAATGAATAGGAGCGTTGAAATGGCACATGTCGCTCTGTGAATAACCGTATGTTGGGGGTATATATTCGTGTCCGTAGTCAGCGTGTTGCGTCGCTATGATTTTTCTTGTATTGCGTGTGTAACACACATTTGCATTTAGAGCAAATGTAGGGGATAAAATTCCTATGTTATTATCAATTGGGGGGGGGGGCGGGTTTGTCCTGATCTTAGGATTTTTCCAGATTTCAAAATGTATATTCTAGACCCTGAGGCTAATAATTCCGCGCTGTAAATATGTATGAGGTGTCAAAACAGTTTATTAAAATGGCCTTAGAAACTGGTGACTAGCGCCATAGTTTTGGTCGACACGTAAATGATGAAATCATGTGTTCGGTATGAAGAAACATCGCGTGGAGGTCGTAATTTAACCCTTGACAGATTGTTGGTGAAGGGGGCAGTGTCTGATAATTATGTGAATCAATATCCACTCGGAATTGAGCAAGGCGTTGCGAATTTTAGAATCAAAAGCTTATCTAGAGAACTAAATCAGTAGTCGCTAAACAAGCTTGCGGGTATTCTAAGGGAAGATAAGCTACTCCGATATCATTCGAAATTGGCGGGATATTTGTTATTCTTTGAAATGCAAGGGACTTCAGTACAGGATGCTTTTAAAGACTAAAGGAACTGTAGGGGAGAGGTGGAAATACCCTAGTGAAGTTGGTTCGAGTCTCTGGAAGACAAATAAAAAGAAAGAGCGGAGGCAGAAGTTAGACGGGCTGTAGGAAATCGGATTACCAGTCCAGATAAAGGTAATTCAGATAAGTAGGAACACGTGACAGGAGGAAAATCTATCACACTTAAGTAAAATTATAAAATAAGCCGTCACTTGGTCGAGTGAAGGACAGATGATTGGGTTTTAATTTTCATTTTATTTGAGAGATGAATGTAATTGAAGGATATTAAATTGTTGATTATTTGAATTTCACAGTTTGTGTACTCATTCATTTAACTGTTGACATCGCTGACTAGGGGCTCGCAGCTTTGCATCTCTCCATCACTACTTCAGTTTCTGACAAAACGAGCCAGGGTGGGTCTACAGTAATTTTAATAAAACTGGGAGGAAACAACCACAACCTAAATAAATGGAAACCTCTACACAGTGTTTTACTCCATTTGTTAGCACATAATAGGTTCTTTATGGCAGCCAGACTAGTTGGAGCAAGAGCCCGGGTAGATCCTGAAAGAATCAGCGACCATCTGGAAGCTACTGACATGATTTCTCATAACCATGAAATCTGGGCCTAGACTCGATCTCACATGGAGAAAGGTGAAAAGTGTGAACGATGTGTAGATAAAATGCTTTGGTCATACACGGCTCATAGTTATATCGTATAAAAATAATGACACGGAGAGAAGACAATATTTGAATTGCAAAAAAAATAATGACGTGCAGTACACAGACGATTACATGATGTCTACTCTTCAACATATAAACAAAATATGGGATTAAACCAGAGGACTTTCTTTATTTTTAAGTTATGTACTGCTTGTTGCAAGATAGAAACCGAGTGGGTTTGGATTAAATGAATAACACAAACTTAATGTGTAAAAAAATGGAAATTTATGACATGAATTAATTTGTTTTAAAAATGATGTATAAATACAAAGATTCTCTTTCACGCTCTCAACATACGGTTGATCCAGCCACTCTATACAAACATTCACACATTGAAAATGACCCAAAAACATTAATTCAATATGAAATAAAGATTCAAGAAACGTTATGGTCTACAGATACGTTTCAAATAATAATATGCACTGCAAGATAGATTCGCATAATCTCACGTATGGACTACGATTAAGATTCAAATAATCTCAAGGTATTCAAATGTGTTTCAAATAATGTTATGCAATGTAAGTGAGACTCACATAATATCCTGGAATAAAACTAAGATTCAAAATAACCATGTAAATGAAGATGTATCCATTTGAAACAACAATAGGAACAAACGTATGCTTCTTGACCCTTATGCGATACATAAACTGATGAACCGCACAGTTTCACCGAGTTCTTGGGTTGCCCCACACTTTTATCGGCCGATCGAACCCTGCACGAGTCCACCATATATACAGTCATACGCATACACACGTACAGACATCATACAGCACCACTGAATTAGTTACATCTCCATTCGTGGCACCACCACATGTACAGACATACTTACCGACAACACGCAGCACTAAATACGCTTGAAACTCCAGACAGCTCTAAACAGCTTCCAACCACCCTAAACAGCTACAATCAGCTCTAAACAGCTTCGGGCAGTTCGTGACAGCTCTAGTCAGCTACAATACAACCAAAACTAGTCATAATAATGGGTTTTGCAAAATCTCTGGATATATGCTAATACATTAAACTCTAATTTCACAGTTCACGACGTTTCAAATCTGCGTTGTAATAAATGCATCATTACATGATATGTCATTACGAACTGAATAAGCTTCGCATATCAAATAAAATATAAATTTAACACTTACCCCTATGGCTGGAAAAGACAATATAGAACGTACACTCCTTGACAAGATTCAAAAGACCAGTGTGTTTGTTGGAAATTGATTTTCCTTAAATCCAGAGGAGAGAGTAATAGACAGGATAAAATACACGTGCATATTACGATTTTACTGTCCCTCGTCGCAAGCAATTTCCGGCGAGATATTTGTTAGTACATTCGCTTACCTGGAAAAACACTTTTTCACCCTAGATAACGTTGTACACATGTATAATGAAAAATAGTAAAATAGTTCTAAGGGAAAACCGAGTTAATTGTTTTGGGGTGGTGTTGGTGTCTGATTCTGTGATATTGGTGAATGCAATGTATTAGCGTTTCTAATATTTTACATATATCAAAAGATAATGAAAATAAAGAAAGTGAAAGAATTTGTTAAGTTTGCTATATGTTATACGTTTAAAATATAACATATATACGATATATAAAAGCAAATGCCCATACAATGGAAATCATAAAAAAGGCATGCACAGAAATACTGACCAAGGTGTTCATTATATCCCGTATTACAATCTTGCATTTGTGTATGACTTTAAGACAAAACTAATAACTTTAAATCTTTTTTAGTCGTCTTTTAAAGTTGCATGGAATGGATGGCACGACACTGATTCAGGGATAAGTACATATGAAATTGAAGTATTCCAGCTGATACCGGATGGTAAAATCAGTGATGTAACCAAACTGAAACACGGCGAAAAAGTTTCTGGAACTCCTGGACCTTTCAATTCATCAATATCAGAGGTATGCTTTATCATTCTTTTTGCTAGGGACTTGTTTATAGGTCATTGCAACTGTATATTTCCTTTGGTGAAAGACAAATACAAATTTCATCCATGCAAATCGCGTCCTCTGGACATAATATATTTGATTACTACTTTAAAATTAACGCTTAAATATTTTTTTTAATCCGTCAGTAGCAGAGAAGCTGTTTGAACATATTGTTTTAGATTTATTTTTTTTCAAGAAAATAAGAGTACGATAAAGCATGGGTTTAAAGCAAATTTCAGTAAGCTCAGTGACAGTTCCATAATTTATGTGAACATATCTTGGTTTTAATAAATTGCAGACAAATATTTCCGTCAAAACTGCGGGTGCATATGCTATTTTGTTGAGAGCCATTGACAAAGCCGGAAATAGAAAATCATCAAGACGTATTTTGATCTTCGATAACGTGTCCATTGTTGAAAAAATGAACGATCCTTCAAAAGTGACATCAGCTTCCAAAGAGACTAAGTATGAATGGATAACAACGCCATGTGAAACAGTTCATATAGAATGGTTAAATCGTTTTGCAAATAAAGAGCATGAAAGGAGCGGATGGCTGAATTCGGTGCAGAAAGTGAACGAAGTTGACATCGTTCTTGACGACAACGAAGGGGAAAGGCAAATAAATAGAAAAGATAATATTCATGGTACATATCTCTGTCTGTCTGTCTGTCTGTCTGTCTCTCTCTCTCTCTCTCTCTCTCTATATATATATATATATATATATATATATATATATATATATATATATATATATATATATATATATATATATATATATATATATATATATATATACATATTTATGTGTGTGTGTATTTAGTTGTGTGTGTAGCTATTATTTATCTGTGACTATAGATTCAAATTAGGATCATGATCATTCGATATAAGCCTGCTTATCTTATTCTAAATCTGAATTGTTACTGATGTTTGTCATATTATTCATTTTAAAGTTTGTAATAGACCTTATCTTGCTGATAACTTAGCATGTTCTTGAAATGAGACTGTGACCTTCATCTTGATTATGTTCCTGTGTCTTTGTTTTCGTTTCATATTGTTGTTTACCTGAAAAATTACTCATTTCTACCATAACATCTGAAGCAGAATCGTTCTTATTGTGATTTTAGTTTTGATATGGGTGGATTTATTAATTCAAATTAATTTTATCTGGGATTACAAAGTTTTCAATAATACTCTTGGACAGAAACATTAGTTTGGAATTATAGTGATTCATACAAGAACATTTTGGATTTTATTATTGTGACAATCCAACGTTATCACTTCATTACAATCCAGGCCTAGTGGACGTCAACACATTCAATATTGGAACTTGACTGGCATACCACTGACACTCAACTTCATTCATCTTGACAGTGCTGGAACTTTTAAGACTATTCGGGATTTAATTTACATTCCTGTACTTTTATTGAAATTTTTTATTTTGATATTTTCTAGGGAAATAAGTTTTTCCTTTAAGTTTACAAGTCTAGATGGCTATAGCTCTTTTCTGTTATTTAGTTTAAGACCTTAAAGTCGTAATAGCGGTAAGAAGCAGGTATCAATACTGGCATTTTTAAAACTGTATTTCTAGACAGGTCGATATAAAAAAGTGTGTCTCGCTTAGTTAGTCAGGTAAAATGCGTCTTATACCATTGAATTTTGAACAATTTTAAAAGGTAGATTTTGTACAATATAGGAGCTTGTTCAGTTTGAGGCATCTTTCGGCTAGGAAAAATATTTTAAGGTATATATCATTGATTTACTTTTCCATACTGTATAAACGTATTTATGATGAACATTGCATCTTTGGATTCATTTTGATAAACCGTTACCATATTGATCGCAAAATAAAATTGCCACCGAGTCAGCAAATCGTGAGACTGTTTTTCTATAGACATTTTCATTTATTAACTCTCTTTTCTTTTGAATTCCCTGCCATTCAAGCATATAATTAGGTGTGGTTTTCTTTCATCTTTTGTGCTAATTGTTTGGTTTGGTTTAGGAAATTTTTGTCTTAACATGACGAAGCGTTTGATTATCCCGAAATATCGTCAAACTGTTGCTTAAACATCATTTTTATCAATGAATCAAACCAAACTACACGCCTACATATGCAAGAAACATATGCACTATATATGCATATGTGTGGCATGGTTTGAAATGATGTCGGTGTGCGTGTGTTGGTTTAAGTAGTAGGATCATATTTGGCTGCTCTTTCATGGATACTATCTTGCTTTTCATCTACCAGAAAATAGTTATCAAGGCATTTTTGTTATCATCTTTCTTATCCTATATATTTCTTATGTCGATAAAATCAATTATTCCATCAAATGTCACTCATTATAGTGTACATCCTATTTTCGTAAAGGTATTGTTCGTTTTGAGGTTGGTTACGAGAGGATCTATGCAAATAACATCACACATGTTCCCTATAAAAGCATACCGTATATACATTCTGAAAGTGCGGACCTGAAAGAAGACATTGTAGATGGAAAGAGACTGGTAATTCACGTGCGGGGCTATGACATAATGGGTAAATTTTCAGAAGACACTGTAAATGTGACAATTGACACCAGTCCACCTGTTATTGAGAATCTGTGGTTGACACGAGGAGATCGTCTTAATATCAGCGTGTCCAGTTTGAGGGAATTTACCAACTTAACGTAAGTGATCACACACTTGTAAATGTCTGTAATTATTGTGAACATCATCGACTGTTATATTATTTTATTTGTATTTACGACTGGATAGATCTGTTTATATAGTTATGCCACCACCATGTTTAAAATTAATTTTGGTGCACCTGTATCGAGGTAGTATTTTTTAAATTAAACTTCGTGACAAATTAAAATCGGTATAATCAATTATGAACCAGAATACGTATATAAGAATACACTGTTAATATAAGTAATTAACCATCGGCGAAAGAGGTTTTTTTAACATAACAGTAAGGTAGTTTCATTTACACGATAATAATAATGAATGCTATTTACAAGCAATGTGTGTGGGGATAAGTGAAGCAGGTGCGATTTTATTACAATTAAGAAATATCCTCAGCTGTACCTGTCACATGTCTCAAATATGGTTAATCACTAGCTCAAATGTCTATATTAAACGGACTATGGCCACTGACTGATGCATACAACTGACATTGGATCTGGGACTCCTGTGAAATTAGTACCTGGGACACAATCTGGATTCCCACTGAAATGAGCATGAACAGATAAACGTGTACATGTAATTATATAATACTGTCTGTAGCAGATTACATCCATATACACAGGAAATAAGCATGGTCGTTAAAGCTGAAAACTATTGAGATAGAATGTAACCATTTAAAGAAATACTGGACTTATAAAGCAAGTAATGTTATGCATACAGCTGAAATCGCAACCGGAGTATATCCTTATCACAGCCAATTCAACGGTCTAGGTCGTAACTTGAGAACTATCGAGATCTCCACTTAATGACCACTTACTGACCAAACAGCCACTTCCTGGATATGTAAAGGCAAAAGCACAAATCTAAATAACATTTGTCTCTGTAGAAGTCCTTATGTTCTCAATAACGGAATAGTGGGGATTCGCTTTTAATACACACGTGATTATATTCCTAATGTGGAGCTGAAATATATATGCATAACAGTTAAATTGTTTATATATAAACAGCTCAGAAGTTATTTGTATTATTTTATTATCTACATTTCGCTTTGCATATCTTATCTTTCAATCAGCTATCGATTTTGTTTAGTATTCGTGATATTTATTATAATATGATCATACGAAAAATGAAAGAATCATATTATGCAACACTTTTTCTTAATCTGTAGGATCGAATGGCTTGCATATGATTTTCATAGTGGGATTGATTATGTCCAGTGGAGGCTCTATGACAATTATACGGGTCACACAATTGTACATGGATTGGATCATTTGTCTCCGCAAGGGGAAGCAGAGGTAAACTGATTCGCCTGTTCTCAACCGTCTTCATTTATCTTTCTAAACGGTTAATGCGCTTTTGGTTCAAATGCCCCACCGATTTTATCGAGTAATTTTAATACTATAAGCTATTCAAATTCAGTTGTCTAATTAACTGGATTATTTTCTGAATATCTTAAGGCACTAATGAATCAGTTTCTCTATACCAAGAGGAATGAGGTCAAAAATGAGAAACCTCCATAGCTTCATCCTGAACCACATTTCATCGTAGTACATCATGTCCAGAGCGTCCACCCCACGATTTATCGTTATATAATTTTCTGCACTTGGCCGTTAGTCTTTCAGAGTTTGTTTTCTCTCTGGAATCCATCTGAAACTATATAATGGTTGTCCCTTGATTTATTTACTCGATTTTGCTTGAGATATGTCCAAACCGTGCATATTACATTTTTATTAATATATTGTCAAGATGTGCCTTCGAAACGTCCTGACAATCAAATACAAAGAGAAATTACATGAACTGACATGACGCTATGTTATATGATACGAACTTACACATAGTTAAGGACTGATATATATATGATAAGTTATGCATAAACGCCATAATTATTCGAGATAATGAGAACCACAAAGGAAATATCATGAATCACGATTTGCATGAGAAGTAATTTTCATCTGTCAAGAGAATTAAGTTGTATAGTTATCACATGTCTACGACTAAACATATAAGTAAAGTTTGATAAATATTTATAGGACATGAAGAAATGTCAAGTTAAGTATTTGAACTACAGCAGAGGATCTGACTGTTACTGTACTCCTTTCAATGGATGCTATCACAGACATTTTGTTCTGAAACCTCACGTGTCGATGGATAAAGACCAGGGACTGAGGCCAGACAAAGAAAAGGGTGTTCATGACGGAGATTACTTCTTTGAGGTGATGGTAGAAAACATTGGCAAACTTCAAACAACCATGACTATGAAAGTAAGTGTAATAGGTTCACCTGATTGTTGAAAGTGTTTTTTTAAAATTTAGGCATCAAATCATTTTTACTTAGTAAAAATGTATTCAGTAAATATGTATCCTGGAAGTAAGTGAAATTGTAAATGTTGAATGGCTACTGAGAATGTGTGTGCTTTGTAATAATTACCAAGTAAATGAATATGTTGTTGTAGGGTTAAACGCCATTTTTCAGCACACGATAGGCTATGCATGGTGACCAGTATTAATGGTGGAGGAAGATCCCGAGAAAACCCTGGAAAGAACCACCGTCCCACGAGAAACTACTGTCAAATTTTCTCACATACCCACATTGGTCGAATTTGAGACTCAAACCCACGCAGATAGAGGTGAGATGACAGTGATCCGTAATGGAGAGCGCTTTAAGCCACTCGGATCCCCACAGAAGGATATACCATTATGGGATCATTTCCTATCGACTGTATAAGTAAACTTCTTGTCCCCAATCTTGTCGTAATTTCATGAAAATTATTTCACCATCTGATTGATAATATCTTAATAATTGTGAATGTTTAACAAAGCTAAGTACCTTATTTGTATTAAGTATTATGTTTCGCAACTGTGTATCACAAAGACGTCTTTAGCTTATTGCATTTCGATATTTGCTTTCTTTATATACCACATCTTATATATATAGGTGACTATAGACACATCTCCCCCTCACAATGGGTCTGTACACGAAGGATATCCTGACGAACCAGAACTGGACTTTCAGCAGTCTACAGTTATTCACGCCTATTGGGATGGTTTCTTCGACAAAGAGAGTGGGATCCTTTTCTACAGATACGGTTTCTTCTATAAGTGTCTGTCAGCAGATTATTTTGTCCTGGATTACAAGAACGATAGCATGGTAAACCATATTTTCCTAAATTTAGTTATATATGAATTGTCATCTCTGAGTGGTCGTGTTTTGCAGAAAATCCTCAAAAGTTTGTTTTGCCTTAATTCAGATATATGAATTCACAGACGTGGTTTGAAACTGATGGTAATACCTTTTTTCCATAAACTGTAAAATACACATTCATTATATGTTCATCATGGCGAAGAAACAAATCACACAAAAACACACTATTCTATCCCCGTATTAATTTCAGAGCAGTTACAATGAATAAACATGTGTTGAGAAACACATGTACAAATGTGTTTTTTGTTTTGGACGATTCGCATAACGCATTTCTTTTCATATCGAGCTGTTTCACATTTATTATATATTTTTCATTATTTTTAAGATGGTAGAAACATATTCTTCCACCACCGTGTTCAATGCATCATCGGAGGGCACATATTTCCTGACCGTTGCAGCCTATAACCACGCTCTAGAGCCATCCAAACCAGTCTGTTCGGACGGCATATCGATTGACACCTCGCTTCCAAAAGTGAGTGAATTTCGTCTGGAACACGTGCGAATAAGAGGCGGCTTGGTGAAAGATGTCAATGATACTGTGTGGTATTTAGATGAGAACAGGAATCTGTATGAAGTTACAAACGCAACTGTGTTTTGCAGGTGAGACATTAATAAGTGTTAAATAGTTTCAAAGTTTTCATTTTGTGTGTCGTTTGCTCCGTAAGTAGATTATACTGTACTTTTCGTTTGCTCATCAGTTGTACGTTTCATTATGTCATAAATGCTGAAAAGAAGTATGTGTATACGTGTAATCAGTTAGAACATATATGGCTTTCCTTATATATATATATATATATATATATATATATATATATATATATATATATATATATATATATATATATATATATATATTAATTAACGTTTTATAAGTAACTTATAGTTGTCCTTGTAATAGGTTTGTAACCAAGTGGATCTTTGGACTGAGTGATAACACAATACAATTAGTGACTGAAGTTTATGAAAAGAAAAATAAATATTCACGACAATATACAGCGATGTAGATGAACAAACCTACAATACTATATGTGATATAAGACTACAATATGAAACATTATGAATATGGATCATACATCCACAAAGAAAAACAGGTATGGTTTACACAACCGTATGACAATAAGACAAATAAGTATGGTTCACACAACCATATGACATTATAAAAATCACACATGGTTCACACAACCGTATGACACTAGGAAAAACAAGTATGGTTCACACATCCTTATGACATTAAGAAAAACACGTATGGTTCACACAACCATATGACACTGAAGAAACAAGTATGGTTCACACAACCATATGACACTAAAACAAGTGTAGTTCACACAACCATTATTAAGTCAATGGATTTGTGCCATACTTCAGGTTATGCAATCTCCATTATGTTTCTTCCATACTATCTATCCACCTATCCAGCTATAAATATTCCAAGCTGATCATACTAAATCAACTAAATACAGAGGGGAAGTGCATAAACACATGCTACCACAATGCTTTACGTCAAAATAAAGCACAATGTGAAGAATGACAAATAAAGACAATACATTAAAGGGACACACACACACACACACATATGTATGTATATATATATATATATATATATATATATATATATATATATATGTTGAAACCAATTATATTGTTCTAAGGCATAAACAATTGATCTACCCTAGGTAACGTCATATATGAAACCAATTACCCATATTGTTCTAAGGCATAACCAAATGATCTACACTAGATTACCTCGTATATGAAACCAATTTCCCATATTGTTCTGGGGCATTAACAAATGATCTACCTTAGGTAACACCGAATGCGTCCTAAAGACCAATTACCCATGTTGATCTTAGGCATTAACAAATGATCTAACCTAGGTAACGCCATATATGAAACCAATTACCCATATTATTCTAAGGCATAAACACTTAATCTACCCTAGATAACGCTCTATATGAAACCAATTAACCATATTGTTCTAAGGCATTAATAAATAATTTTTGCCGTATTGCATTCCGTGACAGTTCTTTTTATAATATAGCCAATTAATTATTTTCTCAACACGTCTATATCACAGGTCAAAAGCTACAAGAAAAAGCACAGAAGAGTTGTCTTTGTACCCAAAAGCAAGAATTAATGAAAGAGACTTCAAAGAGATTTCAGCAAAGATTGTGTGCGATAAAAGTAATGGTGCACCAGATCGTATTATTGGTGTATTTTCAGCCCCAATGCATGTAAGTTTATTATGTACTATTATTAGCATTAGCTGTCTTTGTAAATTACTCTTTACTCGACATGTATGTAAGTGTTTAGCAAGTTCTATTACCAGATAAAAACTTTTTTTATACTTTGGATAAAACCCGTTTCCAATTCCCTTTTCGTATATTGTTTTCAGATATTTTTTTTATATATCAATCAAAGATTGTGATTTAGGAACTCTAAATGCAAACACTATAACTCACAAGAACGACAACTGCAAAAACAATTAACTCACTCACTTCTTACTCCTGTTTAAAGTACTAAATATAGTGCATTAAAAAGTCGATTATCCACACCCAAGAGGTGACTGATTTGGAAGGGGTGGTAGCAAAGACGAAGATATAGTTAAAAAGCAGGACTGAGAATGGAATTATATATGGATTAATTGGTCTGATAATTGTACCAGTGACTATTATAGATAGCGATTAAATAAATAATAGCATTCAGAAGATGATTGACATATTAAATAGGATAAACGTAGAAATAAATACAAATATTGTCAAGCATTTTTAATTGAAAGCTAAATTTTATGATAGCTCGGAGCACTATATTATCACGGTACTTATTATTCATTTTGGTACATTTTAAAAACTTTTTGCTATTGCAGCTTACTTATAATATATCAAGTTTCAATGAATTTTCCTCTTTTTAACATCTTGTCAATCGATTAGCGTAAATGAGAATAAAAAAGCAAGGGGAACAACTCTATATCATCACCGTATTTACCTAACTTAGGTATGGTATTATGCATGTATTATAATAAACATAAACTGCAACAAACTTATGAAAAGGAATGTCATCGATTGTACTGGCAGAATATTTCCACAATAAACGAAAGGATCAAAGGATCAAATCAAACACAAAAATAGTTAAAGTGGAAATCAATGCATAACAAAATTACAAATTTTAAACAATTATAATTTCACTTTAAATTGAATTATAAATGCAATGTGGGCAAAGGAATATAAATATATAGAAAGTAGTATTAATGTAATTTTTTTGTTAATAAAATATTACTTATTTCAAGATAGTTTTAAATGTTATAGTATTCTTATTTACGTACAAAAAGTATGATCATTAGTAAGATAGTGTCAATTTTAGTCCAAATGGCTATAATGAAATGAAATTGCAACCTTAACCTTGTAAGGACATTTACGTCACCATTGGTAAATGATCAAAAATAATCAATCATCGGACGACACACCGAATATATTTCGTATTCAATGCCAATGAAGTATAACATGTGCGACTGAAGCGTTGTATCTGATGATCAACGTATTTGCATTCACTTTACCAGAACGTGATATTCTTTCTTATTCAATGTAATCTTACTAAAAAAGGTTGACATTTTAGAGTAGATTGTGTTATAAAATATTTGCGTCCTTACCGGAGACAGCTTTACACATGTAAACATTCGCTAGGCATCGCGAGTCTAAAATTAATCAGAAACTCTGTTTGCCTCGATACTATAGAGTTCGCGAGAACAGAGCGTTGGAGTTTACCATTTTACGCTTGTGCTTTATACATATCAGAGATCTACTATTCATGATGTAACGATATCATAATTGTTCTGGACGGTCAATTTTGCTTGTCCTGTGAAGACAAATGTCAACGGACTTTGATCAATTGTCATAGTAGATGATTAACTTTTATCGTCCATTAAGTCACCATTGATCGCTTATTGACAGTTAATGTACTTTTGGACTAAATAAATCCTTTGATTGTCTTTGTCTTAAGAATCATCAAAATGATTGATTAGCTTTCTTTTTGTATATATTGTTACTACTCCATGGTAAAAGTCTTACGTAACAGAAAAGAAGCGCAATCATCAGGACTTTATAAAACGGAACAAACAATTTAATTATCCAAGTTATAAATGAAAACTATGAGTGGAACGTACAGTATTACCATGTGAATCTAAATTGTTCTTTGTAAAGGTCTACGAAAGTCGTAAATGAATAAAAGGTTGCTTATACGCTGGTCTTCCAATAACCACGACGTTGTCCAGAATACCTTCGCATAATTTTTAACAGGTATATTCACTATACATTGCAACTCTGTCTCGCAATAGACTCCACGTGACAGCATACATAGTACTCATTGGGCCTGTTACTGTGACCTAGCACAATCAATGGGATGTTACAGAACTTATTCTTGAAATGTCGAGAACCCACCAGTCACTAACAAAGTACGATATAGTCGTCATTTTAAGTCTTATCAATTGAGATTATTATTAATCATTGCCAAAACATACGTAAATACATATTTATAGATTCTGTGCAGTTTTTGTTTCAAACCGAACCAGTTCACAAAATAAATTTTCAACAATAAATATGTTTACAACCTACAATAAAAATTACGAAAATTAAATAAAATCATATACCAGGAGATACAAAATATATAGATATACATAATAATATCAGTTGCATATTGTTTTAGTGGCAATCCCTGAGAAACAATCCTGTGTAAGAATTAAACTTATCTTCTTGCGTCTCCCCGTCTCTCATATATGCTTTTATTAATTTTAATAGATAATGATCTCTTTTAATCCTTTATTTCCTCCTTCCTTCCAATATATACAGTCAGTTTTTTCCTGTGTCCCTTGCTAAGGTGAGCAAGGTTCTTTGATCCATTTATTGATCATAAAAAAATACTCTGATCTTCAACAAAGATACGATCAATTATTTTATATATGGTCACTTCAGTTCCAGATGTCGTGGATAGTATCTGGTGCCAAGAGTGGAATATTCGATTACTACGTTGGAATTTCTTCCACTGAATCAACACTTCCTGACCGATTTGAATTCATCTCCACGAACCAGCATGCTCATGTACATATCCCGTTTCCAAATATCCATGAAGGTGAACAGTTCTATATATTAATAAAAGCAGTATCAAAGTCAGCGATGGAAAGCGTGAGGGTAAATAAACACAGAACGTATAGACTTATATCCAATATAATAATATAAACAATGTAAAATAGGAAAATAAAACATATAGTGAAAAGATTTCATGCAATTAACAGATTTAGATTTTGTTTTTGCGCGTGATACTTTTGCAGTAATTATGTTCTATATTTGCATTAAGTGAACAATCAAGTATTTGAAGTGCCATTCTATTCGTTTAAACAAAGATGATATTGAAAGTCACTTGGGGCGAGACTTAAATATGAACCGGGTGACTGTTATATCGGAAACCATCATCACGATCATAGATTTATAAAAATTCGAAATAAACAAATTAGATGAAAAACAGGCAGCTGCAGCTTCAGTTATTGCTTCCCCAGCCACATACTCAAAATATGTTCATTATACCTTCTTCAAAATATGTAAATATGAATTGGGCAATCTTTCACTTTACATAAATAATTTTATCGTATTGCTACAAACTATGGGACCGGGGCCCCAAGGGGCTGAGTGGTCTAAAGCGCTCGCCGTTAAAGATCACTGACATCTCACCTTTGTCTGCGTGGGTTCGAGTCTCAGATTCGGCCAATGTGGATATGTTGGCAAGCTTGCCAGTAGCTTCTCGTGGGTTAGTGGTCATTTCCGGGTGTTTTCCCGGGTTCTTCCTCCACCATTAATACTGGCCGCCATGTCCAGCCTAACATGTGCTGAAAAATGGCGTTAAACCTTACAACAACAACAAGCTATGGGATCTTTGAAAGCTGAAAATATATAGCGTGTACATAAAACATATTAGATATAGTTATTACGTGTTAAACTCTCTGCTAAATATTTAGCACCCGGTGAGACAAGACAATACCCACTTAATACCATATGTACATGTCATTAAGTACGAATTCAAATTGCTAAATAGGGACAGTTCTATTATCAAGAAACAGACCGATATTTAATGTTTACCGATTGCCAAGAAATTAATGATAATAACTGGGTTTCTAATAAGAATAAAATAATATGTATGTCATGCTTTGGAGACGTTGGATATTACCCTCGTTTAATTTCAGTAATCTTCTTTTTTGACATATTGCATTCTCATTAGCGATTCTACTATATGTTTTGAATTTTTATTAATTCACTGTGATGTAAAAGACATCTTGGAAACCGCTTCCTATCTTAGATAAATTGCTGATGGAAGAAGTCTATTTACGTAACGCATGTGTTTCATCACACAATTAAGTATCGATATTATTATATAAGCAGTAAACTAGAGAGATTAATGAAAATATTGCACATTCATCTACTGTCTAGTGCTCTCTTCAAATTTCTGTCTCTCGCCAACCCTCTGAGATTTATCGTTAATGCGCCAGGTTTCTGTTACGTACTGTTCTAAACGAGACAGGCATACATTTGCACGCTTATCTGTTAATATGAAGTATGCATTAGATGAAAAATTGAAGCTTTATAATGCATATGCATTTCTGCAATATCTGTGATCCTCAGTGAATACCATTGTTTAAATGTGTGGGGAAGATAACCCGAAAAAGAAAAACAAAAACACGTGATATTGGACATTTCAATTATTATGACACTTAACTGATCAGAGTACCGACGATACTGTTAAAGTATTACATACTATAATATTTAAGCAAATAAACGTTTTAGGCAGTAGTGAACATTTGTGTAATATATTAAAACATCTCTGTCCAATTTGTCCATTGAATGATTTACAGGCATTGGGTCCATTCCTTGTTGACAGCACAAGGCCTAAGTTCAGTGGAGAAATAGATGTCACTGTGGTAGATGGTCACCTTATGGCTACTTGGACCGATGGAGCATTTTGGGATAATGAGGATACTGTCCCTCTTCGTTATCAAATCGCCATTGGTATTAATTATACACGTCTTTTGAATCTCAGTTGTGTATATCATAATGTTAGAAACTAGCTTTGTGTAGACCACAATGCTAGTCTAGAATTTTATAGGCTATAATATTGGAGTCTAGAATTATGTGGGCTATACTATTGGAGTCAAGAGTTGTGTAGACCACAATGTTGGAATCTAGAATTATGTAGGCTATAATGTTGGAGTCTAGAGTTGTGTGTGCCATAATAGTGAAGTCTAGAGTTGTGTAAGTCATAAAATTGGAGTCTAGAGTTGTTTAGGCCATAATATTGAAGTCTTGAGTTATGTAGACCATACTGTTGGAGTCTATAGCTGTATAGGCCATAAAATTGGAGTCTAGAGTTGTGTAGGCCATACTACTGGATTCCAGAGTTGTGAAGGCCATACTATTGGAGTCTATATTTGTGTAGGCCATAAGGATGGAGTCTAGAGTTGTCTAGGCCATTATATTGGAGTCTAGAGTTGTGTAGGCCATACTATTGGATTCTAGGGTTGTGTAGGCCATACAATTGGAGTCTAGAGTTGTGTAGGCTATACTATTGGATTCTAGGGTTGTGTAGGCCATAATATTGGAGTGTATAATTGTCTAGGCCATAATACTGGATTATAGAGTTGTGTAAGCCATTATATTGGAGTGGAAATATTGAAAATCTTTGTTGAAGCTTTGCAAATGAAGATATGTTTTTCATGCAATGTTGAACAATCTACTATTTAATAATTTATAGCATCAATATTAGTATACTGTTTCCATCAGGTTAACGATTAAAATGTTTGTAATATATACATGCATTTATCAGTTAGATTGCATAACGAGATATGTAATAATCGTCTTTAAACTATGAATTACAAGAAGTGTGCAAAATATGTTAGGAATTCACAGTTTTGAAATAAATTCCTCAGTCTGCAAAAAACGTTTACCAATACATTCTAGCATACCAGACAAAATATGCATGTTTGAAAATGTGTTTCTAAGGTCACTCTGTCAATGGAATAGACGTCTTGCCATTCACTGATGTTTGGTCAGGGTATCCTTGTTTACCAGCCAACAGGACAATAACATGTGCTTCGATTCCTATTGCCAAACTTCAATGGCAACTACACAGTCACCACACCTACTACATTACAATCAAGGGCGAGAACACGGGAGGATTGTTTGTAAAGGCGCAAGCCAAACCATATATACATGATATCCAAGTTCCATCGAAAGGAGTTGTGTTTGAAATTGAACCTACAAGTAATAACGAGGTGCGTATTAAATATGAGCATAACAAGTCATATATATCAGTGTATTTAATAATAATAATAATAATAATAATAATAATAATTTTCAGTTTATGGCGTTTTCATTTTTTTGTCTAAGGTCCAGACAATATAAAGTAAACAGAAAACCCTTTCTGCAATAAAAGTGAAGTAAGTTTAAATCCAGTAATATACACTGCTCCATAAATCATTTAGGATTTCTTCTCTCAACCTGATAATATTGTTCAGGAAATTAGAAAATAATTATTGGAGAGGATGTAATTTTTTTGTGGAAACATGTTTTCAGCGTTTCCCTTTCAAAACATTCCCAATGAGTGGGCATGAACATAATCTTCACGAAATTGAAACACAGATCTTTTTTTCTCAGAACATTAGCACTTCTCAAGCCTGATACACGAATGCCTGTTTACACGGATTTCAGTCCGTTAGCTTGTACTACAGCATCTCGGTTAAAGAAAAGGTGCTACCTGTAAGAACATTGCAGTATGATGTCATACTAAGCTACCTGTGATAACATTGCAGTATTACATGATACTAAGATTTGCTATAGTGACGATTTATGTCAATTCTATTTACAGAAGATTCACCTTTGTTTCGGTTCTGTTAGATCATCAGTTTGAATGCATGTTGTAATCTGATTAGATACTCATGCCATTTTGCAATTAAAAAACTTGTTATGAAAAGTTTGACTCTTTGGACTTTCTGGGGAAGGAAGTGGGAAATTTACATAGCAATAAAATTTAGATTTCAATGCATTGGAAAGGGAGACGAAATGATTAGTGTCAGAATATTTGAACAGAAAGTTTAATCACAAAAAGCTCGTCTAATAATTTGTATATATGTTTTAAGCTACAAGACATAGAGGATGTTGACTTCCAAAGGAGCACATCATCGATATCTGCCAAATGGTATGGATTTTTACACCCGGATTTGGAAGTGACATACACATTCTGTGTTAGGAACATTACTATGGTTTTGCATTGCGAATATGTCGGAAATGCAACACTGTACACCTTTACATCTGTCCGACTAGAATATTTTAAGGTAGGTACAATATCAGCTTTCAGCACATATATGCACATTCAAAACCATTTTTAATGAAATGGGAGGCTATATATAGCTTTCACTAAAGTAGAGGAAGATGAACCCAGGTAAGATCTACCAACCCACCCACTGTCAAGCTATATACATACCCACATTTCGTGAGCTAAAGACTTCAACCACGGGGATAGAGGTGAGACGGCAGTTTTCAGACTAGTGCTTTAGACTACTTGGCCATGCTGGTCCTGGATAATTTATGAATGTAAAACATGCATCTAATGCGGTAAACTGACCAATGGAAGGCATAATTTATTGGAATTTACCTATGGAATCTTTTTCTAATGAAAAGCCCGTACATATTACGCAGAAAGGTCTCAATAAACTCCACGCATATGTAACTATATTAAGACACGGTATCACTGAAGTTTAAGTACCTCTGTTACGACATAGTATCACTGAAGTTTAAGTAACTCTGTTAAGACACGGTATCAGTGAAGTTTAAGTAACTCTGTTAAGACCGGGTATCACTGAAGTTTAAGTAATTCTATTAAGACACGGTATCACTGAAGTAACTCTCTTAATACAAGTATCACCGAAATGTAAGTAACTATGTTAAGACACCGTGTCACTGAAGCTTAAGTAACTCTGTTAAGATACGGTATCACTGAAGTTTAAGTAACTCTATTAAGACACGGTATCACTGAAGTTTAAATAACTCTATTAAGACACGGTGTCACTGAAGTTTAAGTAACTATATTAAGACACGGTATCACTTAGGTATCACTTAAGTTTAAGTAACTCTGTTAAGACACGGTATCACTGAAGTTTAAGTAACTATGTTAAGACACGGTACCACTGAAGTTTAAGTAACTATATTAAGACACGGTATTACTGAAGTTTAATTTAAAACACGGTATCACTTCAGTTTAAGTAACTCTATTAAGTTAGTCAATTTTTTTATGGTTTAACGCCATTTTGCAGCACAATATAGGCTATACATGGCGGCCAGTATTAATGGTGGAGGAAGAAGAGACAACCCCCGAAAGAACCACCGACCTCCGAGAAGCTACTGGCAAGCTTTCTCACATAACTGCATTTGCCGAATCTTAGACTCGAACACACGTAGACAGAGGTGAGATGGCAGTGGTCCCTAACGGACTCGGGCACTCGGGGCCCCAGTAATTATATTGAGACAATGATTAATTAATAGTATTATGCACACGATACTAATGTTTATTATTTAAACTGAGTTTTGATGAAATATTGAAGATTCGGTAATAATAATAATAATAATAATAATAATAATATATATATATTTCAGATTCTCGCGGGTCTTGAGCGTTATTCGTATAATATTGTATAAGCCCCACTTGTCAAAGTGTCAAGGGTTGTTGCACAACATATACAATAATACTATAACCCACTCCCCTATGATACTCGTTATCTAAGAGATGACCGCCCTCGGTATGTTTGTCCGGTTCGAGTAAGAGAATGTATATGGTAACCTGAGCGGGTATATTGAACAAAACAACTCCGAGCCCCTGTACAGATAAATAAACAATTTAATCAAATACATAACACAATGAAATTTCCTTTCCTTAGGAATACACGCGGTATAGAAATAAACTTTCACCGAATTACAAATAGATTTGAAATATAATTAAACAAATTAGTCGTTCTATTACTGATATTTAAAAATCATCATAGGATCGAGTGTCACAATCGAAGTCAATGCTTTGTTCGATTTTCATAACCTGTTATCCTCGAAACACGTTCTCTGTTCAGTCCAATGTTGTTCTAGAAGAACGTTCCTCTCTCTATATAATTTGCCTCGTGGATGTCCCGCTTGAACTCAGACTTGTCTACTGTCATGTATACACCTCTCAATTCTTTTTTTCCCAACTCGTATGTCTTTATTTATGTACTTCACGCCTTCCCAAAAGCTATTTTCTTCCTTGTATTTTTGCGTGTCACTCAATCGATGTTTTTGACGGTTTTTCCCTTGGTCTTTTCTTTTATATACGAATGTATTTCTCGCAAATAACATTCGGAGTCCTTTACAAAAATAATCCTGCCACTTCTTCCTCTCTTGCAGAGGAATTTTTAAAGACTAAAGTCTAATTTAGCTAGTAAGATATTATGTTCTCGTGTAAAACACCCCCACCCCCTTATATAACTGTGACCAATCAAAATATCAAATGTATTTCATCCCGCTTCCCTCCAAAAGTCGCTTACGTCGTCATGGTCAATATGACACGCTTTGGTTTTAAGTAACAGAATCTCTGTTTTCTCTCAATGCTGACATTTTCGTGATAAAATGAAACTTTATAAGGTCGCCTTTGGTCAGTACTTGCTCCTGTATAAACAACGTGTCAATTTGTACAGCGGTCGGCTAGCCTTTACAGGCACCCTTCTTGCACGATGTATCGTAGATTTAACTAATGGCTATCTGACCACAATTAATGGTTTATTAAAAGATCGACCGAAAATTTGGCACTTCACAGAATATATATATATATATATATATATATATATATATATATATATATATATATATAAATATATATATATATATATATATATATATATATATATATATATATATATATATATATATATATATATATATATATATATATATAACATACATACACATTCATATATTAGTTTTTCCTTTTTCTAAAATGTGTAGTATACATAAAAATAAATCTTTATCTCCATATATATACATATATTTGACATCACAAGAAGTACATCATATTTTCAGACATACTTCATTATAATAACGGCCATTACAACAGCGGGGAATACATCCGTTACCTCCGATGGAGTTACAGTCGTTAAGGAAGGCGAGGAATTGGCTGGGATACGTGTTATGGATGGTCATTCATGCCAAAATAAAAGTAATATTTTCATTTGTGCGAACATGTAATACTAGAATTGCTGCACATAGAATAATTCCGATCTAAAATTGGCTAAACAACAAATGCACCAACCAAATGAAGAAAATGCATTTAGTCACACTAGTTATATTTATTAACGTTAATGTTTAGAATAACATCCTTGTACAACTGCAATTTTTATCAGCACACAATGAGTGCCTTTATTGTACATCGCGACATTTACTAACTTTTAAATGAGACTTATAAGAGCCTCTTACATAATGATTATTATATACATCTTAGGAACATTATGGCACATTCATTGAAGATTTTGCAAGCGCTCCGGTGACCTAGTGGTTATAGCGTCTGTGTCGGAAGCGGAAGGTCGTGAGTTCGATCCCCGGCCGAGTCATACCAAAACTTCCAAAAAATGGTACTAACGCTCCGCATGAAGAGGTTATTGTTAGGACTGGTCGGCCTGCTGTCAGGATAATGTGACTAGGTGGGATATCATGCTACATGTCTGCGGCATGATGCTCCAGTGCTAGACATCACTATAAACTGCCTCACTTGAGACGTTGTAGCGATATGACTGAAAAATTGTTAAATCTACGTTAAAAATCCTATTCAAACAAACAATAAAATCATTGTAGAGTATTTAAAACCCATCTATATTATCCACTTGATTCTTATTCCACGAAAAACGTGAAGATTTTAAACATCACATATACTTGTAATTGAAAACTTTACAAAATAAAGTGTGCAATGGGCTCTCTAATGTGTTTTTTTAAAAAATCCAATAATGAATATTTACTTAAGAAAAATAGAGCCTATCACAGCGACAAATGAAGTAGGCCACATTTGCTGTAAATGCATGACCAATAGCAAGAAATTGTATTTTCAAAGTATATAATGTTGTAAGTTTTACTTATTTTTCAGCAAAAGCAAATGTTACACTTCACCATCACTCAGAGGTAAGCTTATTAAGAATGATTAATCTTTGCAAATACTGATGCATATTTTGAATTTTAACAAAATGTTCAGTTTTTTAGTTCATATAACTAAATATTTTATTCTTTTTATTCACATAACAAATTGATATATATTACACGTTTCTTGTTACTGCCAGCTATTTATGCTTACTTTGAATTCCACACTCTTTCTCAATGCACAAAAGTAATGAAATGCTACGTTAAGTCCATTTCAACTTATAGGACAAGCGAATATTCTGTATTGATGACATTGACTACCAAACCTCTATGAACATCATTGAGGCTCATTGGTTTGTACCCGAGGAGGCGAGGTTGTACACTCCAAGTGTATACTGGAGTATAGAAGAGCGTAGTCCGTTTGCTGGTAGGTGCAGTTACTTATGTCAGGTATATTAGAAGTTTTGCATTTATTTCTGAACGGTAATTTAAATATATATTACGACTTATTACATATAGTTCAAAGTGGATACGTTACCTTATGTAAAAGTCCAGACTTATGAACCGTTGCTCAGAAACAGGGGTATAAGTTTACAAAAGCGGTTTCACACTAATCCAGTCTTTTTGATAAACTTCTTGTCATTTCTTAACGTATCAGATGACTATAAAAGTTGATATTGCAGCTAATTTCTTCTCAACCCTTCCCCTCGTATCTCTTGAACAATGGAACATTTTTCTTCCAGTAGATAATGGTACCGTAGTGATTTTGAAATATAATTACCGGTCTCTAGGAACTCCCAACTCAAAGTTAGATTCATAGAAAATTTATGAATTTATAATATCAGTCACATCATACTAATATTATATAAACAATTAGAAACGATTTATTCCACAAATATCATCATATATTTTGTAATATGATTCTACATGTGACATTTTGCTTTAATTATACACTCAAATCCTGCTTTAGAAATTTGGTCCAGCTTCCGAAAATACGAGCATATCCACATGTCCAATGAAGTACGTCAGCAAGATATGGACCTCCAACCGGGACGGAAGTACAGAGTTGCTCTTAAGTTTTGTGCTGAACAAATATGCTTTCATCCTGTGTACAGCAATGGAGTTACAGTGACTTCAAGTCCACCTGTGACGGGAACTCTGTCTGTACAATACTCAGAGGAGGACAGAAAGGTAGATAGACATTGAGATGATACATTTAGTGTAACATAAAAAGGTAATGCTATTTGTTATCATACTATTATATAAGATAGACATTGAGGTGATAAATTTAGTATCACATACGGACAGAAAGGTAGATAGACATTGAGGTGATAAATTTAGTGTCACATAAGGAGTTAATGCTATTTGTTATCATAATATTATATTAGATAGACATTGAGGTGATAAATTTAGTGCCACATAAGGACAGAAAGGTAGATAGACATTGAGGTGATAAATTTAGTGCCACATAAGGACAAAAAGGTAGGTAGACATTGAGGTGATAAATTTAGTGCCACATCAGGACAGAAAGGTAGATAGACATTGGGGTGATCAATTTAGTGCCACATAAGGAGTCAATGCTATTTGTTATCACAATATTATATTTGTGTAGAGTTTAATAATGTTACTGCAGACAAATTACATGTTAAGTGCAAAGCATGCTGTTGATAAATTATTATCCCACCATTTCCTGACCTTGTTGCCCGAAGAGTTGCTTGTGATATGCAGTACTAACAAAGTGAATCTAAACAGGTTGTATACAACATTGGAAGACATGTGTGACACATAAGACAATTCTTTCTAAATCAACCCACCATGTGTAAAAATTTCAAGTGTATGAAATATATCGCAATTATCCCGCTTTCTCCTTTTCGATTACTTTCAATATCTATGTCACTGATCTGATCTACTTCTGTTGCAGATATATGCAATACTTGAGAAATTATATGATCCCGATATTGAGGTAAAGGAAGAGTCAATGAAAGTGATGGACCATTATGAGTGGGCATTTACAGAGAATAGCTTAGATGGAAGTACATTAACGGTGTGGGAACGGATTAATAATATCAATCCTAAAAACCTTACTCACGTAAGTCAATATATATATATATATACATATATATATATATATATATATATATATATATATATATATATATATATATATATATATATATATATATATATATATATATATATATATATATATATATATATATATATAACGCGTTAATATATTTAATATATTTTCTTTCTTGTCTGTGATCACTCAAAGAACCTCTCTATCTATCATGAGTTGAAAAAGTAAATAATTTGCACTATAAATGTAAATTGTATACAATTATGCTCGATGACTTTTATTACCTATAATAGATCGAATTAGATAAATATGGAACACATATGGAACGAACATTCTTATCTCTCATTTGCAAATAAATGCATACATTCAATATGAGTTTTGCAGGATACTTCTTGAAAGAAAGGAAGAACTATTTGATATGAGCATCTATAGCTTGTTGCGAATAAAGTGAAATTATTCTCCCTTCTTAAAGATTTAATTTTAAGGTTACATGGTTCCCAATTCCCATAGTTGTTGCATTTAAGTTATTCTTTGTATCGTTTATAACATACTCATATTGTTCACTTTGCTGAGGTTGAATTAATCTCTTTCGGAATATTTTGCTATTTTTTATGGCAGGTGACCTTTATTATTGATGTGTCAAAGAATGTCAGCTTCACAAAATGTTGGCAGTTGGCTATAAGAGGCTACACACACACAGGACTATCATCTGTTTTGTCAAGTGATATCAGGTCCTGCACTGATCGGGGATCAGTTAGAGAAAATGTTGTTTTGGATGTCACAGGGGATCAAGTAATTAGCAGAGGTAATATTTTTTTCATTACATTCAAACGCTATAGATAGATAATGCTGTAGCTACACGGCATGATCAATTAATACATAGCATTTTCCATTAATATATAATAATAATTATAATAATAATAATAATAATAATAATAATAATAATAATAATAATAAGAAGAAGAAGAAGAAGAAGAAGAAGAATGAGAATAATAATAATGAGGACTTTGTATAGCACCTAATCTTTAGACGTTCTAAGTTTACAATATATATAATGATATGACTACACTACAGAAAAACAATAAACAACAACCACGAGATTGGAAAACATAAAAACATGCTGAAAATATACAAGACACAAAATATTATTATGTCTCTATTTTTGTTCCTGCAGTCGAAAAAGCGACCACTGTGTCTTTGTGTCAAATTTCAACTGGCAATTTGTTCCACATCGCTGGGCAAAAGAATGTATGCAAAAGAACGTTGTCCATATGACTTCGTTTTCAAAGTGGGAACAATGAGTATACGATTGTCAGAAGACGCGCTTAAGAATCTTGCTGGTGTATACACATTGGTGAGACCGGATAGGTATGTTGGACTGGAGTCTGTCAGTGAAATATAGCACAGAGAACAAGTTTTGTGTTTGGTTCTGTATCGATGGGATAGCCAGTGTATGGTACAGAGCGGTGGTGAGGTGTGCTCCATGAATACACGGCATGCTTCATTAATACACGGAATAATCCATTAATACATAGCATGGTCCATTAATACTTGGCATGATTCATTAATATACCCATGGTTCATTAATACACGACATGATCCATTTATACGCAGCATGGTCCATTAATACACGGCATGATTCATTAATACACACATGGTTCATTAATACACGACATAATCCATTAATACACAGCATGGTCCATTAATACCCGGCATGATCCATTAATACACATATGGTCCACTAATACACGGCATGATCCCTTAAAACAAGACAGTCAATATGAATTTGAAATTATAATTTTCACAAACAATTATATTATATTAAATGTAGTACTTGCACTAAAATCCTAGCATTTATTAATACACTTCATTGGTAAGTTGACGTTGCATAAAAACCATATTTCTTGCAGATGAGGATATGTAGCTAACTGGTACTTACCAATTATAATAGATAGACATGAATAAGATACGATATATGCTTCCAGGAAAAATGCGTTATCATAATTTCAAAGCTTATCAATGGAACTTGTGCTTTGAATTCGTGATGGCGATGCATCCCTATATTCACTGCAGCGTACAGGGTTAAAATTCAGATAAAGGACGACTGTACCATTTGTATGAGTTCGAAACAGAAAGGAAACAAACTGAGTCACAGTCGTATGTGGATTGGATAATCACATATAATTTACAATATATCGAAGTTCTGAACCTGTAGTGTTTTTTCAATATGTTTTTTTCACAAGTGCTAGAAAACTATGTGTTGATCGTGATATTACAAATTCATCTAATGTTCCGGAATATGTTATTTTTTTTTAATTTGTTGCTGCTGCTAAGTTAAAAACCGCAACGATCGATGTTCCTTGTATTAGAAAGTAATTTAAAATATATTTTTGCTGAAAGCAAAATAACTAAAACAATTGAAAAAAATAAAATGTACACAATGAGACTGATGGTTTAAATTAGTTATATTTAACGTAGATATATGAATACAAGTACCAGCAAGAAGCAAAATCAGAATTAACTATCTGGTCTGTCTCTATTAATGCAAGACTAATCTTATTAAATTTATTTATTCAGAGACTTAATTGTAAGAATCAATTTTATCCAGGTGGCAGTATAGAAAGTGGTCATGGCCGTGAAATATTCCTTGAGGAAAATGAAGATTGGCGTGGAGGAGATGTTGACTACACACCTTATCACAATATACTTTCAGCGGTCTGGCCCAAATTAAGGTACATTGAACTTCTGGCTATGTTCAATTGCATCCAACGTAAACGGTTGAGAGATATAGAATGCTTTTTATTTGTCTATATGTTCATAATTGTCCATCCATCATTTGCCATCATATGTCCACAATGCCACAAAACATTCAAAGCAGACATCGGTCTCATCAGCCACATACTTCCACACAGACTATTCCTTCCTGCTACAACACTGGCTGACTCATGCAATCCTCATCGGTTTGACGGACGAATTAAACAAACACAAATATTACATATATTTTATAATAATTTGGTGATAATGATTTGCACATGCAGTGTAAAACACTATAATGTTGTGCTTATTGTTTATATAATGTATTCATTTTAGTTTGATAATAAGTACTAAACTGGTATAAATGATACAAAATGAAATAATTACAATTAATATATAATTTTATGTGATGTCTAATATGTGTTTCCAAGATATCCGATATACTCCTGGGCTGTTCTGGAGGACAAAACCGCTGATCCCACCACCTTTTACAAGTCAGATATTTTACTGAAATTAAAGGAACCATGTTCTCATCCAGATGCACTGCAGTGTGGTACTACAGGTAAAATATATATATTTGCCTACATGTAAACATGCTTCAGTGAATAAGTTTCATGTTAGTTACTTTTCATAGTTTTGGCAAATTGTGAACGTGATTTTGTCTTATCATCTTGTTTTGGTTTTATTGTAATAAAGCTCCATCAGCAATTGTTATATAATAGTATTGTGAGATCTGGCTTTATATAATGCATACTGATGTCCTAGATTTGTAGAAAATTAAATGTCAAGATAACGCTGTTTACAGAACAAACTTTGTATTGATTATGTCGTTCATATAGGATAATAGAAAAAGAACACCAAATAAAATCATATCAACTGATCATAACCCAGACGTATCAAGTGTCCAGAACAGCAATTATGTTTTTATTTTTGCACAACTATCTTTGATTTTGTTTTTCTTAAGCACTACGAATGACAATATAGAGGTTTTTGTAATATTATTATTGCCGTTTGGCATTGTCTTATGTACTGATTGCTGTTTGTCATAATGTACTATTCTTTGCGTATATTAATATTAATTTCATGATTTCAGAAAACGAATACATAAATGTGAAGTTCAATGACTCTCTGTTGGAGCATGGGAAGCGCTATGCTATATGCATACATGCTAACAGAACTGTAATTAAACATGAAAAATGGGAGGAGCACATTCCTGAAACAAGCGCATGCAGTGACGGGGTAACAGTGGATCTAACTCCACCACCGTTTGGCATTGTCTTATGTACTGATTGCTGTTTGTCATAATGTACTATTCTTTGCGTATATTAATATTAATTTCATGATTTCAGAAAACGAATACATAAATGTGAAGTTCAATGACTCTCTGTTGGAGCATGGGAAGCGCTATGCTATATGCATACATGCTAACAGAACTGTAATTAAACATGAAAAATGGGAAGAGCACATTCCTGAAACAAGCGCATGCAGTGACGGGGTAACAGTGGATCTAACTCCACCACAGCCTGGTAGAGTCTGGTTGGGTGTTCACATTGGCACGCGTTATCAGGTATATTTCTAGCACTTCAAATCATCACATGACACAATGGCTAAATTGAAACATCACATAGAATATAAAATAATTTTTTCACTTAATTTTCAGTTAGAATGAGTAAAATCCTTATATTTCTACAAAGTAAATTGAAACATCAATGTCTATAAACTAAAGCTCACCCTTGTGCTTAGAATACATATTACATACATAATGTATTGAACAATACAATATGTTTAATATTTCTTTTGGATTTGTTCACCTTTTGAGCAATACAAGTCTTGTTGAATCAGTTTCCGTTTTATTCCGTTTTGACATTTTGATTTCTAGGGATCTAAGTCTGACATAACAGTTAACTGGGAATCGTTCGAAGATGTCGAGGAGTTGGGACATAGTGTCCACGCTTCAGGGATTAAAGAGTATTATCTTGCATTAGGTAAATCAAATTATCTACACAACGCAACAACATTTAAAGCTGAAGTGTTTTCTCAATTGTAAAACGGATATTGTTTATTTAATTAACATTAAGTTTTTAATATCATGTGATGTGAATGTAATAATATGTGACTTGAAGACAAAAATATATTTCAGAACACGTTTAGAATTTATAACGGCAATATGACTTGTTTGATTGTGGCGTAGATATGTTACAAAGTAAAGCAATGAAGAACAAGCAATTTAAATGTTACAAAGCAAATTTACAAAGATTTAGTCATATGTATCATGTCTCACTCATTCAACAATACTGTAAAATAGTTTTGGATGGACAACCACGTACCTTTGAAACACAATACACAAACAAGTTATGTTAACAAGACACAATGTATATCTGCTTGTCTCACAACATTTTCTATCATAAGTTAACCAGTCAGTTAAGCATACATTGCAGGAAAAATGGCTGTAAGATATGAATATCTTCAAATAAGGACGATGTACATTATAGGGCTAGATATTATTATTTACCACGTTCATTTCGTTATTTACTTACTACAGACGTTTTAAGAAAAAAAGTCTTTTTTATGACCTCTATTAACATTTTTGAAACCTTTTATCGGTTTAGGAACATCTCCAGGAGCCATTGATGTCGTGCCTTTTAAGAATGTGGGGATTAAAAACCACATGACCATTCATGGCTTGAATCTTCAAAATGGACACACATACTTTGCTGCAGTTAAAGGTCAGTTGCATTACTAGAAGTCTTGAAAAAGAAGCTGAATAATAAAAAAGATCTAAGCAGCAAGAAAACAATGACACTCTTCGTTATATAGAACACACACACACACACACACATACACACACACACACACACACACACACATATATATATATATATATATATATATATATATACGTGTTTGTGTGTGTGTGTGTGTGTGTGTGTGTGTGTGTGTGTGTGTAAATATCCATATAATTTCCGATAAAAATTGTCGATCCAGACTCTTAATATTTCTAAACTCTATCAGCATTTCCTTGATCCATGTATTATATATAGTTCGAAATACTGCCTAAGACCAGCATTCATCTAGAAGTATATGAAGCGTACCTAATCCATTGAATATTAAATATTATAATAATATAAATCTAATGCATATTTTCAAACGGCTCTTTTTTATAGCCTTAGACTTTGCTAACCGCACCAGTGTGTCTACGTCCGCTGGGATTACTGTTGACAACACAGCTCCTGTAACGACAGCTAACGTCATTTCAATAGATGACCGACATCTAAATCATGTCAATAAAGTTTCGGCATGGTAAGAAATTGTCTATATTTTATTTGTCTGCAGTCTAATTGAACTTTTTCAACTCAAATGTCTGAAATGAAGGATTAGACGCTCTGAAATTAGAAACAAATGCTACATATTTATTTTTAGTAAATCTCTTTGTGAAGCTACGTCCGCTGATAACTTCCAATGGCCACAAGTTTGGACTAAATAATGCACGTTTGGTACAATATTGTTCTGTATAATGTTTTTTTCTACTCAGGTGCTGGAGTATGTTTATGCATAGAACTATGTTTGGATGTATGTGTGTTCAGAAATAATAATTTTTTAGGTACGCAGTTGTTAGTCTTATAAATAGCGTGGTCCTAGAATGAAATATGGCTTTTGTGAAACTGTCATGTATCTAGCAATCGCCAAATGCTTTACACATTGTATTTTTGGAAATATTCTAAGCAAATATTTAGCATCTCTTGTAAAATGGTATTCGTCTATTAGTTAGACATTCATTGCGAACCATTTAACTATATAAAACTATATAACTCTCTCTCACTTTCTCTCTCTCTCTTTATATATATAAATATATATATACATATATATATATATATATATATATATATATATATATATATATATATATATATATATATATATATAATTTCTTTTAGTTGGAGAGGTGTATTTGAAGACAAAGAAAGTGGAATTGAAATGTATGAATGGGCAGTAGGATCACAACCAGGCTACTGTGACATTATGCCCTACACAATGGTATACGAAGACTGTTCAGAGACCAGCTCCAGCTCAATGATCAATCTCCAGGAAGGACACGCGTATTTTGTGTCTGTTAAGGTATTATACTAAAGGTTACCCGATGATTTGCAATGCTTTATATTTTCAGATACTGATATTTCATGTGTAATAGCTTTAACATGCACAATATTGTTTTAATCAATCACTGTATGGGGTCATCTATATCATCACTTGCCTAGTACACAGACCCTCAAATTGAATCGAAAACTCACCAAGCACTAGCGTCATGCTGGACATCCAATGCGAAATATAACCTACTTTACGTCTAGACTTGCGACCACATGGCCTTAAGAAGTCTACATCACTGGTGCAGGTGTACAATCCAAACATGGTTCAGGCACTTCTCCTATTCTATTTATACTGGTGAATGAAAAGATGGAGGAAATCCTTACCCAACCAAGCAAGTCTAAGACAGACGTGCGGATTGTCAAGACAACTGCCAAGGTTACATCGTGTCTTGGTAGGTCAGTGACAGTTCAGTGAACATTCTAAGGCAAGACTGTCACTAAGATACACTCTTATTGTCGCTAAATTCATCTGAGTGATTAAAGTGAAAGCAGGTTTATATTTTGGAAGTCGATCATTTTCTACCAGTCAAAGGCATTCGATGCTGTTTGGGCGTGTTAGTACTTTGATATAAAACGCTTCACTGGACGCACGGTGCTTTATCCAAAGCGATCCAAGATGTTCAGGTACTTGTAGGGGTGCTGAATTCCTAAGGATGATATGACGCGCATCCAGTTCATGCAGGGACATGATATAAAAGACATTATTACCGCCGCTGCTGGTGAGTGCGCGGTTGTACTTCTGTATGTTGTTTTGGATGAAGTTGGTGATTCCATGTATCTGAGAGATGACAGCGTGACAAAAGTGACCGCCAGTATGGGTCTTCCTATATTTTAATATTCAAGGCACATCATTCGGTCTTCGTATTTATGAAGACCAACGCTCTTGTATTGGACGTTGATGTTGTTCTGGTATTAATGGTGGCATTGTTTAGTGCCGAAAAATTTGCTGGAGTAAAATCCCTTTTTTATATAGAAACAATGACATGACGAGAGATTATAAATCCAAAGATAGGTGCATCTGATTGCAGAAGTATAACCTGAGCTGCAGAGATTGGTGGGTCGACTCTGCCGGCTTCAATTGGTATAGACTTGGTAAAACCCAATGTTGACACACGAAGACCTACCGTAAATGTATTTGATGGCGCTACAAGGCTTGCATGGCTTTGGTCTTATTTGTTTTCCTTTCTCTGGTAGGATCATAAAATTCTGTCATGTCTGCTGATCTAGTAGCGCATGCAGTTTATTGCTAAACACGTATTACCTCCCTCAATCATTTGACTTTGTCATTTGAACTACGTTCACATTCAGAATTATATTTGTATAAATATAATTGACTCCAAGAAGTGTTGCTCATAGATAGAGTTTTAATACATTATTATATAAGTCACAGACTTATTTATAGACAGAAACAATAGGTGCAATGTAAGGAAACGATTTTAAGCCTTTACTGATTCGTCAGCATTTTATTAGAAGATTAAAGTAACGGCCTAACTACCGGCAATCTCATGTAGTAGCAATGATGTTATATGATACAAGCTATATTTGTTCTAGAAAAGGCTGAGCAATTAATTATCAGGTAACATTTTCTAACGAACGATTACATTCTTTGGAAGTATTTTGCCGTACTGACATGAGTTTATTTTTCTTGACAACTGTTGTATGCACTGATTCTATGAACTATATAATGTTCCAAATATGCGAAGTAACAAATGTGTCACTGGATGAAATTTCAATTACTAAACTCTCTTTGGCTTCTATCATGACTCTCTAATGTTTGATTCCTAATACCGTAGGTAGAACTTTAAGCGACGATTTATTACACGTTATGATGTGTTTCATGAATACATTCTAGACGTTATGAATCTACTTTCAGGGATATAATGGTCTCGGTCTTTCCACTACTGCTATATCTTGGGCGTTCACAGTAGATGCTTCTCCTCCAATACCCGGAAATGTATACGATGGTAAATCTGGGAAAACACTAAAGGACGTAGATTTCACCACCGATAAGTCCGGTTTATCCGTCCACTGGGCGGGATTCAATGATCCGCATACACCAATACAGGAGTACTACATAAGCATTGGCACTTGTAAGGCATGCGAGGACATCTTGAATTACCAGCCCGTGGGAATAGTCTACGGTAAATGACCAAGAGCTTCCTTACGCCGGTATCAATACATTTTATTATGTAATATACTTGTCAAAGCTCTATTTTTGTATGTGCGTAAGACAAACATAGGTTAATATTGCTTTTGACAGTCAGTTACAATGAACAAACGTAATTATACTATTTGATAATAGGCCGTCTATCCTTATTCATACAATCGACTGAAATATTTCTACTAGCTAGGAAGACATGAGAAAATTCAAAATCTACTTTCTTCCACAATGACTTAAACCATTAAGTTGAATATGAAAATGTCATTTAGGTGTCTTCAACTTCCATGTACTTTTCGTTCATACTAATGAGACCGAATTTGTTTTTAGAATTGTACGTACAGTATCTACGTCTTATAGAAGGGATACCATATTATACTACTGTGACGGCATGTAATACCGCTGGTCTTTGTACATCGGTTACTTCGGATGGAATTCAAATTGACACCAGTCCACCAGCTCGAGGCAAAGTTCAGGATGGCACTGATTCAGAGGATATTCATTACCAGGCTTCAAAGTATGTGAAAAGTCCTCTATTGTTTCTCTTAGCTAGTTTCAAAAAATACAGTAAAAAAAGTATTTTAATTAACTCTTTGCGTATTAGAACAATCGCATCTTTATTTCAAAACATCACAAAGATTATATATGAAATATCTTTATTCATTTTATTAGTCCAGTCAGTTTTACCTTTTATTATTGGGATTAGCTGCTATTATGGCTATTTCATACTGGAAGCCGCAAACATACATCTTTGCTAAAGTTTCAGAATATTTCGAATATGGCGAAATCCCTTTTCACCACCTACTTTAATTCAGTATTTTGATGTACTTAAGACTGGTATTTATGTGGGTAAATTCTTTGTATTATATACATGTAAATGATCCAACTTTATTTGATTTTCCTAGCAATTCGATTGGAGCTAAATGGTTTGGATTTTGCGATCCCCAGTCTGGTATTTCCTACTTCACCTGGAGGGCTGGAACTTCCCCGGGGGGTGACAACATTCTAAATGAAACCATGTTGCATCAAAATGAGCTGGCTGTTGTCCCAGATCTTTTCGAGTATACTGGTCAGATACAGCCCCTGGGGCAGAGAATCTACATCACTGTCAGAGCCTGCAACAGAGCAGGTAAGTTATTTGCATGAAATAAGAAATGCGTTTCGCTAACATCACCTGCCCGTTGCAGATTTTGCTGATTTATGTAAAGATAACCTTTTTTCTGGCTCAGTAAATTAATGCACCTTAAAATCTGCGTGTAAACCTTGTACCAATTCTAAAAATTAAAATGGGATAGCTTCAGTACTTTTGTTTCTAGCAACTACTTTTTTATCTTTCAATTGAAATTGCACTGTGGTGTTCATCAATCAGGAATAAGCACGACTTCCACTATCACATTTAACGTTAGGAATATAAACCCTATTACCCAAATCTAGTCCTCAGAAAAGCGAGAATTTCTCATTTTCTGTCTAACATATGTATAAAGGCAACAGGTATTGCAAATTACGTCCTCTGGCCGTGTAAAGGATGCGCTTATTTAAGTTTTCTCTTGTGAACTGACAAGACAACGTTAACATTGCCTCCCGTTAACCAAGCGTACATTTGTGCTATTTTCATTCAATCCATTGACGATTTGGTATTTTCATATGTATTTTCGGATTTTTCCCCAGGCGGTATACATTATGTATTGAAATTTGACCATAAGTAAATGGCCACTTGGTTGCCAAGCAGTCAATCTTCTTGTGTTTAATCTATGAAGCTTGACTCCACACCCATGGAGTCTGGAACTGCTAGACGCATTCGCCAAAGTGAATACCAAACAAAGTTGATATCAGTGAACCTCATCCTAACATTTTACGTGGTAAAGACCTCATTATTTCTTCTTTCCTGATGTAAGCCATGTCGCATCCCGTTATGATTCTTGCTATCAGGAGATTGGATTAACCTTGATATGTGAAATATTCTCCTCTCAGAGGTTACCTTGGGTATTGGTTGGATGTTCAAATACCCCTCCGCTGTTTACCTATACTCCAACCGTTATTGTGAAGGTATTTGAGAGAATTCAAAGAGTTAAGTAAATTATGTTTCTCCTAGAAAACGTACCTGTTCACATTATTTTAATATCCGTACATCTTCTCCGCAATGCTAGAATCACTTTGCACGATGTTACGTTCAGCTTTAAACTGTCACCACATGTAGGCAGTAACGGTATTGCACTTTGTTTATATATTATAGACAGAAACAACGAATTTTCGTCTTTGTGAGGGGATTTCGAGAGGTAGTACAGTATATTTTCCTCCATATAATGTGATTGAGTAAGTATGCTCGGAAAAACATAATTCACTAAAATAAATTTTGATTCTTCAACATATTGTTTAAAAAAATTACATATAAATGTGTGCTAATATTACACATTTCATACAGGTAGATGCACTGAATCCACATCTAATGGCTTTATGGTTGATATTTCTCCACCAAAAATTGTGAGTTCTCCGCAGCTTGTGGATCTGGGAATAATATATCCAAATACGACGGTCAGTAGAACCATGCTTCGTGTAAAATGGGACACTCACGACAATGAGTCCTACATTGAAAGACAATATTTGTCCATCAAGTCACATCTCGGAGGAGATTTCAACATGTCATCTATTCAGGTAAACATTTGCATATGATAGTAGCATAAATTCGTGTTTATTCCAGGGGAGGTAATCATGATAACTAAACCATTAGCTCTGGAAAAACGTAATGGTGTTTTATCATTTGCTTTCTAATATTGTTTGCATTTCATCTTTGCATAGTTTTTTATCTTTAATTTCTCCCTTAAATATTGGACGTTTTTGATTTCTTGACTAATATGTGATGTCATTAATATGACTAATATTTGACATTAAGATCTATCAAAATTAATGTTTCTATCAAGGAGCATTTGTTTCATATTCGAGGACGATATCGAGGATCTCGTTTATGTGGCTATTTAATTATAATTAATTTGCGAAGGAAATTTAGTTACAGAAGGACAAATCTCTGAAATGTTAAATGATGTCACAAAGTTCAGGTTTAAAATTATTGCTTCTAAATTATGTCCTGATTTTAATGTGATCATTATTGCTCCTGCTATTAATTGAATTTGATTTTGTAAATAATTGTCATTTTGACGTTTTATAGTTTGCGCCATTATTTATATTATCATCGATGTTTCTTAGATACATTTTGTTCTCAAACTTCCCTTATCATCTTCACAGATTGGAGGGATAGTTCGAGATTACACATTTGTTGGCCTTGACCTCCATGACGGAAGCCAGTATTGTGTCACTGTGGTTGTGTGTAATGGTGCCAAGCTGTGTACATCTGCCATGACTGCACGCTTCGTGGTAGACAGTTCGCCGCCAACTCCAGGTCAGAATATTTGTTGAATTTTTTGGTCCATGAATGAAATCTGGAATATACAGGATCAAATGCAATTAAGTATACTTCGGTTCATACTGTAATACATTTAGAGTATGCATTTGATAGCGCCTCGTTTTATGGAATGTTTTGATTTGTATGATTACTTGTGTGAATAATGGGTATATCCTTAGCCCGAAATAATTAGAAATTACTAGGAGCAAACGTCACAGAGTAAAGTGTTAGTGAGTTCCCACGATGCCATGGTTTAGTAGTAGTGACGACAGGCCAAAACCGAATGAATGTCCCTGTAGTAAGGTAGTACATATTAAGTGGTGTACATTGGTGGTGTGACTGCAGTGCTAGGATATACGGTAGGAAACCGGTAAATTTCAAAAAGGAATAAATAAGAAGGGATTCTGCAGATACCGTTTATGTCGCCAGCGTGGCAAATTTGGTACTGTTATATGGTGACATATACCTGAAAAGCATGGGGGGGGGGGCGGGGCGGAGTTAAAATAGTTCTCTGTTTAGGGGAGAGTTGTATAGTTTATACGGCATGAACTGGTACTGATGAAGAGAAACCATGCAGATGTGTGATTTATAGATATTGGGCAGGTTAGAGATCTATGATCTTGCACAGATTAGAGTAAAATTGATGTATTAAACGGACACGTTGGGCTTTGTAATTGATGTTATATTGAAGTCTTTGCTAAGTTTGGGTAACTTATGACTTCTAGAGGGAATCTCGCCAAGGTTTGACAACAAGGGCTTAGTCAGTAACAATACTATATATTGACATAATCTTTAATTGTTTAATTCATCCTTAAAAAGTGTTTGTGAGAAATTCTCATTTTCATTCGACAATTAAATCATATCTTTTTACAAACTTTTTAAGTTTTGCAGTCATATTAAATGTTTGTCTAATTACGTTATTTCCAAATGATTGTTTTGTGTACAGTTCATAATTAGGTGAGAGCAATACCAATTTAAATATTTCTTTCAGGTATGTTTGCAATCAATACTGACCATGCAGCTAATTTACAAAGACAACCGGAAGACTGGATGAAGTGGTCAATATATAACGTGGACCTAGCCTGGCTAGGATATTCTGATCTTCATTCCGGAATCAAGTTTTACAAAATAAATATCGGCAGCACATATATGGGATCAAATTTGAACAAGGTAATAACATTGTGAATAGACTTAGATTTTGAAATCGTTGTCTTCAAATTTGCATTCATGTTTGTATTAAAAATAATATGTTTAATGGTAGAAACATGCTTTTATTTATTTCTTTATTTAGATGATTCTACATTTTTAGATTGTTCATATCAGAATTATATAAAGATAATAATCTTTTTAGCTGTATAATTTCAAACTATGAGAAGTACTTACACGTTCAAATATTCAGAACAAGTGTTAGGTGATAAGAAAATATCATATACAGGTTGTGTTTATTTTCCATTCTTTAACCACAACCTGTTGTACATAGCAATCATATTTCGTCAACATGGACTTGTGTGTAAAGCTTCTGTTTTGTGATACCTAAAGTAATATGTTTCTCGAACGAAAGTCACGTATCTAGTGCTAGTGTTATTTTCATAATTAGATCATTTGTTATTAATTTTATTTAGAATGTTGTCTTCGTTCGACAAATATATTGAAACATCATTTGTTCTCACTATTATTTTAGTTTCTTCTTTAAATATGTTAAACTACAACTATTGCCTTGGAAATCTAGCCCTACCTGATTTAGCTGAAAGTAGCTAATGTTTATCTGCTCACCTAGGTGATGGTCGGGCAGAATGATCTCCCCGACGTATAGGGAATGCCGGCATATCTCATGAATGTCCTGGTTACAATTTCCACACGTACTAAGAAGCATGCTCTTGTCAGGAAAGAATAAATCAAATGCCAGAATCTTGAGTTTTTGTACATCTAAGAAACTTATTATACATCTGTATTTCTACTAATCTCTGTGCCTGTCTATCTATCTCTGTCTCTCTCTGTCTGTCTCTCTCTCTCTCTCTCTCTCTCTCTCTCTCTCTCTCTATCTCTCTCTGCCAATAAAATTGTATCTTTACAATTGTATAACACTTTGTCACACATTTATTTCACGCACGGGTATCCAATGCGTTTCACATTATGTTCGTCCTATAATTATTTTTTAGTGAGGTCAAGTGTCTAGTATTTTAAAAACTGTTATGATATGTGTAATACAACTACGATCGGATACATACATTTGCGCTTTCCATGCCAATAGATTTTTTGGCATCCAGGCGTCAAGCTTCAATGATTTTATAAATATTCAGCATCATTAAGCCTTTCAACGGTAGTGTTATAATTATAATTATCTGTTTTAGGCATATTGTCGTCTGCTTTTACTAATTTGAAGATAAATCATTATAAGTTATAGCTCTGCCACCAACACTGTATTTTACAAAATCAAGTGCATGACTACAAAAGTTTAAAGGTTCTGCTCTATTTGACTTACGATTAGATAATGGGAAAAGCACCAAACTACACAACGAAGGAAGACGATCTCATTAGTTTATAGGCTGACTTGTCCTCGGTGAGTTCATTTGCGATAATTGAGGTTAATAATCAAATGGCGCTTCCACTAAAATGCTGAAAATCTATACGGTCAGAAAAAGGCAATCCACCCAGGTCACGTACATAGGTTTCATCATTATTGGAGATACTTATAGGTCTTGCCACCCTAGTGTTTGACACTACAGTATATCTATTGCTAAACAGTAAGAAAAGTAGCTATCCAGACACCCACATGTATCATCTCACACTGAAAATGAATGGACCGTTTACCTGGATAAAATATCCCATAGCACATCCCATCATAATGAATCGGATGGCATCCTCTCCACAAAGATTTACTAATTTTAATACGACCGAACTGAGATATATACAAGGAAACATAAAATTACACAATCATCCCATTTACCTAATATGTCCCCAGAAGATAATCTGTCATTCAATATGTCAAACCGAATCTATATAGGCAATGACGGAATCAAGTCTAACCCTGATACTTCCTCAGGACATTCCATATTCACAATACCTAGCATAGAGCCTCATATTCCAAGAGATGTTGCTTTGCAATTTTCTCAACACTTTACCGCTATAGAGGACTCTTTAAAGTTCAGGGCATGCTACAAGTTAAGTGAGAGGCAGACCTTTACACTCTTCGTAAGAACATTTTCAGGCACCGCAAGAGTTGCTACAGACATACATGAAAGAAACAACTACATGGCCTTAAGAGCTTATAGCTATAATATTTTCTGCTTTTTAGCTTTTACCTCAGGATTCTGCCCTCTTTCTCCAACTCCATCACCCACTTGGACCTGAGCTCCAGCATCTCATCACATAATTAGTCTTGAAGAATTACGGAAATTGTGAATTGCATGCACCATCAATTATAAAGTTCGAGCATTAACCAAGGAAGAGTGACTAAATTTTAACTTTCGTTGGCTGTTCTACAATAGTATTCATGTTTTATATTCCAAGAGTTGACCGTAATATTGCAGCTTTTGGGATGACACAGCAATAATCAAAGTGCATGGATTAGATGGCGTTTAATGACACTCATTAGTTAGTACGCAAGATCGTAGTCATGGGCTTTTACTTGCACTTAGTATCCATGGTTCTCTACTCCGACATGCAGAATATGACTTATCTTCTACCACCCCGATTTCCACAGAGCACGAGAGCCAGTCTCAAGAATGGCCGGAGTATTGAGCAGCACTGCTCATCAGAATGTAGCCAATGCCGCAACAGCAGGTACAAATTTACAACTGGCGGAACTGATCTACCTTTATCTTCCCTTTAGGATCATCGTAAGGACAAGCCCCGATAGCAACCTTTATCCTCTAATCTAATTTGCAACTACTAGCTCTTAGAAAACCACATATAAACCACCAAGGAGACCACTTTCCTTCACCACAATCGCTCCATCAATACAGGGACACTCCAGGAATTTAACAAGAGGAAAGAAAGCACATCCTAGGATAGAAATCTCTGCGAATGTGTCCAAACCAAAGTTTCAACCAGCGAAAACAACTGTTTTTGCTAACCGAAGTTGATAACAGACAGAGATGTTTCTGTACAGGACAGACTCCATCTCACAACTAATATTATCTCCACTGAGCCGTTACCACAGATTTGGTACGAGGAAGGGTTCAATGTTTTGCTGCAGAATGGAGCAAGATATTATAAGATGATAAATGGACACGACAAGTGGTTCTCGAGGGACATTGCATCATTTTCAAAGCATCTCAACCTTTGTCCATACAGATCATCTACAAACGTTATAATAGACCCGCGATAGAAATCGTTCGATATACAATATTACTTGGGTTGTAACAACTATTTTTCTGGTCTCCATGAGAAACGGCTCATTGCGCCATATTAGCGACCTAAGCGCTCTCAATCATGTTCCATGGCTCATGATGGAAACACCACTGCACATTTTGTATGATGTCTAAAAGAAAGACTTTGGAATCACTGGCGATTTAAAAAAAAATTGTATCGTTACGTACCTCCTTACACAACTTCCAGGAAGTTCTTGCGATTCGCCTACAACATCCTATACAACTTCAGGGCTTTCCCATTTGAACTCAACATCAATCACTTGGTCTTCACTCTAACTGGTGGCAGGAATATTTAAATAAAAAGGAAATCCCTAGTTTGTTCTACAACTCTACGGTGGCAGCTTACCTCAAACAGCCAGGTGGGACCAAGTTCCCAAACATTTGTATCCTGATACGGGACTTTCTAAAGCATTCAACAAACCCAAGTCCAAATTCTTCATATTCCGGGAACACTAAACACACCGACCATTGATAGACCAATTTGCCACAGGGTTAAATACCAAACTCCAAAACCTTGTTTCACCAGTCCCAGATCCAAAATCTTTGGCACATCTACTCGTTATATATAGATTGGAACAACCTGATGGTATACATCTAACATCTAACACATCTTCTTCCAGATGTGATACAGAAAGCAAGAAAATCAAAGTGTCGCCTCCTCCACATTGCAACACTCAGATAGGAGATGTCATGGATTTATGGCCTGATTAATCTAATAACAAAAGTTTCTCAGGAAATTTTGATTTTCCCTACTCTGATCAATCAACTACGACTGCAGATGTGTCATCCCATCCCATGGCTACTGAACCTGCACGTCTGAATCATATTAAACAGGCCCACAAAACATATGCAATTCTCAGAAACAGTTGAATTGCTCATGCAAGAAGGTTCTTCACTCCTAAACCATATAAAGGCAAATGATACATTTTCACACAGTGATGCACAAAATGTCAGATCAAACCTGGCAGCTATACCTCAAATAACTACTACTGGCCCTTTGAAGAGTTTCAGCAAGACGCGCCAGTTTCACTAATGACGGTACTGCGTTTCCATCTTTTCATCGCCACGAAAAGGCACCCGTCCATGTTTAGCCAGACTTTGTAATGAAACAAATGTCATTTCAGCTCAAAACCACCTACAAAATCCAGTACATGCTTTTAAGTAGTATCTTAATAAGACAGTCTCTGCAATGGGGGAGATCACGCCTTTTTTTACCTCTCAAAGAGAACACAAAGAGATATGAACACAGACTCTTTCATTATGGATAAAGTGGACCATTGTCTATGTTTATCCCAAATAATATGAAATTATAATCTATTTCGGCTCACGAGATTATAAAAGATGCCACCAGCATAAGATTGGATTAGAACTGATCTCTGACATTATTCAAGTCGTGGAATGAAGATCGGAATCTACAATCTCTTGTTATTATCTGATGAGTCCTTCGTGACAAAGCGCTCAACTTGACTGTGCTGAGGGTGGATTTTCCCTTTTGGAAGTAGCTCCATAACAGGGGGTATCCTCTCTAGTCGAGTTTATTTAAAATCTGTCTCATATACCGTATTTAATTAGAGATTTCATCGCTGTTGTAACTGGATTATCTCCCTTCACCTCTTAATGTTTCTCCTCAGATAATAAGACTGGGTAACACGTTTAAAGACAAAACCATTTGTTGTAGTCAAATATGCTATCTTCGAGAATATTTACTCACTTAAATTACACATACATCTACTCAGCCTACCCGCAACCACATTCACAGAGAACGTGCCATACTCAACAGTAGTAACTGAGATATTCACAGGAAATGCCGAAATCCCTAGGCGTAGGGGAGACCACTCTTCCTGAACGCCACCTTTGTGAGCAGATAACTTTGAACTTCTTTCAGCTAGAAGTATTTCAGGGAGGGCTGGATTCGCAAGGTAGTAGTAGTCGTTTTACGAAGGTATTATCATCAGATGAGTATTCTTGAAGAAACATATTTTACTGGAAACAATTGGTTTTTATCTTTAGTGTCAATGCATATCATATTGTATATTCAAGTACTTCCTTAGGGTATTTTTACCTTTAAATTGTTCATATTTTTCAAGAATCCAAGTGAGCCTGTATCTGTCGTCCACAACACATCGGGAGAGGACAAAGGAAACGAGGGAGTAGTACAGACCTACCAAATACCAACACAATCACTTAACCGTTATGAGATGATTTATATTAGCATGTGGGCTGTAAATGGGGTGGGTATTCATACCAATCACATCTGCATGCACTTTATTTAAAATGGTACTTTATTCCACTTTTGTAAATATAAAGGTAAAAGTAATGGTTAAAACGTTCACGATTTTATCTATGCCAAAATTAACTATCAATAAAATGCTTAGGACACGAAAAATAAATAACTTTAACAGAACTGATAAAAGTGCACATTTGATAATATTTCATTTTCCTGAGGGACAAATATTTTAATTGCAAATTATAGGTAGACAGAGATTTCACAACTATAAGTTATGAAAGAATATACATTGATACTATTATCACTGTATTTCAGAAACATTTGAAATTCTTGAAGTATCTTTAAATTTATTACTACAATACGAGTGAATATAGTCATGAGTATTTCATTATTATATCCATATTAAGTAACAAAATAATTAATGCATTTATTTGATGCTATCTTTTACGAATAAGTAAGATATATTTATTAACTCAAAATACACATGGTACGAGTCTTTAATGCTGGTCTGCTAACAATTTCTATTTGCATGAGTATGTTTTGAGACTCTCGTACATCAGTTTGCTGAATGAGGGAAACTGTCTTCTCTTCAAATCAATCAAATAGTTCACTAAATTAGAATTATTACGATAATGAGAAATAAAGACAGCATAGTCTTTCACTTCAACGCAATTAATCAAAAGGAACTAAATTACTCGATGATTTTATACATGTTGAGGTAGAGAAGATACAATATATGTTTCACGATTCACGAGACTATATAATAGGCATACCAGTTACATAAAACAGATACATTACTATGCATACAATTCATTTTAATCTTAAAACTAATTTTTGATACAATGTATATGTATCCATTTTATGGTTTGATACATGATTTAAAATAATATTTTGTCTATATTATTTAACATGTACATAATTGTTGAAAAGTAAATCATTATCATTTAGTGTGGAAAAAAAATTTTCCAATGATTTACCTCTATATACTAGAAATCCAAATATTGGAATGCAGCGAAATTTGTGGCCACGTCATTCACCATACTTTCTATCAGCACAAATTTTGTGATATGTTTTGTACAACACAGGCAGGACTAAGAAGCCCAATGCTTCATTCACTATTCAAACTTCACTACGGAGGATTAATGGAACTTGTCAGAAGATGTTCCGCACACACTTGTCTGGGTCACTGTGTGTGCGCTCCTCAAGAAGGAAAATGTGACTTAAATGGAGTTCAGTGTAACAATATTAGTAGTGAGTATATTCAAACACTTAAATGGCGTTCAATGTAACAATATTAGTAGTGAGTATATTCAAAATCTTAAATGGAGTTCAGTGTAACAATATTAGTAGTGAGTATATTCAAAAACTTAAATGGACTTCAATATAACAATATTAGTAGTGAGTATATTCAAACACTTAAATGGAGTTCAGTGTAACAATATTAGTAGTGTGTACATTCAAACACTTAATAGGGGTTCAGTGTAACAATATTAGTTGCATGTTTATTTCATAGCATTTTACCCATTTTCATTTGATCTGATTATCTATCAATTGTCTGATGTTGAGGTCTCATATTAAGTACCTGGATAGATGACGACTGATCAAGAAGTGACTATTACCTTAAATTTGAATGATCAAACATGAGTTATAATGTTCAATTTTGCTGAATAAATTATTACACACCGCCGGTGGTGCCCCGAGTGGCCGAGTGGACTAAAGTGCTCTTTGTTACAAATCACTGCCATAGCACCTGTCTGCATGGGTTCGAGTCTCAGAGTATGCCAATCTGGGTACGTGAGAAAGCTTGCCAGGAGCTTCTCCTGCGTCGGTGATTCGTTCTGTGGATTTTCTCTGGGTTCTTCCTCCACCATTAATACTGTCCGCAATGTATAGAGTATCGTGTACTGAAAAATGGTATTAAACCCCAATATATCATAACAATAACACACCGCCGATACAGTGTGCATGTTTGTCTTCTCCACCTTTTATTTATCACCCAAGATTAAAGTAATAAGACTTCTTTTAAATATAGTGAACACATCTGAAAACGTTAATGTCATACACGAACGAGTCAAGTGTAGACCTGTTTAATGTTTTCAAATTGAAGTACTTTCTGCCTTGGAACACAAATATGTTTAATATAAGTAAAGGTAAGTTCCAGTAGAGAGTTATTTTTAAAAAAATATCAATGTACATGTCACTTAAGTAGCATTGTTATAATTAAAAGTCTCAGAAGATAATTTCCAATCAATTTTTGGTATAAATTGTACAATATATATTTTTTCAGATCCAGCTGAGCATAAACTCGATGTGATTGATATACAGAATCTACAAGATCCTACCAACGCCCCACAAATACGATATTCAGCTATGGATTCTGTTCTTGCTGCCCGATGGACTGATGATAACCATGCCTCTTGGTCAGTTGTTTCTATTATAACAGAGGCACAGAATGTGTTATATTGGAAATTAATCTGTATTGGTCATATGGTGACAATGAGACATGTATCGGAAGGATGAAAACGTTGTCTGTGTAACTTCAAAATATGCATATATACAGATAATATAATGTGATTTTAATGTACTGGAATTGAACTGTTGCGAGGTCATTTATATTTATGATTAAAATATTAATGGATAAACAGTGCGAAAAATATAATTGAAGCATGAAATATTTATCATGAGAGAGAGAGAGAGAGAGAGCAAAAAAGGAAGATTTTAATCAGCTACCATTATTACAAGCCGGTTTTTTTCTGTCTCTAGGTATGAGTGGAGTGTAGGAGAGAGTTTGTATGACGAACCAGTAGGTGTCTTTTCTGCAAGGCATGAAAACGTATGGCACCATGTTGGAGAAGAAAGATATTTGATTTACAGCCTTCCACGAAGTAAGATACTCAAGAAAATAGATAGATGCACTTTTCGAGTATGTTTACACGAATTCGGGTATTTAATTTACCAATTTACGAATAAATTATTACAATTATATTCTCGATTAATGCAACTGATGAAACCAATAAATTATTACAATTATAATCTTGATTAAAGCAACTGCTGAAACCCACAGTGATTATGTAGCCATTTGAAAATATATCAACCACAAACATTTTTTAATTATTACTATAACAAATATATTTATCGATTATGCTGGTATTTTTATGCTATTCACAGGTAAGGATCTACATCGATCATGTTAGTGTGTTATTTACTATTCACAGGTATGGATCTACATCGATTATGTTAGTGTGTTATTTACTATTCACAGGTAATGATATACATCAAGTATGTTTGTGTTATTTATTATTTACAGGTAAGGATCTACATCGATCATGTTAGTGTGTTATTTACTATTCACAGGTATGGATCTACATCGATTATGTTAGTGTGTTATTTACTATTCACAGGTAATGATATACATCAAGTATGTTTGTGTTATTTATTATTTACAGGTAAGGATCTACATCGATCATGTTAGTGTGTTATTTACTATTCACAGGTATGGATCTACATCGATTATGTTAGTGTGTTATTTACTATTCACAGGTAATGATATACATCAAGTATGTTTGTGTTATTTATTATTTACAGGTAAGGATCTACATCGATCATGTTAGTGTGTTATTTACTATTCACAGGTATGGATCTACATCGATTATGTTAGTGTGCTATTTACTATTCACATGTATGAATCTACATCGGTTATGTTAGTGTGTTATTTACTATTCAAATTAAGGATCTACATAGATTATGTTAGTGTGTTATTTACTATTCACAGGTAAGGACCTACACAATGGAGTTAAATATTCCTTTTTTGTACGAGCATGGTATAATGAGAGTTCATACGGAGTTTTCAAAAGTCAAGGCGTTTACATTGATTCCAAACCTCCGAGAACTACGAACATCAAAGGGATTAGCGTAATTATCGTTTTTAACTGCCATTTACTTGAAAAGAGTTGCTGATAACTCCTTGAAATTTCATCCTTTTCTGAACTCAATAATTTTAATATGTCAACATTTCTGACTTGCACTCTGCGCGTGCATGTTAATTTTTCATGCAACGAATAAGTACCTTCGATTTATGATGGATTCAAGTAATTTAACACATTGTTTGTAAATGATTGTGCGATTCACAATATCTATCTACTTTCAATTACATTTTTAATATAAGGTTCAAGCAGTCGACCCTTGGTTAAAAGAAAGTAATATCTGTTATGATCTGTTACAAGGTGAAGGAAACAATTGGTAACCTGACAAAAGACGTTGACTTCGCCAAGCTTGGAGACGAACTCTACGTGGACTGGACGAGCAAATTCCTTGATGCCAAACTAGGTGGAATCAATATGTTCCGCTTGTACATCAGTACATATCCTGGAGGCAAGTTTATATGATCTTCATAGCTTCAACTTTCTATTTCTTCAATAATGATATCTTGCTAAAATAATGACATGGGTTTTGTTCTTTACAAATAAAGCTTTGAAATCATGTGTATCAGATATTTTTAATTCAGATTTATATAATGTTAAAAAAGGAAACAAGCAATAAATTTGTATTGTTACAATAGTTGTGTTTGGAGATTGTTGCTTTCTTATAGAGGTTTCTTACCCGCACAACATTTTCATGATGTTCTTATGAAATGCCGAGATTTAATAAGAATGTTTGCTGTACAACCTATTGCTTAAAAATGTTCTTTCCTTAGGCCATGACGTCTACGCATCAGAGGGTGGTATCGATCCAACAGTCAGTAGGTACCTTCTACCACTGCAGAATATAATTCCAAGTACACGTTACTACGCCAACATTCAAGCCTACGGTAAATCAGGGCTTCATACTACCGTTACCTCTGATGGTTTTATGATTGACGTTGATCCTCCAGAACCAGGCATGGTCTATGATGGCCAAGGTTGGTATTGTTTGTTCCTTGAATCTGACTGCGATCCTGATGGTAGTCTCGTGACATTTGAAAGTATCACATCTGACAGATATGTAATGATCTAATAATTTATGATTATATTTGAAAAGATGAGTGGTGACGGAGAGACGATACGCATAATGATTCATCAAAATATTTGGATAGGATATCATGCTATATGTCTGCCGCATGATGCTCCAGTGCTAGACATTATAAACTGCCGCACTGTAGGGATATGACTGAAACATTGTTAAATCCAACTCTCTCTCTCTCTCTCTCTCTCTCTCTCTCTCTCTCTCTCTCTCTCTCTCACACACACACACACACACACTAACGTAATGTTTCACGCAAAATTGGTCTAGCAATAAGAATTCTGTTTTAACGAAATATAGCTACCTATTAACTGCTTCAAGCTTCTATCCCTGCAGCATTTCGCAATTTTCATTGCTAGAGTAATTATCAATTGACGATGACTCAATTGCTTTGGTTTGGGTATAGATTCGACGTGAATCAAGAAGTCTTTAAATCTGTATCATTTATCTTACAAAGCATAAATGTACAGTTTAATACATTTGTGCATTCCGGTTTAGGATGGAGAGACATGGAATTCCAGAACAGTTCAGTAGATGTGAGAGCGTCTTGGCATAGTTTCAGTGATCTAGATTCGGGAATCAGTCATTATATGTGGTGCTCCACGATAGAAATTCAGTCCACAATATGCTCAGTCATGTCATGGAAAGATATGGGCCTTTTCACAAATAGCAGCCACAAGCTAAACACCTCTGTTGCCGATGGTAATTGATTTTGGTCGTTTTATTAAATATATTTTCCTTGAGTACATATTTTAATGTTTTTGATTTATTTTAACTTATATGAACTCATTCTTATGAGTAAAATCGAACTTTACTTTTCATGAATTTATTTGTTTTATTGTACCAATCATTTCTTCAGATAATTCAGAACTTTAAGTTGATTTCAGTTTATTAGTAATAGAAATGGAGTATCAAAGTTTAGTTAATACAGGGAATTATTCATGTTATATGCAACTTGAATATGATTTAAACTTGTGATGTTTGTATTGTATATCTGTTTCATTGTATTATGTTGCATGTGTGAAATAAGTATTATCACCATGACCTTTGTTTACAGGAACAAGAATAGTTCAGAAAATCTATGCCATTGATGCTGTTGGTCACACATCAACGGTTGTGTTATCTGATGGTGTCACAGTTGATTCAACTGCCGCCGTGAGCGAGGATAGAAGTGTATTTCTTGAGAACATAGTCCAAAATCCATCTTTTGAGACAGACAATTTCGGCAAAACATGTATGGAAATAGAACACATGACCAAATGTGAAACACACCCAATTACAAGATGGACATCCGCACCAGGCTCTTGCGTCTGGTTAGCAACTACAAGTATTCATCATGCTCAAGATGGCAATTCCTTCCTTTTTGTGCAAGGTTCTGTAACACAAACTATTCAAGGTTTAGAAAAAGGACAGAAGTACAGAGTTGTGTTTTATACGAGTCATTTGCCTTTTTCTCTATCTGTTATAAGCAATAAGGAAGGGTTCATAAACATTGATGGAACCAGGCATGTCTTCTTTTTGTATAATAAGGTCCACAGGCAGGACAACAGGCACACATTTCAAACTATTATGATATGGCACCAACATACATTTTTCTTCCAAGCTCGATCACCAAATATTACTCTAGAGATTGGGAGCATGGATCAGTCAACAGGGATAGCTATTGATAATGTCCAAGTTCAGAAAAACATTCTTCGCACAGACCCCTCCATGGATAAAAATTATCACGTACAAGCACACACAGTATTTGTCCACGATTGGACATCGGTTCACGCCTCCTGGAACTTTGTTGACCCTGAAAGTCCCATTGTCGACTACAGCTGGGCAATAGGTACGAAATATATATTATATCGACAAACAAACCAACGCGACTTGGTATTAAAATAAATTGATTATATCCCACACACATTACTGCTGCAGCATATTTTAGGGGAGATAAACCTTGATATTTGTTTTAATCTTGCGGACGTGTATTTAATATTTAGATCTGACATTGAAAAAATCTTTTGAGCTTTATAATGTTTACTTTTATGTCTGTAATGTTGTTAACTCTTAAAATAGACTTGCTTTTGATACCACCGTTTCGTATTAACTATTTTTGCACTGACAATGTCGCCGTTATTTTAATGATTCTCATTTATGTAATGTAAAACTTTATATGCCCTGTTGCTTGTAGGTTACATAGTCGGTGGATCACAGCTGCAGGATTTCCGTTCGGTAGGACTGAGAACGTTTGCCTTCAACAGTTCTCTGAAGCTAAAGCATAACTCCAGAGTCCATGTGACGGTTATAGCGACCAATGCTGTTGGCTTGAAGACAGTATCATATTCCGAACCGATCATTGTGGATCTTACACCACCAGTTTTGGAAGTCATCAATGATGGCAAAGGTTTGTTATTATTTTCGTCATACATATTATTATTATTATTATTATTATTATTATTATTATTATTATTATTATTATTATTATTAACTTATCATATTTGTCTCATTAAACAATTTTCAGCCTAAGGCAAAGGTACAAATCATATTAGATATTCGTTCTTATCAATCCCTATCTGTAGCTGTGCCTAAATTTACGTGGGCCATTTAGTTAACGCTTTTTTCTAAATGCATATGTATCATTTTTTACAATACGTTCACTTGTAACTTGTCTGTTTCATTTGCAAGATCTCTTAACCATAATATTTTCATATTTAGGACAGGACATAGATTTCCAGGACACATCTATAATCATTGCCAATTGGGACGTGAATGATCCAGAATCTGGAATCAAGGAATGCAAGTGGTCAATTGGTAAATTCAACATGAAATTACAAGATTATTAAGATTTTTGAGCCTTGAAATTAAACTGCGGATGTTAATGTAAATAATGAGGTAATTTATATATATATATATATATATATATATATATATATATATATATATATATATATATATATATATATATATATATATACAGAGACAGAGAGAGAGAGAGAGAGAGAGAGAGAGAGAGAGAGAGAGAGAGAGAGAGAGTGTGTCACCGAACAAATAAGTTACGTTATTCCTCATTGCATGATGCTGAGATTCAAAGATGACTTTCGATTGTCAGGCTGTTTCCTGATCTTTTGAGGAGCTAATAATATTCATTATATAATTACACATTTTGAACACTTCTAATTGTGTTTCTGTGCTTTATTCCCAAGTCATATGTTGTCATGCTCAGGCAGTCTGTATGTTTGTTAACATTTTAAATTTCTGAGTGAAAATTAATTAAACTTAGTAGGTATGTCTCCTTTGTTAACCGTATACAAGAGAGTGGGGCATCCTAACAATACTTAATACACGCTAACGTGAAGACACATTATCGTGAGATGGAACTTGCTTTGTGACACATGGGTCACTGTTTGTTGGTGGTGATATTTCAGGAAAGGATGGCTTTGTATTATGCAATTAATACCATGAGCATATTTGCACTGGTAAACAATTGAAAATGCTCTATCAATGCTTAATACACGCAAACACAACATGATGGCACAGGATTTATGTAATGTAACTTGCATTATGACAAGTGTCACTGTTTGTTGTTGGTGTTATTTCAAGAAATGAATGCTTTGTGATATGCAATCTATACTGTGAGTATATTTGAACTGGTAAACAATTGAAAATGCTCTAGTTTACTTTGTTATTTTCTGCAAGGAACCGCACCTGGCAAAAATGATCTACAGAACTTTACTAAAGCCGAACAAGGAACCTGGACTTTCGCTCAACAATTTCAAATCAGGGATGTCGGAGACAAAACAATATATGTAAATGTTCGATGTGAAAATGGCGCCGGTTTGGTGTCGTCAAGGTCGTCTGATGGTGTTCACGTTTTCCTGTCAGTGCCATCAGCTGACAACTTGGAGATAAGTGTCATGGGTACATCCAAAAGTGTCTACATCCCACATAACTATTTCCATGCAGATGTATCAGATGTTCGCATCCGATGGAGCGGGTTCAAAGATGACCTTGGAATAGAAATGTGTGAGGTATTGAAGTCAAAATTCTCTTGTTTCTGTAAATTTTATTGCATTGTATATAAATCATTTTGAAATAAAACTGTTAAATATTTTATTTTTAAGAAAAATAAAACATTCTCTGAGTATACCGTACATTTCAACTGAAAAATGATAAATACATCTGATATAGATATAAACACTTCTACTTTAGAATCTCACCTAATAGCAACATTACTACCTGAACAACGTTTGTAATATTACTAAGACCATTACTTCATGACTGTTGCAATGCGTCTATAGTTTTAAGTTTTGAAATTGATTTATATGCATCTAATCATTTTGCCAGTTGTTTGAGTGTGGTTCAAATCTGAGGTTTCATTTCTAAATAGATATCAGCTCTATAAACAGTCTCAAACTTTTAATACCTAATCGGTACTAATGACCGAATTGCCGATCAAAGAAAATGTATTATATTTTGATACGGCCTCTTGAAAGAATGCTAGTTGTATGATAGAGGGAGATATCCTCACGAATGAAAATTAAAGTTTATATTAATTTATATTTTTTGATAATGTAATCACAATATTAAAATCAGACGGGTTCGATAGTTATGAGAAGTCTTTGGAGAAGAAATTGAACTCTTGTAATCTCGCCGATTGCCAAATTCTGATGCATATGCGCTGTCATCAATTAGGTCAGGTGCTTAGCCCCGAGAAAAGATAAAACAATGTCATAGGAAATTGCGGAATGTGCACGACAAGCAACCTGCCATGTATGTGATGAAGTATCGGTCAGATAAATGCGCACTCACTGTCTTTAGAACGTTAAGGGCTATTCGTAGAATTATAATAATGCAACTGCACATATCTACAATACAGGTTTTACTTGAAGGACCTGGCACTGAAGTTAAGGAGCTGGAAACAGTGGATACCCAAGGTTACATGTGTACAGACTTCAAAGGCCTTCACTTGAAAGACGGTTTACATCGAATATCTATAACTGGCATCAACAGTGTTAAAATGAGGACAGAAACAAAAATGGGAAACTTCACTGTGCTTACTAAACCACCCATCAAGCACGGTAATAGAATTTGCAAACAATATATGTTCGACTTTCGCTAAATGTGTGAATCATTCTAAACGACATTCTACTGTGCATCCTTCTATGAGGTCGTCATCATTTTGTATCTATAATGTTTAATGATCAATGGGTCTCTTTTTGCTCGAAACAATAACTGAAATAATGCTAGTTGTATGACAGAGATTTCGGATTGACACTCTTCTGTGTGTGATATTTACAATTGTTTTTCGAGAAACTTTTTGCATGGAAACTTAAACTTTGCAATGTCAGTATAACTGACTGACAAGTATATTACTTTTTCGTATTTGAGGGGGCACCGAGTGGCAGAGTGATCTAAAGAGCTCACCGTTAACGATCACTGCCATCTCACATCTGTCATCGTGGGTTCGAGACTTGGGCTCCACCATTGTGGGTATGTGAGAAAGCTTGACGGTAGCTTCTCGTGGTTCGGTGGATCATTCCTGGGTTTTTCCCGGGTTCTTGCGCCACCATTGATACTGGCCGCCATGTATGTCCTATCTTGTGCTGAAAAATGGCGTTAAACCCTATTACAACAGTAACAAATGTTTCGTATTTTTTTATCTAACTTCTCCTTGTTTACTTAGAAATATTTCTGAATGAAGTGATTATAATTTCGAAAATGGAACGAATATGCAATCACGACATTCATAAAACACACGAATGTAATATTTTTAAAGTGTTATTTCTTCAATGACTACTCTGCACAAGACTCTACTCTTAAAACCTTTTAATGCGAGAATATAACTGCATGCTGTAGTACTTTCTTTTATGCACTTTAACTAACGAGGATTTGAAATCAGAGATCCAGAATGCGAATTGTATTCATGTGTGTGAGAATTTATTATATTTTTCAGTGAGCCTTAAATGTAGTTCAAATTAATAAATTGAGTTGTAAAAAAATATCTTACAATTTCATGCAACTATTGAATGATTTTCGGTTTTGTTCCTTTAGATGGCAGAACACTTTTACTTAGTTGGAATCCTTCGGGTGGATCTGTGACAGCTAGTTGGGACTCTTTGTTTTCCTCTGAATACCCATTGCAGTACGAAGTGTCAGCGGGATCTGTCCAGGGAGGCTCTGATATTATTCAATGGCAGGAGACCAGGGAAAACCAGCTCGTATTCTCTTTGGACAAAGAGGCGATAGGTTCAGCAGGAAAGGATGTCTTCGTTAGCGTTCGCGCGATCTCTCCAAGTGGACTGTATGAGACTGCCAACGCTCAAATTCTTTTGACATCATAACCTAAACGCTCCACATAATATGTTGTATTTTTCACTATGCAAAAATAGGATAGTTTAGGAGACACGAAGATATCTAAGTATTTTCAATTAATAGATGTAATATACATTCCATCCTTTCTGAAGCAGTCGCTTAGCATTGTTTTTCTTGTAATAATATTATAATTCATCGGTGATATGTAATGCTATACAATATCAACCAATTAGCTTTGCTTCTATTTTGTTGTAGAATCACTAATAAACTACTGTCTTTATTAAAAGTGTGCATTATTGTTTACTTATTTCTCTCGAGCTCTAAAACATATTTCATATATACATACATCCGTTCAATCATACAAACATACACATACAAGTAAACATATATTCAAGCCTCAGCAAAGTATGTTACAATTTCTATAAAAACCGATAAAAATGCATACAAAATAAGAAAGATCGTACTTTGAGTTGCCAATAAAATACAAGGCATTCGATAATTTGAAGTATCTTTATTTCAATAATTGTGCACTTATCTACTATCAAGGTAATCTGCAAAGAGCAATAAAATCAATTACTCTGAAATTAAACTTAATATTTTGAAGCTGACAGTTTTAATTGTCCAGATGTCAGATGATTGACCGATAGTAGTAAATATGGTTTTATTTCTAAAAGCTTTGACGAATTTGTGTATGGGACTTTTATCCATATTTGTTTATTCTCTTGCTATATAATTGAGTGTACGATAACCTGTAAAGCTGTTAGCGGCGTTTTACAAGTTTTTAAATTAATTCGATCAATGTTCGAATGTGAATCCATCGGTGTCGATAACGATCAAAGATAATAAAGATCATGAAGCAGGCTTTTTATATGGCAACTATTCTCTCTCCGTACTCAGGCTACGAAGGCACGCAGAGCTACCCTGAAGAGGTCTGCTTATTCATTCAGACGGCTGCCGACATCCTTTTATACTTCAGAATGATGGAAGAAGACCCAATGACCTGATTCGCCTGCGTGCATGTCTGATACTACTTCTGCCAGCGCATTGACACCTAAAAGCGTCGCATGTTGCCCATGGCCGAGAGAGAGAAGAGAGAGAGAGAGAGAGAGAGAGAGAGAGAGAGAGAGAGAGAGAGAGACAGATAGGTGGGGGCAGTTCTCTGCGCCAGACTCATTCTCTCGTCCAGGACCCACCTTGTACGGTGGCATGACTTACTCAAGACGACTGGAATGGAGACTGGATGACGTGGATGACCACGGCGTCATACGTGTCGTGCTCTAATTGTTAAATATCGCTTTGCCTTCCTGCCCTTTGACTAGCTGGTGGTTTCTTTTGTGCAGTCCGCCAGGTACATTCTTTGCTTGCAATGAGGGACAATCCTAACTCACAGCGGGTTTAAGAATCGTCGGTTACCCTCAACCTTGTTTAGACGGCCAGACAAAGCCGTTGCCTGTGGTGTGGCCTCTGCGCATGCTGCAGCTTCCTGGAGCCACCGGTGAGGTCTGAGCGCCAAGTGAGGACCAAAGGTGTACTAAGTACCTTCAAGGGAGTACGACTGCTACCCCCTCCAGAGGTACTACCCTTCCATGAGCACATAAGCAAGTAAGCTCTAGTAAGTATTGATCGATTGTGTAATATAACTTACATTTTTAAATACTAGCATAATATTATCAGAAATAAAACTGAACTCAATGGGAATCTAACAATATGAGGCCAGAATGCCATTTTTGTACTGATGGAGGTAAGGTAAGTTAGCCTCTAAGTGGAAAGATAATGTTTCATCTACCAACCAATATTTCTATTTCCAAGGCAACTGGGTGACCCTGAAAAAGGCCGTTTATTGTTGTCCTGCATCGTTTATATTGTCGATATCCCGGGCATGTGCATCTTCCAGACCTTGATCTGGAGACGGAGATAAATTGTATGTGCCTAAGATACCCAGTTCAAAGCATAGTGGTTGTTCTCCGTTATACTGCCGTTGCTCTTCTCTCATTGCTTTTTCCAACTTGTGCCGAAGACCCTGATGCATCTTTTTCCAATGTTGTTTAAGGTGACGGGATTTCCTCGTCATTAATTCTTGCTCCTACCTGTCCCATTCCGCTCTGCCAGTATCCCCATTGTCTTTTCTGTTTTTTCATCAAACACATCTCTGCAACTTTGTTAACCTGAATGAACTAAGTTTCTTAGTATAGTTAGTTTTGTTTGGGTAACATTATTCTACTCGGCACAGGAGGTTCTCTATCCGCCATAGCTGACACCACCTCACACAGTTCTTTTTTTTGTACTTGCACCGGGTGGCTTATTCTTGATTTGTTTATGAAGTCAACAATGAACGAAGGAAAAGGGACAATTAGGGTTGGGTTTTCAGCATGATGTGCACATGAAAAATGTTCAAACATGATTTAGACATAAACATATTAACAAGTCTGACAATGTTATGGATTAAATTAAATAAAAGTATTACAATATCATTTTGTTTTTAACGTACACTTCGGTTTACTGCTAAAGAAATCATTTAGCCTGTAATGAACCGAGTCGTCTTGAGGAATTTTGAAACTCAGAATCGACCTAAAGAGGCTACAGGGGCAATTGTTTCTCTTTCTAACTTTTATTTTAGCAAAATGAGACCTAATCTTGAAATCTCGTGATCGTATTTTGTTTAATCTTGTGTTATGTATATTTAGCTTATATTGTGTAACTGCTTGTTGTCTCAATTGATGTCTGTAGCAATCTGTTTTTTGTCATGCTTCTAAGAAGTAACTAATGAGTACGCTAAAATTTAATTTCAAGTCCTAACCATGCATATCAGGACAATCAGAATATTGGAATTAATTCGGAACTTTAGATGCTTTTTGACTTGTGATATGATATTTGAGATTATTTGGGAATTAATTCAAATACAGTAGAAGCTTCTTAACATTACACTTCGTAACTTAGTGAAATGAATAATTTGTGGAATTTTAATTAAATTGTTTTTTTTCCTCCCCTTCCTTTCTGTTACATATAATAAGAACTGGATTTATGACATTTGAGAACAAGTAAAGATTGAAAATTTAAATTATTCGGCGTCTAAGAAGATATTTAAAGTTTATTTTTGGTTTTTGCTCTAGGTTATGAAATAATGTATTTCAGATCATTTCTGCCATTGACAATTATGTTTGTTTACATGTTTTAAATTGTGCTATCAAGTTAATATATTTTCAGAACAAAACAGGAACTAAGATAGTTGATGCTTCTAGAAAAGATAAAACAACAGCCTCGAGACTATCCCGTCAAGCAATAGCTTAAACAGTCTCGAGACATTTTTCCTCGAGCGATAATATATAGATCATTTTCTAGAGAGAAAACTTTTCTGGCTTCCTACCACCGAGTCAGACATTAAGCATACGGATTTAAGACGGGTTACACAAGTATTATTAAAAGGGAAACGTTGTACTTTACTGAATAAACTTATATGTACACTAAAATGTCATTTATCCGTGTCCTCTAGTATCATAACCTTGTGTTCGAAGCTCTTTTTTATCACTATGCAACTTCCTCATAGAAAATTAATTTAATTGCGACGGGTAGCGAGTCTTCTGAACGGAACAAACTGTTCTGCATCGAGAGAAATGAGCTGATAACCTATTTCGACCTCTCCAAAAGGTCTCCGATGAACAAGAAACAAGAGCCTCCTGACATAAATACAACCGTCTAGCTATTCTAAATATAAATGTTGTATCATACTTGTAGTTACTAAAAAGATTTAAATCATCCGACAATTTCAACCGTCTTTTCGATAATCAGCGACGTATTTGTGTATAAAAGTCACCTCGTACGTGACGTGCTCAAATCAATCATTATGGAGTTCAGTGTAATTGAGAAGTCGATAATAGGAATTGCCCGGATGTTTGTCAGCTGGTTGTTGACGGCTACTGGAAAAAATTGTGATTTATTCTAAACGCTTTCGTGCTAAAAAAAATATTATTTAAAATCATTTTGTATTTCCTTTCTGAACGAGTTAATTCGGGTACAGTAGTTTGTAAAACTGTTGGCATTTGTATTAATATTGCTACCTTTAATTAAATTAGTTCTCTTACAGTGTAAGATTTGTATGTCTGTATATGTGTAAATATGTTTTTTAAATATCCATGTTGATGGACTAATTACATTCCGCTTTCATCAGTTCAAATGTCTGTTAAGAGAGATGGCTTGGTCTCAAAGGTAACGAGGCTGGACCGATTATGCGATAAGATAGCGATAAAATACAGACTGAACCGGTTTTCTACCTACTACTTTCCGTCTACGCATACCATCTTTATTCGAAACCCCCAATGATCTGATTGCCAATTTTGGCAACATATGATTTGTTATGTAATGAGCTAAGCTTATCAAACAGGAATTGCATTCGCAATTAGAAAATGTGCACACAATGTTTTAAGAAAGATATGCACATTATCTTTTGTTAGGTGCAATGGTTTGTGGCTAATTATACACAATAGTCATCATGCGTTACTGAATTTGCGACAACTAAAACATTGATGATGATGATGATGATAGGGACAATGCAAGCAAAGGTATTTGTCCGTATAATCTCATGATCAGAACGTACAAGTCAAAACAATACACCAAATGCAAAATTTGCTTAGCTTTCTAAAAGTATTTGGTGATTTACTTCAGTGCCGCGCAGAGTGGGACATATTGTGTTACATAAATATATACTTATATATGAATAGAAATAGATAAAAACTTGATACCAATTATAGCCTTAATAAATGTAAAACCTCATTCTACGGGCAAGTACATTTTTCTTAAATTAAAGAAACACACACACATACAAAACTGCAAAGAGAGGCAATCGAAATGCTTCACAAGAAATGAAATACAGCCTAAATATACGAAAATGTTTATCTTGTACATTTTAATTTTTTCTTATTAAGAAATGGAAAGTTCTGTTTAATACATTCTAATCTAATCGTCACATTTTTGTGTGCTTGCTTGGTAACAGTGGCGTTACATACGTTAATATAAAAATAGTTTACAAGTATATGTACTTTATTGACAGAAAACAAAACTAAAAAGGACACAAAAACAAATATAACCCATTACAGGAAATTCCATTAGTCGTCTTTTCTAACTAATCACCCATTATTGTATTTACTTAGTTGCTGTTTACATACGCTGGTCATTTAGTCGTGCTGTCGAGTGCACGATATATCCGATATAAAACGTTTCTTGGCTCTAAATCTTAGTCGATAATAACACTGAATTATGACAAGATTCATTTGTTGATTCTTAGTAAGATATCCCATTTGGCAGCAAAATGTATTACTCGAAGTAAAGTCTTTCATGACGAATAGGCTCGGTGAGTCAGGAGTACCGGTTGTGCAAAGAAATATGTAAAGGTCCATGAGGGACAGACACGGTGGGTCACTAGTACCAATGACGTAAAGACCCAATGGGTCACCAGTACGGATGACGAAAAGACCCAATGGGTCACCAATACGGATGACGTAAAGACCCAATGGGTAACCAGTACGGATTACGAAAAGACCCAATGGGTCACCAGTACGGATGACGAAAAGACCAAATGGGTCACCAGTACGGATGACGAAAGGGCCCAATGTGTCACCAGTAAGGATGACAAAAGGGCCAAATGGGTCACCAGTACGGATGTCGAATGGACTTAATGGGTCACCAGTACGGATGACGAAAAAGACAGAATGGGTAACCAGTATGGATGACGAAAAGGCCAAATGTGTCACCAGTACGGGTGGCGAAAGGGCCCAATGGTCACCAGTATGGATGACGAAATGGCTCAATGGGTCACCAGTAGGAGCGGTAGTACATAACATACCATTTCAAAAGTACATCTTTTTTTGTTTAATTCACATTAATTTTCACTAACTACTATAAAGATCTCTTTAATGTGTCGTTCTAATTTTGATGTAGCTTAAAGGAATGAAATATTTATCTAAGATAATCAGAGGGCTGATTATTCTAATTAATCCCGAGAGGTTAATTGGTACAGGACTTAAAGTACATTAAAGCATTGGTCAAGATCGACAAATCTTATCATGGTTTAGTTTGTTTACTTTAGTATTTGTTCCCGGCACCTAAAATCTTGGATTTTAGGATATATGAAATGTATCGTTCGCTACGCTTACACTTGCTGTAATTCGCATACTGTGCGAGTAGTTTAGATGTGATGAAACTGAAACATAATTCCTACTTTGTATTCGGTTAATTTTACTGTAAAACTCGAAAATCTCGTAACCTCGTAAACTTTATAAAGTCATTTTACAAGGATTAAGAAACATAATTAAATATATTCGAAACAAATTCGGATTTTAAACAGCACATAGTGTCTCAGTAGATGAAACAGTTGTTTTCCATCAGCCATGGGGACGGCAACATTTTATATTAATATAAAAATATTCGTATGCTTCACAAACTTGAACAAACGTCACAGTTTTAAATAAAATATACTGTTGTCAACATATTCTCTGGATATTTTAAACATCTATAAATGACCTTCATATCTGATACCCAGAAGCAAGACAACGATAATAAATGATGTATGATGCTGAATGATCAGTTGCATAGAAATATATCAATCGATTCATGGAAAAAAATTAAATGGTAAAAATGCGCTGAAATGGGTAAATGAACAATCTACCTATCTACACATTATACAAGAAAGATGATAAACTAATTTTCGCAGAAAGGTCAATATTACTCACGTGGATAACCCTGTTGAGGTAGATGATGTTGAGATGCATGCAAGAGAAAATTAGATTAATGTACACAAATACGTCTTGCCAGGTGATATCTGTCATCTCAAAATGGACCGAGAAAGTTAAAACGGCAAAAAGAGCTGACATATGCGATGCTTTAATAGCAACTTTCAAAGAGAAAAAACCCCTAACATAATACAGCGTTATGATGGGAAAAAGTTTAATGTTAATAATTGGATGGAAAAGGAAACCAGTGCGCATTAAACTTCCTCAGACAAATAAACGTCTGTAGTCAAAAGGGTCCAGGAAGCAAAAAAGAATAGAATGAATGAAAAAAATAGTATTTTTTTGGTTAAAATCCAAACCATACGATGATCTAAGTTGAATCGTACAAAACAGGAAAATAACAACTCGATGAAACATCCCCATTGTACTGTCTAAATTCAACAGATAGCTATTTCGGCATATCGCCGTCCTTATCTACCCGTCAAAAGGCTAACTCGAAAGTTGACGTTCTTTCCTAGCTAATCTAACAAGGAAGTTTGTTCTTGATTATGACAATCGATCTAGGACCGAGCATAGCGACTTTATCTGCAAACATTAAACCACACAAATTGTTCGTATTTGCAATATTTTATTGGGGGTGGGTGGGGTTATATTTATTTGCAAAGATTGAACGTATTAGATGCTACGATGTATATAAACTATAGCGAACGACATGTTATTGAAATGTGTCTTGAATTTGAAAATAGAATAATTAGTGCAGTATTGATGTATGGTATCCTTTTCTCACCCTGTTACCTGTTTCATTATAATGAGATAGCAACAAATGATATCAAAACGACTTAATTGACTGAATCTTCTCAAATCGATTATCTTGCTGTGGAATATTCTCATATTTAGGTCTGGGGTTGTACTATAATCAAATAGATACTAGTGATACTAAATATCTACATATGCCATATGTCTCGATATTATCACAGATCGTATTCTTTATTGATATTTCCATTTAGACTTTTGCTATACCATTAAAACTGCCACTACTACTAGTATACATATATATATATATATATATATATATATATATATATATATATATATATATATATAGCAGCAGAGAGGGTGAACAGACCACGTTTTCAAGCAAAAATAAGGCTTCCAGATAACGTTTTCGAGCAAAATATGGCCTATAGACTACGTTTTCAGACAAAAAATAAGACTTCCAACAAAATCTCATTTAACCAAAAAAAAAGTCTCCATTTTTGCAAAAACGGAGATTTTACGATTTTTTAATCAATTTTGCTCGCAACGATGTGGTCATCCACCCTCTCTGCTGCTATGGGTTAGCAAAAAATAATAAATGATTTTAACCGAATATTTGATCCAGTCCGATACGATATCGTGTCCGAGGATCATGCAAATTTATTGTTGCGAATCCGTACGGGGTTGACTGAGCATGACTAAAGAAATCTCGAAATTGATTGAAGTCCATATCAGAACACCATGTCTGCCATATATTTCGTAGCGTATGTGTATCAACGCCGTTGAATACAGAAAGAATATTGCAGTTATCTCTGATGACTTTTGGAACCTGAGTGTAGCGTTGAGTGACATATATCACGTCAGTGTTTTTGTGACGCCCCCGGGAAAAGATCCTAGCAGGATTTTTTTGTTTCAGTTTTCTCAGTTTTGTTTTTCTGTCGACGCAACAGCATCATGTGTATGCTTCTCACGGAAATTCTTTAAAAACTCTTCTGGGGTCGGTATCGGTTTATTCTTTCTTCGAAGATATTCTATTGCGGAACGATATTTGTGACCGCCACACTCATTGCAAATCTGATATTTCCCTCTGACGCCTTTTCCACAACCAAGACAGGGTTTTGGTCCCTCGGGACATCCTTGTTTCGCAGTACAATTATGTACTCCACAGAATTTCCCGAGACTGTTTTTTTCACAGCGTCGTGTAGATCCTTGAAACAGCCACGAACACTTATTACGCGATTGTAATTCAACCATTATTATTAATCGTTAAGCAACATTCAATTAGACGTAAAAAATCATTATCAATAATGATTAGTGATTACTCCGATAGTGATGATCATTTTTTTCAAACACCACAAACGTATCACGATCTTCAAGAATACTACAAAAAGCATTTAACGCCGTCATGGAATGTTTCTAGTAAAAAATCCGCCATTGAATTACTCACCGAAGATAGTTATCTACGCCATGGTGTAATAATTCAACAACGGGGACAATTTTATGTTTTTGTGAATGATCCCGACATAACAGAATTTCAAGGATGTTCTGCGGTGAATGAAATTATCCCTCGGGAGCGATTAAGATATCCCACAATTGATATTGATTCTAAAAATCCGTCGTTGAAGGAATTGTTATTGTATTTCAATGACTTAGTTGACTCTGTCAATGATGTTTTGATTTTTGAAACCAGTGGTGGTTATCACATTTTATTGAAAACGATTCCGATAGATTTTGATGATCATCGAGAATTATTAAAAAAAATCGCCACAGACAGACCATCATGGAATGTTGATACACAGGCTGGACTTCATAGCATCAAATTACCAGGAACAAGATCAGCAAAACCAAATAGTATTGATAAACGATTGATTTATCCTGGAAATCTATCGGATTTTAGATCTACTAGTTTGTTATTGTCCTGTCCTGTTGCTATACAGCCTTGTTATGAAAAACACACTGACAATGAAACCAATGACTTTATCCTCGGTGTTACTGATGACGATTTGACCAACGAAGATTTCAATCAAATATCTATCGCGTTAACTGGTCAACCAGATCAAATCATTGGAATTACAAATCAAACCAGCAATATGATTTCACTAGGAAGAGTTGCTGGATCGTATTGCAATATTTGTCAACGCAGACACGGCATTAATGAGTTTACTGGATACAATGAAGGAAAAGCCATCGATGCATTTGTTGTAGTTTATTCTGATCGATTTGTGATAGGTTGTTTCCGTACCACAAAACATAAAATCACCAGTGATAGAATCACTAATGGCAGAGCCATCAATGACAGAACTGATGATAGCATTGTTGATGATTACGAAAAATACTTAAAATCGTATTATTATCACCGAGTAGATCATAGTGGTGAATTTCCAAAAAGATTTCCGGATTACACTTACTGTGAAGCCCCTGTTCATGAAAATGGCCAAGGATGTAAAATCATCCTCAACGATGACTATATGGATGGGTCTGCTTGTGGGATGGGGAAATCAAAATCAGCGTGGAAATCAATACGAGATGATCAATCTGTGCTCTATTTGTCATACAGAAGGACATTTACCAGAAAGACCACCATAGACTACAATCTCGAATCATATGAAACAATTCATGGAGGAATTATTTTTGATACAAGAACTCATCGAAGGGTTATTTCGCAGATTGAATCGATTGTACGAGTCAGGGGAATTCCTGATGTGATATTGTTAGATGAATGGCATGGCATTCTTCGTCAAATAATCTCATCAAATCGTGGGAAACAAATTTGGGAGACACTCACATGGTTAATTTCATCAGCAAAACGAGTCATTGTGTTAGATGCAGATGCCAACAATGATGATCTAGAATTGTTTAGAAAATATTTAAATCGTCCGGACATGAAATTCATCATCAACGAGTATAAACCAGATTGTGGTAAGAGGTTTATTGTAGAACAGTCTCATCGCGACAATTACATCAAATTGTTAGATACCCTACAACAAGGAAATCGTGTAGTAGTCTTCACACAAAACAAACGACACGGGAATTATTCTGTAGAAGCCCTTGCTAAATTGTTACAGCATTTAGGATACCGAGTGAAGTATTATCACGCTGATACTGATTCTGCAGAAAAAGAAAGAGATTTTGCTGATCCCGTTGAAGCGTTTAACAACACTGATGTTGTGATTTATAATTGCACCGTAGAAGCAGGAATATCAATCGTAGACGAACGATTTAAGTACATGACGGTGTTTTCTGAACAATTAGGATCTGTAGAAGCCACTAAACAAGCAATTCATCGTTTCAGAAACATTACTGAAATCCATTATTCGGCTACTAAACGAGTTTGCACTGAGTTACCACTCACACGTGATGACATTATTTCTGCCATTGAATCACATGAAAGAGATTTATCCTCTACGGAATTGTTATTTAGGACTCCAAATCTCAATGATGTGAATTCCAGTTACGGATACGCATTTATCAGCGCCATTATTGACGAAAATAATTCGAAGTGTTATTTCACAGGACGACTTGTTACAATGATGAAAAGAACCGGATATGAGGTCACGTGGGAATTGCCAGATGAATATGATGTGTGGTGTAAAAAAAATAAAACCAACAAAATCGATACCGCGGCAATGAACAATAATCCCGTCGTAGATGATTTTTTGAAATCTTCTATCGGAGAAAGAATTGATATCAGAATAATGTGTACCATCGATGATATGTCCGCGTTGAAAATAATACGCCCGGGTTATTTTCGAGATAAATTAATTTACGATGAATCAAGGCAGGATAAATACTTTTTACTTCCATTGGATTTAATGATGACTTTTACATTTCGCGGTGACGAAATAGTCCCAATCATTGACAACAATTCATCCAATCTTACAGTGTATTCATTAGTAAAGATAGTTGAAGAATTCCAAGAAGAATTTAACCGCCGGATCAATATTGTCGAATCGTCAAAAACCGTCAATCAGTTTGACAAGGAAATACTGAACACCGTTAAAAAATCTCCAGTGAAAATAAATTATCATGTATCAATGTTTCTTGATTTCGGGGATAAATTAATATTGGTAAATTTGTATACTAGAAAATATAAGGCATCGATGAGGTTCCCATAACACCAGTGACAAAGTCACCGTGGACGTCTTTCATGGGTGGGGAAAGTCACATGAAATATTTTTTTTGATCAATGACATGTCATAGATGATTTTTGATACGGTCATGGAAGTGTTATTTCATCGTGAGACAGCTTCGTTCATCGATGAGGGAAGTGTCCAAATTGTATATAAAAATAATTAATACTGTCACTTCCCTCATTCTATTTTTGATCAATCGGAATCATCATATCGAGAAAACCAACCATTAACGGTCCAAACATGGAATCGTAACATTGTAGTGTGTGTATCCGTTGCAGTAACATCTTTTCCAGCAAACCCTACATCGTCAACGGTTTCATTAATCCATGTAGGATCATCTATGAAGTCAGATTTCGGCCACTCAGGATAAAACAATGTGAGATTACATCTTCCGGCGTTTTTAATATCATCGGATTGTAATCTTCCACCGAATCCTTTGTAAATCAATTTGATTTTTTCGATGATATTTTTCACTGATAGTGTTTTATTTCTAAACCGCACATCCGGAAATATCTCATTGAAATGTTTTAATAACGCTTGATACTTATCGAGTTGGTCCGGGTTTTTTAACATGTGATTGATATTCTTGATTAATTCATTGCGGTTCACAGAAACACTTTTTACCGATAAATCATCCGGAACCACATCAGGGAGTTTTAATACTTCAAGAACATCTCTGACAATTTCGAGTTGTTGTCGTGGATTGATTTTATCAGATCTGCATGGTGTAGTTGTTATAGCATTTCCCTGATTGAATTTATCAACAAGGACTCGCTGGTATCTTTGTAATCGTGATACGTTTTTGTCGAGGTGTTCAATCGTGTTTGAGTCCAATTTTCCCACATCGGTTTGAAATACATGATTGAGATACATCAATTTCTTCGCGTAGGGTTCTAATCGTTGGTGAAAATCCTTTGGATTCTCAGAATCATATCGGTGATATTTTTGTTGTTCACTGATGGCTTTGCCATTAGTGATTTCATTGATGACAAAGTCATTACTGGTGATTTTATCACTAGCCGACGCAATTCTTTCTCCGATAGAAGATTTCAAAAAATCATCTACGACGGGATTATTGTTCATTGCCGCGGTATCGATTTTGTTGGTTTTATTTTTTTTACACCACACATCATATTCATCTGGCAATTCCCACGTGACCTCATATCCGGTTCTTTTCATCATTGTAACAAGTCGTCCTGTGAAATAACACTTCGAATTATTTTCGTCAATAATGGCGCTGATAAATGCGTATCCGTAACTGGAATTCACATCATTGAGATTTGGAGTCCTAAATAACAATTCCGTAGAGGATAAATCTCTTTCATGTGATTCAATGGCAGAAATAATGTCATCACGTGTGAGTGGTAACTCAGTGCAAACTCGTTTAGTAGCCGAATAATGGATTTCAGTAATGTTTCTGAAACGATGAATTGCTTGTTTAGTGGCTTCTACAGATCCTAATTGTTCAGAAAACACCGTCATGTACTTAAATCGTTCGTCTACGATTGATATTCCTGCTTCTACGGTGCAATTATAAATCACAACATCAGTGTTGTTAAACGCTTCAACGGGATCAGCAAAATCTCTTTCTTTTTCTGCAGAATCAGTATCAGCGTGATAATACTTCACTCGGTATCCTAAATGCTGTAACAATTTAGCAAGGGCTTCTACAGAATAATTCCCGTGTCGTTTGTTTTGTGTGAAGACTACTACACGATTTCCTTGTTGTAGGGTATCTAACAATTTGATGTAATTGTCGCGATGAGACTGTTCTACAATAAACCTCTTACCACAATCTGGTTTATACTCGTTGATGATGAATTTCATGTCCGGACGATTTAAATATTTTCTAAACAATTCTAGATCATCATTGTTGGCATCTGCATCTAACACAATGACTCGTTTTGCTGATGAAATTAACCATGTGAGTGTCTCCCAAATTTGTTTCCCACGATTTGATGAGATTATTTGACGAAGAATGCCATGCCATTCATCTAACAATAACACATCAGGAATTCCCCTGACTCGTACAATCGATTCAATCTGCGAAATAACCCTTCGATGAGTTCTTGTATCAAAAATAATTCCTCCATGAATTGTTTCATACGATTCGAGATTGTAGTCTATGGTGGTCTTTCTGGTAAATGTCCTTCTGTATGACAAATAGAGCACAGATTGATCATCTCGTATTGATTTCCACGCTGATTTTGATTTCCCCATCCCACAAGCAGACCCATCCATATAGTCATCGTTGAGGATGATTTTACATCCTTGGCCATTTTCATGAACAGGGGCTTCACAGTAAGTGTAATCCGGAAATCTTTTTGGAAATTCACCACTATGATCTACTCGGTGATAATGATACGATTTTAAGTATTTTTCGTAATCATCAACAATGCTATCATCAGTTCTGTCATTGATGGCTCTGCCATTAGTGATTCTATTACTGGTGATTTTATGTTTTGTGGTACGGAAACAACCTATCACAAATCGATCAGAATAAACTACAACAAATGCATCGATGGCTTTTCCTTCATTGTATCCAGTAAACTCATTAATGCCGTGTCTGCGTTGACAAATATTGCAATACGATCCAGCAACTCTTCCTAGTGAAATCATATTGCTGGTTTGATTTGTAATTCCAATGATTTGATCTGGTTGACCAGTTAACGCGATAGATATTTGATTGAAATCTTCGTTGGTCAAATCGTCATCAGTAACACCGAGGATAAAGTCATTGGTTTCATTGTCAGTGTGTTTTTCATAACAAGGCTGTATAGCAACAGGACAGGACAATAACAAACTAGTAGATCTAAAATCCGATAGATTTCCAGGATAAATCAATCGTTTATCAATACTATTTGGTTTTGCTGATCTTGTTCCTGGTAATTTGATGCTATGAAGTCCAGCCTGTGTATCAACATTCCATGATGGTCTGTCTGTGGCGATTTTTTTTAATAATTCTCGATGATCATCAAAATCTATCGGAATCGTTTTCAATAAAATGTGATAACCACCACTGGTTTCAAAAATCAAAACATCATTGACAGAGTCAACTAAGTCGTTGAAATACAATAACAATTCCTTCAACGACGGATTTTTAGAATCAATATCGATTGTGGGATATCTTAATCGCTCCCGAGGGATAATTTCATTCACCGCAGAACATCCTTGAAATTCTGTTATGTCGGGATCATTCACAAAAACGTAAAATTGTCCCCGTTGTTGAATTATTACACCATGGCGTAGATAACTATCTTCGGTGAGTAATTCAATGGCGGATTTTTTACTAGAAACATTCCATGACGGCGTTAAATGCCTTTTGTAGTATTCTTGAAGATCGTGATACGTTTGTGGTGTTTGAAAAAAATCATCATCACTATCGGAGTAATCACTAATCATTATTGATAATGATTTTTTAACGTCTAATTGAATGTTGATTAACGATTAATAATAATGGTTGAATTACAATCGCGTAATAAGTGTTCGTGGCTGTTTCAAGGATCTACACGACGCTGTGAAAAAAACAGTCTCGGGAAATTCTGTGGAGTACATAATTGTACTGCAAAACAAGGATGTCCCGAGGGACCAAAACCCTGTCTTGGTTGTGGAAAAGGCGTCAGAGGGAAATATCAGATTTGCAATGAGTGTGGCGGTCACAAATATCGTTCCGCAATAGAATATCTTCGAAGAAAGAATAAACCGATACCGACACCAGAAGAGTTTTTAAAGAATTTCCGTGAGAAGCATACACATGATGCTGTTGCGTCGACAGAAAAACAAAACTGAGAAAACTGAAACAAAAAAATCCTGCTAGGATCTTTTCCCGGGGGCGTCACAAAAACACTGACGTGATATATGTCACTCAACGCTACACTCAGGTTCCAAAAGTCATCAGAGATAACTGCAATATTCTTGCTGTATTCAACGGCGTTGATACACATACGCTACGAAATATTTGGCAGACATGGTGTTCTGATATGGACTTCAATCAATTTCGAGATTTCTTTAGTCATGCTCAGTCAACCCCGTACGGATTCGCAACAATAAATTTGCATGATCCTCGGACACGATATCGTATCGGACTGGATCAAATATTTGGTTAAAATCATTTATTATTTTTTGTTAACCCATAGCAGCAGAGAGGGTGGATGACCACATCGTTGCGAGTAAAATTGATTAAAAAATCGTAAAATCTCCGTTTTTGCAAAAATGGAGACTTTTTTTTTGGTTAAATGAGATTTTGTTGGAAGCCTTATTTTTTGTCTGAAAACGTAGTCTATAGGCCATATTTTGCTCGAAAACGTTATCTGTAAGCCTTATTTTTGCTCGAAAAGGGTGGTCTGTTCACCCTCTCTGCTGCTTATATATATATATATATATATATATATATATATATATATATATATATATATATATGTATATATATATATATAACAGCTTCCGATTTCACTTGAGCTTTTCCATTTACTCAAATCAAGCCTCTGCTATGGGCTAAATAAAATCTCTTAACCCAAAGTAGAAAAGGCACATAATGAGAATCTTTGAAGAGCTTTTGATCAATATATAGTATATAACTATTCAATGGCTTTACTGTCTGTGGAAGGAGCTAGGCAGGTTTTAAATTAGCCAAAATTTGGCTAAGGATTCCTGTTGCCATACTCAGTGAGGCTGTTACACAACTAATGTCCTTTTAGCCCAGTTTGGCTAATTCCTACAAAACTGTTCTTCACACTCTTAGGTTGAAACCAAATCTTGGCTAAATGAATGCTTAGCCAAATTTAGGCTAAGGATCCCTGTTGCCATACTCAATGAGGCTGGTACACAACTAATGTCCTTTTAGCCCAATTTGGCTAATTCCTACAAAGCTGTTGTTCACACTTTTAGGTTGAAACCAAATCTTGGCTAAATGAATGCTTAGCCAAAATTTGGCTAGTGTCTTTTAGTATAATCCCCATGTATGGTTGCAGAATCTAGGAAACTGATTAGCCATAATGTACATTTATGACCTCTAGGTAAAAACCCATGTTTTGGAGAAATATGTTTTGCAAATGGATGATCAGCCAGCATTTGGAAAAATTAAAATAAAAGCTTGGAAAATAGAAAAATAAAAAAATCTTTCCTTCTTTCATAACAAGTGTTTATGCAGTAGACTCATGCTGTATGGCACCCTTTTAATTGCAAATGGAGTAGCACTCAAAACCTAGTTTAGTGGCCACCTACTTCAAAACTCCATCCGTTCCTTGCTCTAGTTTCTATCAAGTTTGCCTGCAGATGTTGACCACCTGATCAATGACCACTGTTTTTCTCCCATGGATCCTTGTGTACTGTGCAAGTGATTATCTAAGCACGTTTTTTTCCCCATCATGGGACTAATCAGCCACACTTAATACAAAATATTTGCAATCTCAACTGCCTAACTGATTTCAACAACTGCCTATAATTACATGTATATGGTTCAGTTAATTGCAATCTTGCAATGTACTTTGTTTTCCTTATATGTTATCAATCCTTCTAAATATCTATCTTCTTATATGTAATTGACCAACTATTATCTCTGCTCTTTCTCTCTATCTGCTGCCATCCTCTCACATTTCCTCTCTCATTATATTGTTTCATGCCTATATCTTAAATCCTTGCACATTGCACTGATCCAGCATATAAGGTCATCTGTTGGGCTACTAATGTTACATGTAATTTAAAAATGTATATAACTGAGCATAGAACGTAGAATGTAACATTCAAATTTAATGAATGGAAGACTACCAAACCATCCCAGTGATTCTTATAAGGTTAGTATTTTTATATAAATTCATGAGGTAAATTATCTATTTTACCTCCATCCACCACCATTCCATTCTAATGTGTGTCAACCCTACTGTTGATAAATGTGTAATCAGAATAGTCTAGTAAATACACCTTTACTGAGCTGTCATCCCGAGGAAATGAATAGAGAATCAAAATAATAATACATCTACAGTAAAACCTGTATTGATACCACTGTTATGAGAGACCATAATTTCCATACACAGACTTATTGATTATGTAGGATTATGACCTGTTTTGAGAGACCATTTCTTTTGGCAGAAGGGGTGGTCTTTGAAAACATGTTTTACTGTACCACAATGCTTTTAAATACCCAAATTTGTAATGATAATATCACATGGCATTTAGAAATTCTTATTATAAATGTAAATTTAGAACTTTCTGAAATGTATTACCTATATCAATCTGTGCTTGGTCAAGTTTTGCCATAAAATGATGTCATGACATCACTTGTGGAACCTTAAAATTCAGTACGCTTTGGCCAATGTGTTTCCTGTATATATAAATCTTTGTAAGGAATAACTTAATTGGCTTTGACATTCAGTGAACCATAAACATTTTCAGCACAAAAACAAAGTTCAGCTAAAATATATAATCTCTTCAACCATCAAATTGTCTATGCAATAAGAATGTAAATGAATAAATGAAATGCTTGTAATTGGTACTATGTCTTTATTTGAATATTTCATAAAACGGGATAGGAAGCACATATTGGATTATGTTAATTAGGTCAGATAGAGTAATAAAAAGCATATTATCAAGTATATATCATGGTAATCCATTTATTTTTAAATCTGACATCATATAAGACAAGTGACTGAAGCTTTAAATATAACAGTAAACACAGACATAAGGTTTTTTGTTTCAAGTTCAAATACACATATTAATAATTGTGTAAAACTTTGCTCAGGCTCTGTATGTCTTTGAACTCTTCGCAGAGTCTTTTTTGAGTAATTTAGGTATGGTTGCCATCAACAATATCAACGATACCTTCAGACTTGAAATTCAATTCTAATGAGTCATCACCGACATCTACAGTTCCATTTGAAGGAGGAAATTCCTTGAAGTTTCCATTTTGTGCAATAACGTTTGCATTGATATACAACCTGCAGACATAATTATGATCAATGCTTCTGACAGCAGTTTTGCTTGATGAACAATGCAGGGTCTGTACATCAACTTCAAATGTTCTAAGAAACTTTGACTGAGCCGCATGCATGAAAACATTCTGCTCATTCTGAAAAACATAATCACATTGGAGATAATGAAAATCATAATCACATTGCAGATAATAAAAAACATGCTAAGCAATCATAACTTGATTTAAATGCCTTTCTTGGTATTTTGAAAGAAACTAAAATTACTACCAATGGAAAACATTATAAAGCTTTTCAGAGAAGCATTTACTGTAGTCAATACATCAATGAATTATAGTCTTCTATAAATGTGCATGAATATTCATGATAAATCTCATCTGACTAGAGTTAGAAGTCCTTCTATAGAAATGCTACCAAGGCTTCATGCAGAAAGGCAATGTAAAATGGTCTGAGAAAGAGACTTTTACTATTTTTGTCAATGTTGCTGAAAGGTTATATAGCGCAAACGTCACACAGAGCTGAATTTCCTTTTTTAAAATGTTATGTTACTTACAAAAGTACAGTGCACTCATTAAATATGGATAATATTAGTCAAAACTTAATATATGTTAGGGACAAACCAGTTAATCTTCAGGGATGGTTGTTGGAGGGGTGGGTGGGAACTAAAAAAATAAGTGAATAGGAATTCCAAAGAGTGTTTGCATGATTTTAATGCTTTACATATCTTTAATAATTGTTCAGTCATATCATTACGATGTCTGGTGTGTGACAGTTTATAGTGATTTCTATTATTGGGCCATCACACAAAAGACATGTGGCATGCTGTCCCACCCATTTACATTATCCTGACACCAGGCCAATGAATTCTAACACTAATGTCTTAATGCTGGGCAATAGCAATGCAGCTGTTAGTATCATTGTTATAAGTCTTTGGTATAACTCAGCCAGGGTTCAAAACCGCAACCTCCCACATCCAAGGCAGATGCTCTAACCACAAGGTCACTAGTTCATTGGAACTCCAATGCTAACAAGAATGTTAGCTTGTAACAAAGCATGTCGGATAAATGTGTTGAAAGTTTCATCGTGATTTTGTCACACAGGGGTCATCTCTGTACTAGAACTTTAATACAATTTTAATGCATGTGTGTGTGTGACAAACTGCATAATAACTTTAATAAGTTGACAAGATCAGACTGAAATAAAAGCCACAAATTGATTTTGAAAAATTTGGAACTTGTTTTCATGGCAACCTCAAAAATATTTATTAATGTTTATAAAGTTAAAAATATTAACAAAATATGGTACTCTTTTTGATGTACAGATGAGTTAAGCTATTGGTGGATGGAACCCTTTTTATATTCCAGACTTTTCAGTGGGTGTGATACTTATAGAGATCAGGTTTGGAAGACTCTAGAGTTCATTGTGACTACTTTCCTTTATAATTACAGAAATCAAATGTAAAGACACTGTATTTACTGATGAAAAAGCATATTGCCTTCAAAAATGTGCTCAGACTTTCACAGAAATATGTGACACTGTTGCAGTCCAACTGTTTGTAAAACAGCGTAGTACTCATGCATGATCTGTCCAAAGCAATTCCACTGTAAATCCAGCACCCCCAATACACTATAAAAAGATAAAGGCACATAGTAGCCAAATTATATTTTTTTTGTTTGTTTGCATACTGACAATGAAATCCACAAAAGCATATACACAAAGTATTCCATATTAACAATCCTTTATTATCCACTGAATTAGAAAAAAAAAATAACACGGGTATTATAAATGCTGCACAAAATCAAATTATGGCAACATGGAAAATGCATGTTAATACTGGTTTTCAATACAATTTTGACTGAGTCATATTTTTCTGCACATGTTCTCTATATATTCTCAGGAATCAATGACCTACTGATAAAAACACACTAAGTAGTTATTGAATTAACTACTTGCAGATTGCATTAATTACAGTTCAGTTTTGCTTGCCACACATTTTAGTTTCCAAAAATGCACACCTTGAAAACTATTATTACAGATCTTAATTGTATAAACTTTATTAATAAACTGATGTAAAATGGTCAGTTTGTGTCCATATACATTTGTGACAAAGCTTTCCCAGATTATAAGTGTATCCACCAGCAAGTCCACCATTAACTCTTATTCATTATTCTGTTTCCAACTAATACATCAATATAAAGGAAAACATTTTAAAAAAATATAAAAATTTGATCTCTATTTTTATTACTTAAATTTCATTATCTGTTATAAATAATCATTCTTCATTACAGGCATTTTTGCTGTCAGGTTACAAATAAAAATTATATCATGGATGAAATGTAAAAATGTATAATTCAATGGAATTTGGAGACATGCTAATGGCTCAACCAATGAAAAGAGGTGTGCAGCTTGTTCACATCAAGTATACAATATAATATACATGCACTGATCATGAATTGTCTAGTTCAAACTGTTTTAATGTATTGACCATTTTAAACAAGAGAGTTTGCAATGCACATGAGCAAAAGAGAATTTAATATGCTTTTGTTAATTACCTTTATACATGTTTCATCACTACCAAGTCCACATTCTTCAACTGTTCCAAACTTGTAATTTATATCTGGATCTGTAAGAAAAGATTTAATAGCATCTTCAATTCTAAACTTATACATACACTATCTGAAACCATCTTCTCTTAAATCACCCTCTCTTAATCTCTTTCATGCATATATTTAATGTGATAAATCAGGGGATTGACTGTTAAAACTAGAATATTGACAATTCTGCAAAGTCCAACTAAAATGAACATGATTTATTTTAAGTCAAATTTAAAACCAAAGACTTCTTTAACCTGACATGCATAACTTTTATATTTTTATGTTTGTCAAAATGTTCCTTGTACAGATCTGAATTCATAATTAATTGTGTTGTATGGTCACATTTGAGATGAGAAATTTGAATACACTATATTAGATTGATGTGAATGACGGATCAAGTGTTTGACAAACACATAATGTTGGCAACTGATAATCAATTATAGGATTTTTAAATCTTCTAATACTAGTATTAAATTAGTTTTGATTAGTGTTTCTATTTTTGTACATGTGTATAAAAAATTAATTATCTTATCAATGTAAACTTCAAAGGTGATCATGTTCACACAATATTTGGAGGGTGTGTGTGACCTGACTCTTTGGAAACTGTACCTAGTCACAGTCAGCAAGTGAACAGCAGCTTGATTCTCTATTGAACAGTGGTGTAATTAATTTCAGAGATTGGATTCTCAGTCACTACTCAGCAATGAATGAATTTGAATTCTGAATTTTTCTGGCTCACAAAATTGCATATTGGTGTAAAAATATATGATACATCTATATATATGAGATTTGGTCAAAAACTTCATAATATGGTTTGAAAAAGTATTCAGCAGAGATTAGAACTGCTGCATACAACCCATCAATAAATAATAACATAATATAATTCTTTCATTATAGCATGTCTGGATAGACATTTTGAATATTTTCTGTCATGGTAAAAATTAATCCCATTTCCAGTTAATCTGCAGTTTTAACAGCAATACATATCCATAGAAAAACTGTTTTTGGTCCACAAAATTCAATAACGTTACACAATATTTTTCTATCTCCCTTTCTAGAATCTGGAGAAGAAAAAAAACATTTTGGTAATATTGTCTGGTAAAATATAGAAATATACTTACATTTCACTTTTACATAAGTACCAATATCTTTGTCATTAAGATTTATGCAATCTTTCCTTGTCTGCTGATAGTCAAAGACCATGTGCTGAAGGAGAGCAGATCCTTATTGTAGATATAACAGCTATCAGACCCTACAAAAAATGAGATATTTTATGTGTCAATTAATAACAGCATTAGGAATGTTCCTTTCTCTTTACAGTACAATTATCATTATTATTATTATTATTATTATTAGTATTATTATTATTATTATTATTATTATTAGAAGAAGAAGAAGAAGAAGAAGAAGAAGAAGAAGAAGAAGAAGAAGCAGAAGAAAAAATGAATAAAAACATACTTAATACATAACCTTGTCAGTTTCTTGGAAAAAACCTGAACATTTTACTAACATATTGTGGATTTTAAATCAATTAGCAATGTATTTAAGGAGCTGAAACAGCTTATTACAGTGCAAAAAAATGCAGGCTGGTTGTTTGATTGTTGCATTGTTTCATTGTGTATCTATCCTGAACTAATTATTATTATTTACTGAAAATTAAAAGTTTCATTGAAATTTCAAAATGAAAGATCATGCTTTCTTTAATTTGCTTGTTTATATGACACAGTATACAGAAACAAATCTTTATTTTAAAATTGTTTCAGTTAGAAATATAGTTCAGTAATTTCTATTTTCCGTGTAAAGGCTTTTAATCATGAAGTGTCTCAATTGATATATTTTAAGAAATTCTGTTGTATATAGCATTCATTAAAAACAATATTAACTGTACTTACTCTCTCCTGTCACACTAGCCTCTACTGTTTCATGCCCCTTCTCTGTTTAATCTTCTTCATGAAAATCATAAACTGATGACATTCTTAAACTGTGTTACTTCCTGGCTAATAGTGTGCTACTACTGGCATTTCTAGGTGAGCATACAATATTTAACCTCTCAAAGACATGCCTTAGTCCAATATCTGTATAGAACTTCTGACTTTTGATCTTGGAGTTGGATCACATGGCTTATTAGTCTGGTCTTTGATATTAATGGTCATGAACTGGAGCTGTTGAAGCTATGCTGATTGGATTATCAGTGATGATTTGTTGGATGATGTCTTGCTTTGTGCAAGGTAAACAAATTATATAATATTGAAATGCCCATAGTCAAAGTGCTGATCTCACAATATGCACAAATTATAACCATGTACAAATCATTTTCTTTAAAATCCTTTAATTATAATGCACCATCAATCTAAAAAAATTGTATAGCTTATTCCACTTTCCTTTTCTTAACCAGCAATTTTTATAGATAGTGTAACATCAAGATCTTCCACCCAAACCCCATAATTATTTATTTCCACCTCCCTTACAACTCATTAGTTTCACCCTCTAGTTCTAACTTCTACTCCCTTGCCTAAAATAATTAATTTGTTTTCAATCATGGACACTTTGGTAATAAGCTGAATGCAACATGTATATATGTAATGAGTCTGCTAGCAATTGGAAATGGGATAGATTCAGCTATCACATTCTTTTCCCCATTCAACCAATTAATTTATTTTTATTAATGCTCCCTTTGGTAATACACTTAAGGCATACAAGTGAGATACCACAACATAATGGATCCTTTAACAAATGGGGGGGGGGGCAGATCTATCTACCTGATTTCCCCCCCCCCCATTATTATGAATTAGTTCCGTATACATAATCTATTTAGTATTAAACATATGGAAATACCATGCATGTAACAGGTCATACAATATATTGTGCATGGGGGTACATGATCAATTAGCTGATTATTTCTCCTAACTGCAATTAGTTTCTTTTCCTTTTCAGCATTTGATATATAATGCAGAAATATGTTTACTTTACAAAATCTCACATATGGATGATTTCAAATGAACCTTTACAGTTAAAAGACGTTACAATTTCGGACTAATAGATTTTTAACAGTCACTTGCATATGATAAGACACAACTGTTAAAAAATCTTCCTGGTTCTTCTTAGCAAACTTACAATGCATTGAAATGGGGACCATTCTGATGACCTAAGTGGTTAGAGCATCCACTTGTGATGTGGGAGGTTGTGGGTCAAACCCCAGCTGAGTTATATCAAAGATTTATACAAATGGTGCTAGCATCTGCCTCACTTGGTGCTCACCATTAAGAGGTTAGTTCTGAGAATGGTTGGCCTGGTGCCAGAATAATGTGACTGGGTGGGACATGATGTTACATGTCTGCAGGGCTATGCATGAGTGGTGTACATCACTTTAAACTAAATATAAAAATCCAAAATACACACACACACACACACACACACACACACACACACACATAGTCATTTACAAGGTTTTGAAAAAATATCTAGAGTGAGTGAAAGTGTCCAAGGAAAAATATGATGGGTACCTCAACAAATAATACTGGGTAACTCCTTTGGAATTGGATCAACAGATACTATACACATAAATGTCAGTAGAGATCAATGTTGTTGCACTTATAATCTTGGCATCTTCTGCCCACACATTATTTGTTTCCTTATTCCTGTCCTGTAAATACTTATTTACATTGTTTTTGTGGTAATTTGTAAGTGATTTAGTAATCATTGTGGAGCACATGTCTGACAATACTATTTCAGGAAATTTTGAAGCTGTCTTCGCTTGTAGCTTAAAACATACAATTACCCTCACTTCATATAATTTGCAGTGGATTAAAGAAGTGAGAAGAGAGAGATTAAGCAATAGAGAAAGACTGATACAGGAAGAAGAGCGTAAGACAGATGAGAGCCATAAAAACAGAGTGGAAGTGAGAGGAACACAAGAGGAAGACAGAAAAAAGAAACATAAGGACAAAGACGAGAGAGAGAGAGGAAGAAAGATACAAGAAGATAAAGAGAGAGATAAGATAAAGGGCAATTTTATGAAGGGAAGAGAGGCGTAAAGAGAGAGAGAGAGAGAGAGTGAGGGCGAGAGAAAGAGAGGGAGGGAGTGAGGGTGTCAGGGCTGATTAATTTCCTGTAGGAAGAAAATCACCTGGGTAAATTGTTACCAAGGAAATTGTTAGGAGGGGGGGTTTGGTCTTTATGACACAGGCAAGACTTATGGATAATGAACACCATCTTGTCATCCAACATATATAAAATCATGGATATTTTGAGACCTTTTTCAATAAAACCATAATGTTAAGGTGCCTAAACTGTCAAATCAAATATGGTTATCCTATTTTTAAAGCACCATTAGTGTCCCATTTTTATAGCATATTAGTACTACTTTTTTATCATTCTAAAATGTTGGGTGCAGTCAAATTTGGAGGCATGTCTTATAGTGTTACTTAACCATGGGATATTATGTGACACTGATTAAGTCCCCTCTGTGCAGACTATGATATCAAAAATCATTTCTGCTTCCACACATAAACTGTGCAATATGTTACCAATTAGAAAAATAAGTAACCCATCCAAGAATTGGGAAAAACATAATATTCCTTTGAATAATTATGTTGTTGATTGGGTTAACAAATCTTATCATAAGCGACTGAGAACAAATTGCAGATGATTAAATAAAAATTAAATGTGTTTAATGTTTCTAAAAATAGAAAATATAAAAGCTGAAATAATGTTCGAATATGAAAAATCTACAACTTTAAGACATATTGTTCTCTTTAGATTACTGTCTTTAAGACATTATTATCTCTCTATCCTATGGGCTTTGATGTAATTAATATAAAGATATTTATAGCAGTGCAAATATTGATAAACTTATCAATGTTTTATTAATTAATACACAATCAAAACCATGCCTATGTATGCCATCTTTTATTGTCCTATTTTATTGTCAATGAAATAATTATATGTACTAGAATTTATCATGTATATATATATATATATATATATATATATATATATATATATATATATATATATATATATATATATATATGACTTGTCTACTTTCATTCAGTAGACATTGTTTTCTTGTCTTTGTACTATTTTCCATGCAACGCCAGCAGTTGGTCGGATCCAACCCAGGACTTCTTCACAGTTAATTATAAATGTTCATAACTTTACAGAGAATAGTGTTAACATTAGTACATAGTATTATATTCTAATTCTGAACTCATTACAGAATATAAGCTATGAGAAAGAGAGAGAGAGCCAAAGAAAAGTAAATTTATTGTAAGAATTTCCACTTATATACATATATGTACCAATACATATATGCACATTAAGCATTCACTCATTACAAGTTTTATAAAGTAACTATGGTTGTTACTCGTTTCAAAGCAATTCAGTTCTGCTATTATTTTCAATACGTACTTTCCCTTAATAGCAATCTTTGAAAATTAAACAATTACCATTGTAATAAGAGTTTCTGACACTAGGAAGAAATCTAACCTTGCCCGCTTGATAGGTTTATTCTTTCTCCAAGTGGATCTTTTTGAATCTATATTATTTTCTCATCAGAAATAAATTTGAATACATTCATCATAAACATCAGTTAGGACAATTAATGTTCATAAGTTTGAATGTGTAATTTTGAACTGAAGTATCTAAAACTATATTGTTGCTGTTTGCATCTACTTTGCATCTGTGTATAGGCAACTTAAAGTTATTGCTCAATACAATAGCTTCCCCCCTTGAATCTGAATGCAAAAGAAATTATATATTGGTAACCCCAAGATGATCTAATATGTCTCCTGTCATTTAGTAAAATGTGTATCTTGCAATAGATATATTGAGTATTCCTCATTTTCTTCAGGTAATTCATTACATCTCCAACCCATAGCAATATGACAGGATAGGTTTTTCACAAGGCAGTTCTTTTATATAAATGTCTACATGGAACTGCACTAGAATATCTTCAGGACTTATTCAGGCCTTTTTCAAAAAAATACTAGTTGGGATCAATATCACATGGAAAACTTCTAGTACCAGAACCAAGAACAGAACAATTCAAAAAGAGTTTTCAATATTCTGGTACAGTTGTATGGAATAAGCTTCCACTACATGTAAAATCAGCTGAAAATATTAGAGTACTTAAAAAGAGATATCATGAGCATGCATGTGTTTATTATAGATGATGATCATACCTATATTTATAGGTATTTCCTTAATGACAGCTTCTGTGTAGACTGTGACACTAATTATTGTTTGTTTTGTTTTGTATGGTTTAACGCCATTTTTAAGCACAATATAGGCTATACATGGCGGCCAGTATTAATGGTGGAGGAAGAACCTGGAAACCCCCCGGAAAGAACCACCGACCCACGAGAAGCTACTGGCAATCTTACTGTCATAACTACATTAGCCGAATCTTAGACTTGAACACACACAGACAGAGGTGAGATGGCAGTGATCCATAACGGACAGCGCTTTAGACCACTAGGCCACTTGGGTCCCCTCACTAATTATTGCTATCTTCATATAATGTGCATTTTCATACTCTCCTTAAGAGGGCCTCAAAGGAGAATAGTCCTTTACTAATGAGTCCCCCTATATAAATAAAGCATTATTATTATTATTATTATTATTATTATTATTATTATTATTATTATTATTATTATTATTATTATTCATAGAGGCAATTCTCAATGAGTCATCCGCTGCCTTTATTATAAAATTCTTATATCTGATATTGATCATTACATTACTTCTAGGATTTGCTGAGATGTTCTATTTGATAGTGAACATTTTATTTTTAAGGCTTATGATATATATAAAAAAAAAAGTTCATATATTGTCGTTAAGAGAGAGAAAAATAAATAGACAGAGCAAAGGTCATTTCTGAAATAAAAAATAACACAAACAATCAAAGGGCATTCAATAAAGTTGATAGAAATAGAAATGCAAAAATGATTCAAGAAATAGTAAACCAAATATCCAGTCATTAAATAAGAGTATTTTGCAACTGTCATCCTTGTTGTTTTTACACAAAATTGGGTAACTTATCCTTTTCAAATTTAAGAACTTTGTTCTGTAGAATTTCTTTTTAGTTAAAATATCTTATGTACTTAAAATGATATGGCCTGTTAGTATACTTCATGTTGTTTACTTAATATTAGAGAAAAGTTTGTTGCTTTTGGCTTACCAATAGATATTCTTTTCAATGAAATGTTAGCCACATTACAGCAAAGTAGCTTCTATGCAAACAACTTCACCTAATATACATTACTCTCTCAAACGTACATAATAACTGGTGAGTTCTGCTTGAATGTGAAATTCAAATTCGTTTTTTTTTGTTGTTGCATCATGACATTTACAAATCTTTATACATTTTGACATAGTGAATTGAACTTTGAAATTTATTGAACAATTAATGAAAGTAATTTGTGAAGTTAATAATTATTCATTAATATGTGTGTTTTATCAGTATATATAATTTTTTATGTAGCAACACATCACTGAAAATGTATAAGAATGTGTGAATGAAAAAAATGTGAACAAAAGTAAACATATGATAACTGTTCCTTATATTTGTTGGTGTGTTTTGGAAAGGACCAAAATATTAAAATGAAAACTTCTTTTTAACAATGTTTGATAAATTAAAAAAACTTTAGAATTTTGAAATATATAACTGATGAAAATAAGAACATATCATGAAATATGCATCACTACACCAATTTTCACAAAACTATGTTAATGGGTCAAACATATTGAGGGCAAAATGTACAATAAGAAAGAATCACATATTGAATCATTTTGGGATTTTACTTCCCACAATTTGCTAAAGACAGACTCACAATTTCATTAATTGCACACTTGGAAAATCATTTGCATTCTGCATGTATTTCTATGTGAGACATTAAATTTATTATCTTGATTTAATCTACCCACCTACCTACATATCTATATACCTATCTTTTAAATAAGTAAAGGATGAGTATTATAATGTTTGTTATGACAGTATAATAATCCACCGTTTATTTATTACCTAAGTATCTAACCCACAGTGGCTCTTCAATAACTAGAAGGTACTTGGAACACAATAAATTTGGAACAAAATTGTACTGTTAGTTCATGTTGCCCAGTGCTAACAGTTGGACATGTAACAAGGGTCATCCTGATTATCACCATCTCTAATTCAAATTTCACAGCCATAATCACTTGGGAGAGCATGGTTAATTACACATTTGAATAATCTAATCATGATGGCAAGGCTTTATAGTCAAACAAGCCTTTGATAATGCCCTATGGACCACTTGCTTGCAGCTAACAGTATCTTACCAAAGTTATGGATCCTAGATTATTTCATTATTTGGATTTGGATTAGCTAAAAATTTCTACAATTTTTAAAATATAACTTTATATGCATGTCACAACAAAGTCAAGATATTAAAAGGGATTTTCATATATCCATATGATCAGGCAAAGCAGTACACTGACATAGTGAACTGAACTTAATTAATTGAAAAATTAATGAAAGTAATTTGTGAAGTTAATAATTATTCATTAATGTATGTGTTTTATCAGTATATATAATTCAATTATGTAGCTACAGATGTGATATTCACTGAAAAATGTATGAGAATGTGTGAATGAATAAAATATGAATGAAAGTAAACATATGATAACTGTTCCTTATATTTATTGGTGTGTTTTGGAAAAGACCAAAATATTAAAATGAAAACTTCTTTTTAACACCATTTGATCAATTAAAAAAACTTTAGAATTTTGAAATATATAACTGATGAAAATAAGAATATATCATGAAATATGCATCACTACACCAATTTTCACAAAACTATGTTAATGGGTCAAAAATATTGAGGGCAAAATGTACAATAAGAAAGAATCACACATTGAATCATTTTGGGATTTTACTTCCGACAATTTGCTAAAGACAGACACTCACAGTTTCATTAATTGCACATAAATGCCCAAAAGTTAACTTTGAAAATCATTTGCATTCTGCATGTATTTCTATGTGAGACATTAAGTTTGTTATCTTGATTTAATCTACCCACCTACCTACATATCTATCTACCTATTTTTTTTAAATAAGTAAAGATTGATAGTATAATAATCCACCATTTATTTATTACCTAAGTATCTAACCCACAGTGGCTCTTCAATAACTATTTTGAAGAGACTCAAAAAGTACTTGGAACACAATAAATTTGGAACAAAATTTTACTGTTAGTTCATGTAGCCCAGTGCTAACAGTTGGACATGCAACAAGGGTCATCCTGATTATCACCATCTCTAATTCAAATTTCACAACCAAAAATCACTTGGGAGAGCATGGTTAATTACACGTTTGAACAATCTAATCATGATGGCAAGGCTTTATAACCAAACAAGCCTTTGATGATGCCCTAACAGTCTCTTACCAAAGTTATGGATCCTAGATTATTTCATTATTTGGATTTGGTTTAGCTGAAAATTTCTACAATTTTTAAAATATAACTTTATATGCATGTCACAACAAAGTCAAGATATTAAAAGGGATTTTCATATATCCATATGATCGGGCAAAGCAGTACACTGACATAATCATTATTCATCAAATTTGAGCACAAGGGAAAAGATTAAATGTACAGATCTTGGTGCAAATTTTTGTATGCACATAACATTCACTACAATTCTCATTGGCTAATTTTTTGGTAGCTGAATGAGTAAATAAACTAACTGAATCTTGATTGAACAATATTTGAAAGGACTGTAGATGTATATTTTAATAATCTTGGCATGTAAATTCATGGAACAAATGTAATTTTAAAGTGGGTCTGATAATGTTATGAACTATATGTTAATAATCTACTTATCAAATGCATCATAGGCTTATTTTAATATTTACATGATAAGAAAATAAATTATCCTGTATGATAATTAGGCATTATGAAATTACCAGTAGAAGCACATGTAGCAATCAGATCAATTGGTTGAAAAATTACTTTGAAAAGTGTCTACAATCTGTAGTTAACTTCAACACCTGTTAGAGAAATATGTTATTATGTTTACACCCATGGCTGAGTATTCACTGCACTACTGTCTTCAATGCAATGTGTTGATAAATATTGATTGCAGATAAATTATAAATTAATTCCTTTTATAAATACACGTGTGACTTTATTTTTTTCTCAACTGCTCATCTCAACTATAACAATGCGAACACTATAAACTCAACATTGATACGGGTTGTGAAAAAAATTAGGTTGAAGTGTTCATATCATATAAACACCAGAACTTTATAACAGGGCACCTTACAAGTATATAAACAATACAAGGACCGAAGCTTTTTCACATCTGGGAAGATAGGTTGCTTGCTTTCCAGCTTAAAGTTCATAATTTAATAAAATAATTAAAAGTCCTTTTAAACAGTCAAGAGAGATATATAATTGACTCTGCTTTGCATAGAAGATGACAAAAACAAATGATAATAATGATAATAATAATGAGGACTTTGCATTATGCCTAGAAGCTCTAAGCACTTTACAACATATATAATGATATTACATTGTACTACAAAAAGCAAAACACCATGAAATTAGAAAATAAAAAAGCTCAAAATATTTGGAGGTGTGCTCTGATCGTTGTACTCTAAGCATGATTCAAGCATGCTTTGTTTTGAGCTTTTTAACATTTCTGGAGCAGATATTGAGATGAAACAGACATAATTGAGTTACAATAGTTGAGTCTTGAAAGTACTAATGAAGACAAGTGTTTTATTGGCATCAACTGAAAGATATTTGTGAATGGAGCTGATGCATCTCAGCTTATGATAACCAGCCTTTCCTATGTTCATGACATGTTGCTGCAGTGTGAGAGTAACTGACCAGAGTAACACCTAGGTTATGTACTGTCTTTTTGACATGCAGACTGTACATTGCTATAAAGACTGTTTGATTTCAGATGAGATACATGTTGGGTCAGAACAACTTTTTCTAAGATTTTTTTATATGAACAGGAGATTAGAAACTGGTCGGTAGTTCTTTAAAGCATTAATGTTGAATGTTAGTTTCTTCAGCAGAAGGTTTTTGGCAGTTTTGAAAAATAATGGGAATTTCTTTGATGAGAGAGAGGTTTTAATAACATCAGTTAGTAAAGGCAATATTGGATCGAAGCACTCAAGCAGCAGTGATGTTGGAATTAGATCAAGTTCACATGACTTTGGTGCACTCATCATCACAACTATCAGAAATTAATCCATGTGCTGCTAATGGTTGTCGCTGAAATACTGTAGTGGGATAATTTGGCTAAAAGGACTATGTTTGTGACATTCTTCTTGGCAGCTTCATAGATTAGCTTATGAAAGTGAGTCTGTTGGAAAGTTAAAGCCTCTCCACTTCACAGTGGTATTTTTAATGGTGCAAAGCTGGTCCCTAACACTGCTATACCATGGAGAACACTTTTGAATTGATACTCTGCACTTGATGGCTGAAATGGTTTCAAGCAATGAACACAGGCAGTTATCATGTTCTTCTACTGTAGGAGGTAAGCAAGTTGTTAGGTTCGCTTGGATGTCATGCATTAGTTTGGTTCTATTTATCATATCGAGGTGTCTTTCAATAGCAAGTAAAGGTGAAGGAACTGATACATTCAGATTGCATATAATGCAGTAGTTATCTGATGCAAGTTCGTGGGATACAAGGATGGACCACAGAATATTATAATCAGGTCTATGAAGACTTCAGTCTAAAATGTGACCATGTTTATTGGTGGGTTGGTTAACTGTTTAAGGTTGAAAACATGAATGGAAATAGGATCATGCTATTGTTAACTGTGTTGCCTCCAAATCTAAAGAGCAGCACATATATTTTTATTGTCTAGCAGCAGTTGTGTAAATTACATGATTACTAGTATTTTCATTTTTTTCAGTTTTGCTTATTTATAAAAAGACATCATGTCCAAGTTTTGAATGGGCTGTAATGAAAAAAAATCTGGAACAGTAAAACTATACTATTAAGATAATACTTGATCTACATTATTGTGATTACTATATAATATCTGAGGATATTCCATTAATGATAACTTAATTGATGATTAGTTTAACGTTATTCTCAGTGATAATTTCCCACATATATTCATGAACTTAGAAGTATTTATCTAAATTCATCATGAAAGACTCACAATACACAAATTTGATGGAAATAGGTGGAATATGATATATCTCTGTGTGTCTGGCTGGCTAGGATTAGTTGATAGTGGGTGCAATAATTTACTTTGCAAAATATTTAGAAAGCTGATCCTTTTTTCAAATGAAAAAAAGTAGAGACTTGAAATAAGGTTACTGAAATTTGCACCAGATTCTTTGGTGCCATATTGAAAACATTTCAAACACTTGGAATGACAGAAAATGCCATAACTTTTGGCTTTTCAGTCTACACAGAAGCTGTCATTAAGGATATGCCTATAAATATAGGTATGATCATCAGCATTTAAACATCTAACATTAATGAATTTTTATTATCATGGAGTTTGCATGCTCTACTATGATAGCTGGACAAGTAACACAATTCATAAAACCAAGTGCCTTCTTTTTGAGTCAGTGTATGGCTCTCTCCAGGCCATGCTTTTGGTGTAAAATTCCTTTGATCATGACAGGTTTTCATTGATCTTGCTGAGTGCTTAAAAGTTGCCTGCTGGGCAAGTAATAGCCTTGATAGAGGCAGAACTGGTAGAAGGCATTCAACCAGTTACCGCAGTATAAATAAAGTTAGTTTTCTTGCTACCAGAGAAGTTCAACTGATACCGGTATGTCCAAAGTGTGAAGAGAATGGACAAGGACTTATACAGAAAACTTCTTGGAAATGATTTCAACAAAGGTGTGTATAGATTTAAATTGCTAATTTGTAAACATTCTATAGGTTAATAAAACAAACAGAATATAAACAATAGTACATAGTTATATTATGTTAAATTATCTATTAGTATTAGGCACTTTTATTAAACTATTCAGGAATTTTCATTCCATTCAGTAAGCATAGCCCACATCTAATCAGAGCATACTCAGCATGAATTAGATTTGGCATAGTTTTCTAAATGTATGTTGTGAAGTTGACCCTATGAGCATGTATTACATTTTATCAAATTTAAATGTAAAATTTTCTAAAGATATTTTTAGCTTTAGCATTACATGCAAAAGATTTCAGACCAGTAGATTTACATATTTTGACTAAAGATATTCACTCCTAAACAAGTAGATTTTATTTTGTCTTCATAAACTTTATGTTGCAAGTACTGAAATGTTTTTATCGCGCTGTAATATTTTCTCTCTGCATACTATAATATAACAGCAAGTTTTGAACATAAATCAGATTCAGATTCTGATGGAAAATGCTATAACAAAAGGGAATTATTTATCTTTCAGTTCACTGCAAATTTTTAAAAAAAAATTCAATAGCATTTTTAGTTTCCATCAGAAGATTCCTGCCTGGTGACCACTGATGGAATTCATTTTGATTATTGAGCCTAACACTTACTGGCTATCAACAGTTCTCTGGTCCAGATTTCTACTTGAATAATCATTATGTATTTCTTTTAAAATAATAGAGAATATACTCTTGATATCAGCATTTTTATAAGTAAAATGCTATTGGCATAAATGCATTCAAATATTTAGTTATCATCAGCAGTAGGAAAAGAAAACTCAGAATGATAGTTGCGTAACTTTTAAAAGGTATGTTAGGTGAATTAAAGACTGCAGCAAGAACTAACAGATTGAGACTTAAATTTTTTATCTTGCAGATATCGGTCTCCCAGCAACAAGATTTGTACAGAAACGGTTGTCATCTTGTACATCTAATTTAGCTAAATTACAATTTGTATTTGTTACACAGCAAGAACAGCAACTACTACTACTACTACAGTAATTGCCACTTAGATTACAAACTTAAAGCATTTAAATAAAGCACTGAAATGGTATAGTGAAACATATTTTCATTTCAGTCATGCATTATTCACCTACTCCACCAAAATAACTTTGAGGCTAATTAGTTATGGATGTTTATATGCTTAATTATTTAAGTGCCCTGATTTTCCTGCATTAAAATCATTTTAGTATCATTCCTTAATTCTTCTAATTTTATTTGACTTTTTCAGTAAATCTTCTTTGAATCTTAATAAAGCTCTGTAGCTTAATTATATTAAAGGAAAAACAGAAAGATACAAATTATTAAGTAGTTTAAATATATGCATTAGTATGAAAACATCACAAAATTACTAGCGTCATCATATGCATAACATTAATGTTTGTTTTAAAATCTATCTGCATACTAAAATCTGAAGACAATTTCAAATGCCATCTGTTGCAGATTTCAATGTGAAAAGAAGAAGAGCTGCATTAGATTTAACTTTCATTGAAAAGGAAAAATCTGTGGCATGTGGGTGCAATAGTCATTGCAATGACAACTTTACAATGGAGGACATTTTAAGTCTGGCGACAAAAATTGCATATACTACCTGAATGAAGGACCTAAACGGATGACAGTACTCATTAACATCATCCGAGAATGTGCAATGACATAAACATACAAAAACACAGACTTTTAAGGTCAATGACAAGACTGTATGCAGGTATGTATGGAATATAAAGTCATATTTGTTATTTTCAGACACCTTCCTTGTACACAACAAGATTAGTGTTGTCATTGAAACTGTCATATCCATCAGCACCATTACAATAACACCATAAATCGGACAAATTTAAATCTGAAGGAATGTTATATGCATCAGAATTCAGATAAAAAGAGTTGTACACAATTTAAGCCATATTTAAATGTTAAATCAGTCCTTTAACATTTGAGACTTAGTTTATATCAAAATCTAGTTGTCAAAGATGCTCATCAGATTTTGGACAAATATAAATAAACATGTATGATTTTCGGTATGTGTTTATGACCAAACCATTTTTAATACAATTCAAATCAATTTTAAAAATATGAATTTACTTGAGTGGGGGAGGGAGATATAGAACACTTTTTTATGGATATGTAGATGGCCAAATTATATATATATATATATATATATATATATATATATATATATATATATATATATATATATATATATATATATAGTGTTCTTTTCTGGACAAACTGAAAAGTACATTTTCCAAACAAATATCTGTTCTCATGAAACACTACAGTCAAATGTAATGGGCAATCGTTCCAAAATAAACATGGTTTAGTACCTAAACATTTATCTCTGAAAGACATACATTGTTTTATGGATATTTTATAAGAAGCAAATAAATAGTTTGTTCAACTTCTCTTTTTAAATGAAATGTCATGTTAAACTTGAAAATACCAGTTATAAAAGCGCCTGAGTGAATACTTCATAATATTTCCTCTGAAGACTGTTACATTGAAACAATTATGTAATATTGATACAATACAGATACAATGAGTTAATGTTTCAAATAAAATGTGCCAGTAAACTTCTAATGGTTTATGATGAGTTAGAAAGTTGATTTAGCAAGAATTAATGAAAATTGAATGTGCAACTCTCAATTATATCTCACAGAATTAAGATACCTATTATGATATTTAAAAAGAAGAATCTGATTGTTAATTTTTCAACTAAATTGCAATGAAATTTTAACATTATTTATTATTTTTTATATTAATTTCTTCTATTATGACAGTAAAACAATCATTCAAAAGACTTGCTTAGTTTAGTTTAAAATAAATAAAATTCATTTAAAAATTACTGATCCAAATTTTTCAGGTATACATAACCTAACAAGTCTCAGGCAGACATGGAGCTGAATGAGCAGACAGAAGAAGATATGATGTTGGGAGACATGTTTTGTACCTTGCAGATGCAACTATCATTCAAATTGGTCAGGTCATAGAAGTTGCGCCAGCTGAGATTACAATTAGATTATACAGAACAAAGCAATTTAAGGTGTCACTGACATCATGTAAACAGCTGACAATATCAGTCAGCAATATTTTACCAGGGGAATTTGAACTTCCTGCTTCAAGAAAGGCATTAAAAGACTTATTGAAAAGAGATCTTTATGTTAAAGTAAAAGTTGTTACAATGTACACCATTTCAGTCATACGTTCTTTAATAATAATATTTTTTATATATTTAAACATTTGTTTTAATAGTTTGGTTTTCTCTAGATTTTCTACGTATCCATCTTCCTGTTGGTCCATCTCTCTGCTAAATACTTGATAAAGTTTGTAGGTTTTAAAATATTTGCCGAAATACTAGTTTGATTATATCAATTTCAATGACGAAAATCATTGGTGTGATAAAAATACAGTCATTTCATTCACTGATTTATTTCTAACCCAACTCTAACAAGTAAGGCCCTAGCACTGTCATTGTATGTAAGTTTTATGCTTAATGTACATTATGTACTAAAACTGTGCCATGTTAGAGTAACATGATCAGAACACACATCCCATTAATACTGGCCGCCATGTATAGCCTATATTGTGCTGAAAAAAATGGCGTTAAACCATAACAAAACAAAAAACAAATCTATAAAGCAAACCTCCCCACTGCTCTGTACCATAAAATGACTGCTTCATTTCACTGATGGTCTCCAGTCTAGCATTACCTATCTGGCCTCTCCCATATGTGAAAACCAGGAAGATACTTATGATCTTCTTCTGGCAATCATATACTCATTATTCCCACTATGAAAACGAAGTCATATGTACAACATTCATTTGCATACCAGGGCCGAACAACTTGGAATGAATTGCTAAATGAAATTAGACACAAAGACATTGTAATGCCTTTTAAGAGTCTCTTAAAACTCTGAAAAACATGTCAACTGCAAAAGCAAACTTAAAGACTTAATGTTGTTTCCTATCTTAAATATTTTCAGCATGTTTTTTTTTTTTGTTTTATAGTTTCATGTGTTTTTGTTTGTAGTCAAATCATTATAGATGTTGTAAAATGTTTAGAGCTTCTAAAGATTAGGTGCTATACAAAGTCCTCATCATTATTATTATTATTAGTAGTAGTAGTATTATTTATACTATGGGTGAGACTATTTCCCACCAACATCACTATTATGTACATAGAAAATAAACCACTTGTTAAATACATGTTAAAGGCAAATGTGTAGCATTCATTTAGCCAAGATTTGGTTTCAACCAAAGAGTGTGAAGAACAGCTTTGTAGGAATTAGCCAAATTGGGCTTAAAGGACATTAGTTGTGTACCAGCCTCACTGAGTATGGCAACAGGAATCCTTAGCCAAAGTTTGGCTAAGAATTCATTTAGTCAAGATTTGGTTTCAACCTAAGAGTGTGAAGAACAGCTTTGTAGGAATTAGCCAAATTGGGCTAAAAGGACATTAGTTGTGTACCAGCCTCACTGAGTATGGCAACAGGAATCCTTAGCCAAAGTTTGGCTAAGAATTCATTTAGCCAAGATTTGGTTTCAACCTAAGAGTGTGAAGAACAGCTTCGTAGGAATTAGCCAAATTGGGATAAAAGGACATTAGTTGTGTACCAGCCTCACTGAGTATGGCAACAGGAATCCTTAGCCAAAGTTTGGCTAATTTAAAACCTGCCTAGCTCCTTCCACAGACAGTAAAGCCATTGAATAGTTATATACTATATATTGATCAAAAGCTCTTCAAAGATTCTCATTATGTGCCTTTTCTACTTTGGGTTAAGAGATTTTAGCCCATAGCAGAGGCCTGATTTGAGTAAATGGAAAAGCTCAAGTGAAATCGGAAGCTGTTATATATGTATATATATATTGTGTTCTTGATTTTTGTCACTAACTGAGAGTGGAGTCTGGCCTAACTCATTTTTGCCCTTTTCTAAAAGTTGATTGCTTAAAATTTAAGTTCATGGCGTAAACATGCTTACAAATGAGATGAATTTTCCGTTTGAACTGATCCACATAGTAAATATTATATTGTGTCTTAGGTCATGTGAAACAAATATATACAGATTTTGTAACAAGTCTTTATTCCTGTTTCACATCAGTTTTGGGGACTATGTGATGAGAGGTTTTGCTTTGTTCAGATGTAATTTAAGAGGAATCATATACTTAAATTATTCATTGGAATTACAAAATGCTTGTCGAGCGTTTGGACTTCTTGTGAATTCATGTAAGGACATGAATTATGTCATTGTGATACATCAAGACAATTGTTACATCAGGGCATTTAAAAGTACTGGAGCACCAGCATTTTGAAGATTTGTTTGAATTGATTCGGAATATTCTATACTTTGGACTTGTGATAGAACATTTAGGACTATTGGGGATTTAGTTCAGTAAGTATCTGCTGAATGTTGAAGGGAAATATATTGTTTAATTTTACTAAACATTTTCGTTTCGCTTCTTTCTGTTGCTTAGTCACTAGGACATAAAATGGCGACACTACACCCAATATTTATGCTTCTCCTCATCGTCCTGTTTATCCCATCGATACTTTTGTATATACTGTGTTGCTATCACTACTACCACTACTACTACTACTACTACTACTACTACTACTACTACTACTACTACTACTACATCATCTTCAACTGCTACTATAAACTAATACTAGCAGCAGCAACAACTACAACCAAAAAAAGTCGGAAGATATAAGAAAACATTAAAATGAATTTCTTCAATCACTCATTCATATAAGAGACATTACATAAGGGGAATATGTCAAAAGTCAAGACAAAGCTTCAAATGTCCTTTAATACCTATCAAAAATGTAACTTAGTCAACAGGTATACTCGTACAAATAAGAGTATATATACCTGACAAGGCATACGTATGACACCAGCGATATAATAATAAAGATAAAAAATCTAGTTACAGTTCAACATTAATCGCGGCACGAGAGTCAAGCTCAAATCAAAGACCGATCAGGCATGAAATATATTATTTATCTCATGCAAATTAATAACAAGACAAACTATTTATTTCAGGAATCAAGTAATAAAATAGGTGACACACTAAAATTAATGATATGTTCGGTAGTTTTCTTACACAACTAAAACTAATGATGTCAAGACTGGACTACTGTAACTAGTTTTGTCTGGTTCGTCTCTATATCTATTTCACTGTGTTGTTGTGTCTAATTTCAAAGAGCAATTCGTTGCAAGTGCTGGACCCTGATATGCAAAAAAAAAACGTTGTCCATATGACTTCGTTTTTATAGTGGGAATAATGAATATACGATTGTCAGAAGAGGAGCGTAAGTATCTTACTGGTGTAAACACATGGGTGAGGCCAGAGAGCTATGTTGGACTGGAGTCTGTCATTGAAACGGATCACCGATAACAAATTTTGTGTGTGATTCTGGATTGACTGGATAGCCAATATAGGATACAGAGCAGCGATAGATGTGCTGTCATCGTTGTACTCTAAAGATGATCAGAGCAGGTGTTTTGAAAATTTTGAAATTTCTGGAGAAGATATTGAGACAAACCAGACAGAATTGAGTTACAGTAGTCCAGTCTTGGAAGTATTAATGAACATACAATTGTTTAAGTGGCATCAACTGAATGATATTTGCGAATGGAACTGATGCGTCTCAGCTCAAGATATGCAGCCTTGCGTATGTTCATGACACGTTGGTGCAATCTGAGTGTACTAGACGTCTAGGTTTCGTACTGACTGTGTGAATTTAATGTTGGCATCGCTGATATTTATTCTTTGAAGTAAAGAATGAATTAGAAATTATTTGTGTTTTGATCAGAATAGCCTCAGTTTTATCATCAGTCGTCTGCAGCTAGTTACATGTTATCCATGACTGAACCTCTCTGCTCCTTAGATGGTATCAGCACATTCACTTGGGTGGCTTGATTTATATATTTAATGAGGGTCAATTATAGGAAAAACGTGTTGTCTGGCCATCATAGAAGTGGAGCAAGACAGCTGAGAATGTCTTTAATTGTTCTCGTTTATTAAACGAGTAAATGAAAAAACATCCGAAATCTTGCTATGTTTTATAGACACTAACAGCGGTGTATTTGAATGATGATATACGTAAGATTTGCAGTACAACATGGCGGTTGTGTCGCAGAAATGTTTTATCCCCCTCCAAGGTGTTGTACCAGGGCATTTGTGTTTATCTGCTTGGAGTTCCGGTAGTTTTAGTTCTTTAATTAATTTGTGAATTTTTTGTCCACAGGTGGTTTGGGGGACCAGTTTCCCGTGGAAGTTGATGTTTTTTTATATTTTTCCTGATGGGGTGGCATGGTCTGTTGACTGATACCCGTGCGGCGTATCTTAGTATGTTTACCTTCCTTCTCAGTTGTAGTGGGGGCTCCCTTGTGAGTATTTGTAGTTCTTCGAGGGAGGATTGGTTAAGAGCACCAGAGCAGATGATTAGGGCCTTTTATTGTATGGAGTTGAATTTTGCTATGGTCGTTGGGCAAGTTGACACATATACTTGTCATCCCTAATCAATTTTCGATCTTATTAGGGATTTGTAAAGTGTCATCAGTGTTTCCTGGTAGGCTTCCCATGTGGTTCCTTTAATGTTTCAAAGGAGATTAAGATCGATTTTGCACTTTATGGTGAGATCTCTAATGTGGTGTTTCTAGGTTAGATTTTCATCTAGGTGCACATCCTGGAATTTTGTTACCTGAAAGAACATTATTAATTTATTTTGGATGTGTAGTTTTGGGTATTCTATGTGAATTTGTCTGCGTGGTGAGAACATGATGGCTTTTGTCTTGGTGTTTGAAATTGTGAAACCCCATGTTTCCGCCTATCGACCTATTAGGTTTAAGTTGTCCTTGAGGTGCTGTATGACGTTTTAGTTTTCTGGGTTGCCTGCTTTATATAACCCGCTATCATCAGCAAATTGTGATAAGTCGACTTCATTGGTTGTGATGACACTGTTTAGATCATTAATCATGATGTAAAATAGAGTAGGACTGAGTACACTGCCTTGTGGTGTACCGCTTTCCATTTGGAATGCGTCTGATAGCTGATCCCCTACTTTTGTTACAATCTTCCGATCGGTGAGGAAATCTGACATCCAGTTTTGCATGCGGCCAGTTATTTTGTATGTGTTGAGTTTTACGATACGTCCTTTTTGTCCTAACTAGGTCTAATGCTTTTTCTAGGTCTAGGAATACTGCTGTGAGGTGGCGGTCGCATTTGCGTTTTGAGTTAAACGCGAGTTTGATGCTTGCTTCTAGTGCGTTTATCGCATATTAATTCGTGTGGACGTAGCACCATTTCGTTCCCACGATCAATTAAATCGTCTGCCTTTGGGTACTAATCAGACGCGCATGCCCGCATGGGCGAAAGCGTCTTTAATTTAAATTCGTCGTCGCCAATGTGCAGATTCTCCTGACATGACTTCCTCCAATCAAAGGTTTTTCACTATGAAATTTACAGGATGTTAGTTTCTAAATAGCATAGTAAGCATCAATTAAAAACTATTGCAAGCACCTATTTATTAGTTTAATATTAACTAATAGTATTTTGAACTAATATATGTCAATTACGTACCTACTTTCACTAAAACACATAGGTAGTAAGGTAATATGAATTAATAATATTTAAACTAAGATATGTTAATTATATACCGTCTTTCCAGATAATTTCCTTCAGTGTTATCGTAAAATGATGTATATTCGTTACAAAAGTATTTCATCTGTGTAGTAAGCATCACAAATTTGACCTAGTTTATATATTGCTTTTTGTAGAATTAGAAGAAAATATTACTTTTTATAAACGTTATGCCTTGTATTATTTTCTTTCTATTTCCTGTTATTTAAAAATATAATAGTTAATAAAATATTTTTTCATATAATCTTACTCTGTCTTTGCATTTATATATCGTATACTAAAGAATAAACAAACACACACACACACACACACACACACACACACACACACACCAGATCAATCATACCTACCTACCTCAATATCATAACTTCCTCCGAAACCAATTATTGCAAATGCCACGAGGTTATTATAATAAGTAAATTAAAAAGAAGTGGAGTGGAGTGGGGGCTACAATCACCAATCTTATAACAAATCAGTTACATGTGTTAACGTTAGGCCCGATAACTCTTGTAAACAGTCTCTAGTTCTGTTATATCTTTACAGTTCTATTTAATAGACGTGGGCACCTATATCAACAAAAAAATATTATATTTGGTCTCAGAGCAGTATATTTCCTGGTTTGTTAATTTATTTGAAGGAAAAGAGACAAAGACAGCGATGTGCTGTCCTTCTTGTCTTCGAGTGGTTGAAGTTCTTTGGTTTGTATCTCTTTGTAATTAAGCTAGCGACTTCCAGGAACGCGTCAATCAATATTGTGGGATGGAGACCATAAAACTTTTAAAAACTGATTTATAGAAACCGCATGATCTGATATGATGTTCGAACGTTTGAAAACCATTGATGCTTTTCAAAGTGTGTGCTAGAACCACATGACATCACTCAAACAAATCTCACACTCAAAACCAGACTTTACTAAAAGTGCCGACTTCTGATTGGACAACAATTCCAATGCATCCAGCCAGTAGTTTTCACTGCTTGAGAGTTTCGAAATCTTGGGCTAAATGTTTGGTTAGCTAGATAAAAGATAATAATATATTTAGCGGTGACATTTTCGATGTGGGCTGTTATATAATCCATCTGTCGTGTTCACTTTTGAAACTCAGCTAATATCTATGAACCTTTTGGATATGGGGATTATATAAGGCGTTCTGAAACTTTTTTCACATCTTCAACGCCTCTTTCAACCTGTAAAAAGTGTAATAACAATCGTTAAACAAAATAATGTTGTATACCTAATCAGCAATTGCACACGTAGCAATCTAGACACGTGCAAAAGTATGCACGAAAACTACCTATTTGTAAAATTCATGCATTGCTTATGTTCTCTCTCTGTCTCTCTCTGTCTCTGTCTCTCTCACTCTCTCTGTCTCTGTCTGGCTCTCAGTCACACACACACACACACACACACACACACACACACACGCACACACGTTTTCGGATATGAAGTGGAAACATTCAAATTGTTTAGTGGAAATGGGCACTTTACAATATTTCATCATACATTATATTTATGTTTTTGAATTGGACACGAATTAAATAATTTTTTTATATTTGTTCTCAAGGGAGGGTACGTTATTGCAGCTAAATGTGATCGGAAATGAACGAAGAAAATAGGGACAAAGACATGAACAACTGGAGACTTTGACAGAATAGTCTCAACTGAGTACCTACTAGCAGGACACCATATTGGTAACCGTTCATATCACTACTTTCAAATGGCCATTCGTTAAATAATATTATATACAGTTCTGAGTAAGAGAAAAATAAATTAAAGGCAAACTTGTGCGAGCATGAGTATGCAGGTGTCATGCTACCATGTGAAATGGGTGACTAAGTTTCTTAAAATATTTGAACTTTGCCCTTTTCTATTGAAAATCCATAAATGACTTTTCGCTGTGATGTTTCATCTGTACATTGAGTGGCCATAGATTTTTACTTTTGAGATACTCCCTCAACCTGTCCAGGTAGTTCCAGCATAGTTTCAATATTTAAACATATTGCATACATCAAATAGCTGGTGTTCATATTAGTTGTGCCGACAATATAACTTGTGCATATTCACTTGTGTTTTAAAAGCTGATTGACCATAAACACTTTCCCGTGCAAGTTATCATTGTTCAATTTCCATAAATTATTTTTGATGATTCAAACAATTTTTGTTTCCAAACTTAATCATCTGTAAATAAATAACAATTTGTGTTTTACAACTAGAAAAGGGCTGTTTTATTGTCTGGAGTGATATTCACTGATGTGTTTGCTTTTTATTCTTCATAAAGACAGTTTGAAACAGTAAATGAGCCTATATCATGGTAATAATAGCAGACATTGCTATATCATGTCTCCAGGAAGTACTTCTTGATACGATTGTCTTGGGTTTTTAACTTAATGGGCAGATAAATGTAGGAAAATATATGATTCAAAGCTCTCGGAAATGCTTAATCACGCGTATTTGGACGCAAATTTTTTATCTGGGACGATGAAACGCACTTATACAGGAGTCCGCCGTACGCACCAATTCGCTGGATGGCAAATTCAAGGGCTTGCTAGTCCAGCTTCAACCACCTGTTGAATGGGACAATATGTTGATCTATTGATCATTTTAGCTGTGCTGATATTTACATACAGAAAAGTCATTGGATGAGAGACCCACAGATGTACATGTTATCATTGTAAGAGACATCTGAAGAACATGACATACAAGCTTGTCAGCAAGTTCAAAGACTTGACTAGCTTCAGAGTGGTGAGAAAATATGCTGATATTTACAATGATTGATTTCAGAGGCAGAATGACCCATTAATGTACTTAAATGTGTATACGACTTTAGCTTTCAGTATTATGTTAATTTCCATGTGTAGCCAGCTAAGTAGTGCTTGTGACCTCAAAAGCAGGCGATGCTGAGAGTTAGACAAAATGCTGTTTGCAAGTTTAGATAAGAATTTTGTGGTTAAATGGCAAATTGACAATGAAATTCAACAGAGTGCTCGAAGTTACTTGAACTGACATTTCACGTGGAACACTATATGTGTGATGCTTAACTTGGAATAAGACCTTTTACTTTGCCTGACATAATTCACTCTCAATCTAATGGACAAAAAAAGGGCTACATGTTAGTGCTGTAAAGAAGTTAGAAAATTAAACTTGATGGCAATCTCTGAAGTTGCTAGAATTGACATATCACGTAGAACACTATATGTGTGATGCCTAACATAGTGCTTGGAATAAGACATTTACTTGGCCTGACATAATTCACTTTTACTCTAATGGACAAACAAGGGCTACATGTTAGTGCTGTAAAGAAGTTAGAAAATTAATCTTGATAGCATCCTCTGTTTCTAGTGATTTGGAAATATAGTCATTTTATGTATACCCAATTTGCTTCTGATAGAGGACTGCAAGTTCTGCTGGTTGGACTCCTTTTCCCCTCGAAATAAGAATCCTGAACTCGTCGTTTTAAAATTGTAACAAGACCTCGTAATTCAGAGAAGGTAAATTTCTAAATGTTATATGTCATAAAAGATTCAGTATAAAATATAATTATGTAGATCAGAACTATATGGAACAATGCAACTTTTGGAACTCAAAAAGTGCTCTTAGTTCAAGAGTGTTTTCTGACATCATTCACAATACGTGAGATAAAGCAGTGAAGCAAATAATACACTGTATTTAATAAATGATGTTGCTAAAATATATAGAGATATACAAAACCATAAATTTGATATCATATCAGCAGAGTGTCGTAACAAGGCTAGAAAGTGAGTAGTTATATTAAGAAAGCCCCTCTTTCTAAAACTAAAGCTATCCATATGTCATGTGTAGTGCCATATTCTTGGCTGTGTACGTTTGGTTGGAAAGAATTGTCTAGTTCATTCTTTTATCGACTTCCATGCTTCATCATGCCATCATTGAATAGTTGCAGTAATGTTTTATCTTATCATTAACAATGAAGTCATGACAAGCACTATGCTGATGACGATGGTGTGAAGGCACTTTTCAAAGAGCGAACAAGCACCACAAACCGTTTATCATTTACTTGTGTCGGTTATGGAACGGTTCACGAATAATAAGATCAAACATTATATTTAGGGACCCTAATGGTCAAGTGGTCTAAGGCTATCACATTTACATATCATTGACATCTCACTTCTGTCCTCGTGGGATTGAAATGCCACCACGGCCAACGAGTGTATGTGAGCAAAGCTTGCCAACAGCTTCCCGCTGATCGTTGATTGCTTCCGGGTTCTTTTTAACCAAACAATACTGGCCGCCATGAACAACCCATCACGTGCTAACAACATTGCATTTATATAATCTCCAAGCTCTTCTTGGACTGAATTATTACTCCTTGAAAATGTAATACTTAGAGTATTTATTTGTTGTATTTGACGTGTGGAAATTGTGATTTAAAATGTCGAATAAATTTAAAACTACTCTCCGTAACACAATTCACTTTTCCCTAACTGTCAATAACAACCCTTGAGAAATCTGAATTCCTTGGCCCAAATCACATAGAAAATGTAACTCCTTATGTGGTTTGCTATCGCTCATTAATGATATTAAAGGTACGAAGTACTGATCTTAAACGGTTTGTGACATGCCTGCAACTTTAAGTGACACATCAGATTTGAAGTAGTCAAGCACACTTGTGCGAGTCTAGGTCACAACTATTCCAATCCAACTCTTGATCCTTTTACAAGCCACAGGGGCAGTTAGTACTTTCCTGAAGAAAAAATAATTCCGCTAATTTGGCGTTCTGATCTTAATTTTATTAATTTTATTAAGGACTGGATCGAGAATATATGTCTAACTATCGTTGTAGATACTCAAGTAAAGTAGTCAAAATCTTACTGAGACAACGAAAATCCATGTTTACTGAGTTCCAGCAAAAACAGCTTACTGCTCAGTGTAATAATGCATGACTGGATTATTCAGTGTATAAATAAACGTACCTACTAATGTATGTATTAGGATCTGCCTATCTGTATGGAAGGAAGTGAAAATGTGCGTCAGTATGTACGTATGCAGGCGATAGGAGTATTTATTTGGTATGACTCGGCCGGGCGGAAGCTCTAACCACTAAGCCACCGGAGCGGTCAAAGTGCATTGACTAAAGATATGTCACGCTTGTAACGCGCAACCTTTCGATGCAGTGATGTTAGCTTGATATGGGGGACAATATGACAGGCATTATTGTACCCATCCATCATAGGCAATGGCTGAATATACGCAGGCTTCTGTCTGTAACAAGATAACCGGGTAGGATTTTCGGATCACAACATAACACCTTTGACGATGATGTAAATACAAAGTTTAATGAATGTCTTGAATGAGCAATTCAGTTAGGAATGTGTGTGTATATATTTAATCCAAATACTAGAGTACTAACAATAACGCACAAATGTAATAAAGAAAATACAAAAACATTACTCTATAAAGACAGACACGAGGCGTGAATGGTTCACAGTGACAAAACAATGGAAAGACGGATATAGTTTACTCAGCTAGCAAACAATGTAGAATTTTACTCATGTGGTAAAAAGAATTCTCTCAGAGTGAAATTATGCAAATAAGAAAACACATATATAACTTATCTTTACAGTCCAAAAGATACAATGGTTTATTCAAACCCCAATATTTAGCCCACGGCTACAATATTACATGCAAGGAGGCATACACTCCGTTGTAAAAACGCTTTATTTCAGCTCCACGGTTGCTAAAGTTGAGCTTTACATCTGCTACAAATCCTGTGGTTGGCTTTACAGCTTGCACCACGTAGACCTCGATTCCTCATGTACTTGGAACGTTCGGGTCCCTCTAGTCACTTTGGACACCACCGGACACTCCAGATATTGGACATCACCGGATACTGTACATTCGCCACACTCGAAATTGTGGACAGCTCTACAGCTGGGACACTCCAGAGACTGGACATTCCAGACAATGGACAACACCGGACACTGTACATTTCCAGAGACTGGGTAGCTGTAAACATATCCAATACCGTGTACTATACATGTGGCACGGGCATAAAAACGTAATAACATACACGGTAAGTTATACAGGTTATTTTACTGGCACAATAATTACAAAACAATAAGTTCAGAAATAAACCTAACCCTGTTTGGTAGTAATCCTAATGTGCTAAACATTAATTAAAAATGTAGCTTTATGTTACTAATATAAATCTTTCGCTAAGTCGTAAGGAAGAATATAAACGTGTGCATCATATTGCGTAAACCAAAGCTACAAATCATATAGGATTTTACGTGGTACTACAATAGTGTTATCGAATATACGAGAAATTATTTAAAATTACATATCTCTATAGCTGGAGATGTGCGAGTCCTTAAAGTAGAATGCCGACTGACAAGACGTTTCGTAATGTAATGAGCTTTATATGCCATGAGGTATTCATGCACAGATAGTGTCTGTGCAACGAGTCATTGGGTTCATCTCATCAAAGGCACTTCGCACGTGCGTCATAGGATGAACCGAACTCACGATTTTGAAATGTGACACAATATACATCATATTGGGTATCGTTGTATGCCAAGAACGAATCTCTACTACATGAATATAATACATAACTGCAAAGGGTTTATACGATTCCGTGACACTGACTGCAAACATGAAGTTAAATGGAACATCCCATTAACGTTACCCAGACCAATTGTACGTAATTGTATACTATTATACTAGATCACAGCATTGAATTTATTTCTTCTTAATATTATGTAAATGGTACCCATCAAGGCCTAACATTATATTATATTGCTACTCATCAAGGCTTAGTATTAGAAAGAAGTGTTATTCATCAAGGCCCATTATTGAATGATGCAATTACTCATCAAGGCTTAGAACTGGCTGGATAATAGTGGTATTCATCTAGGCCTCTCATTGAATGATAATGCTACCAATCTAGGACTAACATTGAATAATAGTTGTATTCACCAAGGCCTAACATTGAATAATAGTAGTATTCATGAAGGCCTAACGTTGAATGATAATGCTACTCATTAAGGCCCATCATTGTATGATAATGCTACTCATCGTGGACGAACATTTAATAAAAATGCTACTCACCAAGGCTTAGGATTGGATAATAGTGGTATTCACCAAGGCCTAACGTTCAATGATAATGCTACTCATAAAGGCTTAGGACTGGATAATAGTTGTATTCATCAAGGCCTATCGTTGAATGATAATGCTTTTCATCAAAGCTTAGGACTGGATAATAGTTGTATGCATCAAAGGCTAAGGATGAATGATAATGCTACTCATCAAGGCTTAGGATTGGATAATAGTGGTATTCACCAAGGCCTAACGTTTAATGATAATGCTACTCAGCAAGGCTTATGATTGAATAATAGTTGTATTCATCAAGTCCTAACATTGAATTATAATGCTACGCACCAAGGCTTCAGATTGGATAATAGTGGTATTCTTCTATGCCTAACATTGAATGATAATGGTGCTCATCTAGACTACTTATTAGATGAAAATTCTAGGACGCACATACATTTTAATCGACCAGTCGTTATATTGGTTGAACTAAAGTGAGTTTGTTTGTGGTTACAGTTATGAATGTTCCCTGAGAATAATCTAGTTTAGCTTGGTCATCCCTCTGCCAAAAGTGTAATTCGCTATGTCATGTCAAATGTAAATGCTATTATTGAATTTTCCAACTTCTGTAGAGGGTTGGGACACGTTTATAAATTCAACCACAACAAAAGAAGACAACAAAAGTATATTCGTAAAGATAATTGTATTGAAATAACGCTTGTACATTGTCGTCTTAATCGTTTTGCCTCCATTGTCAATACATGTTATAGGGATTAGAAAATATTATACATTGTAACAATTTTAAGAAAGCCCCCTAAATAAAATGTTCTATATTGTTAAGTTTTGTAGTCAACTCATCTGCAGAGCATTTGTTTCAAGAGAACACAATCTTACTGGTATCACTGGACAAATCACAATTTTTAGATACACCTTATTTTATTACCCTTTGGTCAGTTTATAATTGTGTCGCGATAGAGTAAGATAGTTGCCACTTTGGTTTCTTTAAATATAACATGTTATCGACCAACACAACCATTACCTGAAACTTTTAGTTTGATGATGTAGAGAAGATGTGTAGACAGTGATTGATGAGATCTCTGATAATTGAGTAATAAGTACTTGTATTTATTTATATCTTTGCAATGGCAAAACATAATCCATAAAGTGACAAAAATAATGGTATAACTTAATGCACCCCAACCCACCCCCGTATTTGTATGTTTTGGGAGAGGTCAAATATAAGTAGAGATGCTTAATGTGTTGTATGACACTGACCGCATGCAAGCCAAGTACGAGTAAACAAACTATTTCAGGTACATGTTTTTCCCTCTTGCCAGCTGTTCTTATCAAATTTATTGTAGTTTTTTAAAAATATTTTAATAACTACATTGTCCATTCTAAAACACGAACACGCATCCACGAGCAACACTGAGGCCAGTTTGGATTTACCCCTTTTAAAACTCTATACAGAAGTAATGAAGAACAAATGTTACATTGAACCGCTCAATGTAGTGACGTCATTTTGAGATACATACGCATTTTAGTTTGCAGCTAAACGACAAACGTAAAGTGAATTTCGGTGGTGTTGGTAGACCAACTCATAAAACTCATAACATTTCTAAGTCAAATAATTTCTAATGTTTGCATTTTCCTCCCAAAAACAATATTATAGCTTAGTCGATAGCCTGATCTCTCTCCTGCTTTAAAACACTACGAACACATAAATAATGAAGATCGAATGTTTGAACAAAATGTTTAATGTAGAAAATCCACATAATTTAAAACCATTATTAACATTAGAAAATAATCAAACACATTACTGCTACCATCATTTTAGATCACACTTTAAAAATTATAATAAAATTTGCAGAGAATTATATTTTCCTACATTACTAAGAAGCAAGCAGAATCTTGACGTCAGTTCAGATTGTCCATGTGTAATCATAATTACGACGAACCAAGATGTATATCAGTCTTAAATTCTCTGACCTATAATACTGACGGTTCTTTGCTGATGTTTAACAAATGTCAACAACAACAAATTTTAGGTGGTGGTGGTGGAAAGGTAGAATTAACCATTCGTAACTACATTTCTTGTAACTATACTGTTTCATTTGAACAATGTGAATATAATTAAAACACCCACTGAGAATGCGTGGCAAAAGCTATCATTAAATAAATTCAAGTAAATGGCTGTTAAATATGTTTTAAACTCTAAACAATCCTAAGATGCATCACTTGCGTAAGATAGTTTGAAACTATTTATAAATGATTAAACCTATAAACTTTATGAGAATTATCATTCAATTTATCGAAGCGTCTTAGTGGAGCAACACTACGTTTTGTTCTTTATCTTCAACAGTCCAATATCTGAAAAAGTAAAAATATATAGGGCTAAGTTTTACAGTTACTCTATGATCTTCACAGGAATTATTTAACTGCTTTAAGCAAAGGGTAATCCTGGGTCACCATAAAAAACAACAAATCATTAAATTCTTTCCGAAGAATTTGATAAAAGCCTACACACTAGTCTTTGTATATATTCTATCTCAAATTCGATTTTACGGACTACGTGTGAGTGGAGCCTGTAAGACGAACATAGGATTGTCATTACTTACAATAAAACTAAACAATGACAGCAAATCCTCAAAACAATACATCTTATTTCCATTTAAATCAGACTTTAAAAATTACACAAAAATGGCATACTATTTTGCTCTTTGGCACTTAATCACAAATAGTGTAATGAAAAACGTTCTCACTGTATAATAAGGTTATGACGTCACATGGTAAAACCACTCGTGACAGCATATCCTCAAGAAAAATATATCATATTTCCATTTTAATCTGACTTGAAAAAGTACATACAAATTGCACATCGTATTCGTTGGCAATAACAAAATGGGTAATGCAAACTATTATGACATTAATGTGGTTATGACGTCACATCGGTGTTAAACGTTTTGACTGTAAAACGTGGATAGTACATTCACATATGTTTAAGTTCAACCAAGTGGAACGCCTGCTATCTTAATGACTGAAACGTTAATGCAATATCGACGAATTTTTTCGAAAATTCTACCGACTTCTACAATTGTCGGTTATTCTTGTTGAAGTTGACACACTTTCAAAGATATCACAGGGGGTGGGTGGGTAAGAGCATTTATCGCAACTTAACTGTTTAATTTGGAGTTGTATCGTGACTTGGAAGAAGTGGAAAGTATCTTTATTAAGTAAATACAAGTAAAGAATTTCAGGGCTGGTTTAAACGATCAAGTTTCTGCCAACTACTAGGACATTGGAGCGGTCGTTTTATAGGTTATACATAATTGGAATTGACATGCTTTCTGCAGTGAGCCAAGTCCAAGAGACGTGCCTTGAGCAGAACATGAACATGTATGCCGTAATCTTGGACCTGACAAAGGCTTTTGATTCAATCAACATAGACGCATTTGGGTAGTACTCAAGAAGCGTGGTTGTCCTCGAAAGTTTACCAACCACATCCGGCTCTTACACAATGACAAGACTGGAGAGATTCTTCCAGATGGTGAACCCTCTAAGAAATTCCCCCTATTTAACGGTGTCAAACAGGGCTTTGTACTCGCAAAGCACTGGTACTTATCAACATCGTGTTCACACAGGTACTGCTCCATGTGATCCATGACGTCATCTTGGTATCTACATTAGATATCGCCTGGATGGATCAGTGTTTGATCTACATCGCTTAGCTGCGGAATCTAAGATGCTAGCGAGACTCATGACTGAAGCACTTTTTGCAGATAACTATGCCCTTATGGCCCATGAAGAGACGTACTACAGACAATCGTAGACAAGTTTTCTGAAGCCTCCAACTTATGTGGACTCACTAGTAGCCTATTAAAGACAGAATTCCTCTTCCAGCCCTCTCCAAATACTGTCCCTTCATATCACTATTGGCGATATGCAGCACACGAATGAAAACAGTTTCAAAAACCTAGGCAGCATAATAGACTGTGATGGCTTAATGGACAAAGTGATCACTGCAAGGATTCAAAAATAAAGTAAGGCACTCATATTCTAAACCAAAGTACTGACTAGATAAGCCAGTTCTACCTTCGAAGTTGATTACCACCAACATCTCGCTGCATCTCATGAGAGACGACACAGAGCTGTGTCAAAGTGAAATCAAAGCGTACAACAGCCGAAACGTTAGTATTTGCCCAAACTATTTGGTACTTACATAGAGTAGCTACTTACTACAGAACCATGCAAACCTAAATGACCTTACACTGAACCCCACCCACATCAAACTGACAGAAAAGTGAGTCAACTAAAAAGAAACTGCGAGAGCAAAACTCGTTATGTCTTGAATTTGTTAACAGATCCATCATGTACAGTGCACATGTCAACACATTTGTTGCTAGTATTATACGTATAAATATCAAAGAGGAAAAATATTTTCATTAACAGCTATTGAGAGGATTCAACATAATGTCTGGTATATAAGAAAGCAAATATCGAAATGCAATAAACTAAAGACGTCATTGGGATATACAGCTACGAAACATATGGCTTAAAATACTAATAAGGTACTTAAATTTGTAAAACAATCACAATGATTAAGATAATATCAATAAGTTGGTAAAATAATTTTCATGAAATTACGACAAGACAGGGGAAAAGAAGTTTACTTTATACAGTCGATATGAAATAATACCATATTATTATATTCTTTTGCTTGGTAATTGTTACAAAGCACACACATCCTCAATAGCCAATTAATATTTACAATTGAAATTTATTCCATTACATATTTCCTGCATACGTTTTTACTAAGTAGAAACGATTTGAAGCCTACATTTCAAAATACACTTTTAACAACAAGGTGAACCTATTACACTTACTTTCATAGTCATGGTTGTTTGAAGTTTGCCCGTGTTTTCTACTACCACCTCAAAGAAGTAATTTCCCTCCTGAACACCCTTTTCTTTGTCTGGCCTCAGTCCCTGGTCCACCAACACGTTGGGTTTCAGAATAAAATGTCTGTGATAGCATCCATTGAAAGGAGTACAGTAACAGTCAGGTCCTCTGCTGTAGTTCATATACTTTGCTTGACATTTATTCATGTCCTAGAAATATTTATCAAACTTTACTTACATATTTTCAGTCGAAAAAAAATAGTATGTGATAACTATACAACTTCATTCACTTGACAGATGAAAATTACATCTCATACAAATCGTGATTTATGATATTTACTTTGTGGTTCTCTTTATCTCGAATAATTATGGCGTTTGTACATAAATTATCATATATGTATCAGTCCTTAACTATGACCTATTTCATATCATATCACATAGTGTCATGTCAGTTCATGTAATTTCTCTTCGTATTTGATTGTCAGGAAGTTTTGAAGGTATATTTGACAATATATATGTAACATGCACGGTTTGGACACCTCTCAAGCAAAATCAAGTAAATAAATCAAGAGACAACAATTATATAGTTTTAGATGGATTCCAGATAGAAAACAAGCTTTGAAAGACTAACGGCCAAGTGCAGAAAATTATCTAAGGATACATTGCGGAGTGGACGCTCTCAACTTGAAGTACGACGAGAAAAAATGGTTCAGGATTAAGCTATGGAGGATTCTCATTTTTGCCCTCATTCCTCTAGGTATATAGAAAAAGAGAGTCATTAGCACCTTTAATTAGAAAACTGAATTTGAATGGCTTTTATTATTAACATTACTTGATAAGATCGGCCGGGCGTTTGAAGCAAAAGCACATTAACCGTTTGGAAAGATAAATGAAGACGTTTGAGAACAAGTAAATCAGTTTACCTCTGCTTCCCCTTGCGGAGACAAATGATCCAGTCCATGTACAATTGTGTGACCCGTATAATTGTCATAGAGCCTCCATCGGACAGAATCAATCCCACTATGAAAATCATATGCAAGCCATTCGATCCTACAGATTAAGAAATAGTGTTGCATAATATTATTCTTTCATATTATAATAACGATCACGAATACTAAAGAAAATCGATAGCTAATTGGAAGATAAGATATACAAAGCGAAATTTAGATACAAAAAATACAAATAACTTCTGAGCTGTTTATATGTAAACAATTTAAGTGTTACGCAGACATATATCAGCTTCACATTAGGAAAATAATCACGTATTTATTAAAGGCGAATCCCCACCTTTTCCTTGTGGAGAACATAAGGACTTCTACAGAGACAAATGCTGTTTAGGTTTGTGCTTTTGTCTTTACATTTCCATGAAGTGTCTGTTTCGTCATTAAGTGGTCATTAAGTGGAGATCTTGATAGTTCTCAAGTTACGGCCCAGGGACTAAGACCGTTGAATTGGCTGTATTAAAGATATACTTAAATGTCGATTTAGACTGTATTTACTTGCCTTTTTATGTCCAGTAGTTGTATATATGGTTACATTCTTTCTCAATAGTGTTCAATTTTAATGATCATGCTTAGTTCCTGTGTATACGTATGAAATATGGACAGATATATTGTTATGAAATTACATGTACACGTTTATCTATTCATTTTCATTTCAGTGGAAATCTTAGCAGTGACCAGATTATGGCCTAGGTACTAATTTAACAGGAGTCCCAGAGTCAATGTCAGTTGCATCTGTCAGAGGTTATAGTCTGTTTAATATAGATATTTGAGCCAGTAACTAATCGAATTTGAAACATGTGACACGTATAACTGTGGATATTTCTTAAATTGTAATACAGTCGCCCCTACTTTACCTAGCCCCACCCACATTGCTAGTAAATAACATTGATTATTATTATTGTGTAAAGGAAACTACTTCCCTATGATATTAAAAATACACTTTCACCGATGGTAAGTTCCTCTCATTAACCGTGTATTCTTATATAACTTTTTTGGTTCCTAATTGATTATACCGATTTTAATTTGTGACGAATTTTATTTTATAATATACTACCTTGAGCAGGTGCACCAAAATAAATTTTAAACATGATGGTGGCATAGCTATATAAACGTATATGCGTCTTTCCATCCATTCGTAAATACAAATAATATTATATTACAGTATATGATGTTCGTATTACTTAAAGACATTTACAAGTGTTTGATCACTTACGGTACGTTCGTTAATTCCCTCAAACTGGACACGCTGATATTAACACGATCGCCTCGTGTCAACCACAGATTCTCAATAACAGGCGGACTGGTGTCAATTGTGACATTTACAGTGTCTACTGAAAATTTACCCATTATGTCGTAGGCCCGCATGTGAATTACCAGTCTCTTTCCATCTACAATGTCTTCTTTCAGGTCCGCACTTTCAGAATGTATATGCGGTATGCTCTTGAAGGGAACATGTGTAATGTTATCTGCATAGATTCTCTCGTAACCAACCTCAAAACGAACAATACCTTTACGAAAACAGGATGTATACTATAATGAGTGACATTTGATGGAATAATTGATTTTATCGACATAAGAAATATATAGGATAAGAAAGATGATAACAAAAATGCCTTGATAACTATTTTCTGGTAGTTGAAAAGCATGATAGTATCCATGACAGACTTGATCGAATTTGAACTTCGTTCAAAATTCACAAACTATCTTTACCTAACAGTGACCAAACTTATATATGTCGCTCAGACATATTAGAATTCAAATTTGTTAGGGACTTATATTAAGTACACTCTGTGCTAGCAATATTGGTATGATAGGAGATAGGAAAAAAAAATTGCGACTTTATGGTTTTGACTTAATTGCACAGGTGACTTACACAATACTGGTATTTTTTCTGTCCATTAGTAAAACATGGACTTGATATGAAATAAGTACGGCTAGGGCGTTTCAAGGCTAACGACATCCATGGGCTGGCTTCCCGAGGTTTTTTCCCTCTTTACAACCACCAGAAAGTCTCAGCAGGACAATATGTGAAAACCATTTTTCACTCGTCATTATATGCCATTGCACATTTAGTAGCTTACTTCCGATAGGTTGATAGGGATCAGTGTATGTTGGGTCTATTAGCACTCACTCACTGTCTTTCATTCTGGTTGATAGTCGCTCAGTAGCGACTCTGACCTGACGACCAAATTAAATAGCACTCTATGAGTGTATAATAAATGTGGCACATTTCTTTCCCCCCTTGGAAGTAATTTAATAACCGGTTTTTCCGGATAAAACAGTGCTAAATGACTCTTCGTGTCCGATGCACTCTAATTAAAATTTCACTTCATGACAGAGCAGCCGAATATGATCCTACTACTTAAGCCAACACAGGCACACAAACATAATTTCAGACCGTACCACACACACACACACACACACACACACACACACACACACACACACACACACACACACACACACACACATCTGTTTCGTGCGCATGTATGCGTGTAGTTTGGTTTGATTCATTGATACAATTTATGTTAAGAAATTGTTTGCCGAAACTTTGAGATAATCAAGAGCAACGTAATGGGAAAACAAAAACTAACTGGACCAAACCAAACAATTAGCACAAAAGATGAAAGAAAACGGTACCTAATGATATGTTTGAATGGCAGGGAGTTTAAAAGAAAAGAAAGAGTTAATTAATGAAAAATGTCTGTAGAAGAACACTCACGATCTGTGTCAATTTTAGTTTTAGATCAATATTTATCAAAATGAATCCGAAGATGGCGATGTTCAGCATAAATAAGTTCATTCCGTACGGAGAAGTAAATCAATGATATATATCTTTAAATTGTTAACCTAGCCAAAAGCTGACACAAACAACTCAAGTTCCAAATTTGTACAAAATCTACCTTTTAACATTGTTCAACATTCAATGGTATCAGGCGCAATCTACCTGACTATATAAGCGAGATACACTTTTATATCAACCTGTCTCTAAATACAGTTTTAAAAAATGACAGTATTGATACCTGCCTCTTAATGCTATTACGACTTTAAGGTCTTAAGCAAAAAAAAACAGAAAAGAAATAAAGCCAAGAAGATTGGTAAAATTAAAGAAATAAATTATTTCCCAAGAAAATACACAAAAAACAGAACTTTAGATAAAAGTACAGGACTGTTATTTAAATCCCAAATAGTCTTAAAAGTTCCTGCACAGTCAAAATGAATGAAGTTGAGTTTCAGTGGTATGCCAATCAAGTTCCAATATTGAATGTGTTGACGTGCCCTAGGCCTGGATTGTAATGAAGTGATTGCCACAGTAATATAATCCAAAATGTTCTTGTCTGAATCACTATGATTCCAAACAAATGTTTATGTCCAAGAATATTATTGAAAACGTTGTAATCCAGTTAAAAATAATTTGAATTAATAAATCCACCCAAATAACAAATTACCAAAAAGAAAACAATGATTATGCTACAGATGTTAAGGTAGAAATGGGTAATTTTTCTGGTATACAACAATATGAAACGAAAACAAAGACAGAGCAACATAACCAAGATGAGGGTCGTATCCAGAACATGCTAAGTTGTCAACAAGATAAAGTCTATTACAAACTTTAAAATGAATAACATGGCAAACAGCAGGAACAACAATATCCTATATTCAGAATAAGATAAGTATGCATATCTTGATTGATCAAGATCCTAATTTGATTATATACCATGAATATTATCTTTCCTATTTATTTGCCTTTCCCCTTCGTTGTCGTCAAGAACGCTATCAACTTCGTTCACTTTCTGCACCGCATTCAGCCATCCGCCCCTTTCATGCTCCTTATTTGCAAAACGATTGAACCATTCTATATGAACGGTTTCACATGGTGTTGTTATCCATTCATAATTAGTCTCTTTGGAAGCTGATGTCACGTTTGAAGGCTTGTTCATTTTTTCAACAATGGACACGTCATCGAAGATCAGAATACGTCGTGATGATTTTCTATTTCCAGCCTTGTCAATGGCTCTCAACAAAATAGCATATGCACCCGCAGTTTTGACGGAAATATTTGTCTGCAATTTATTAAAACCAAGATATGTTCACATAAATAATGAAACTGTCACTCAGCTTACTGAAATTCGCTTTAAAACCTTGCTTTATCGAATTCTTATTTTCATGAAATATATAAATCTATGATAATATGTATAACCAGTTAATCTGCTACTGACGGGTTAAACAAACTATTTAAGAGTTAATTTTAAAGTAGTAATCAAATACATTATGTCCAGAGCACGCGATGTTATGGATTAAATTTGTATTTGTCTTTACAACAAAGGAAATATACAGTTACAATGACCTATAAACCAGTTCCTAGCAAATACAGTGATATAGCATACCTCATGTGTGAGATAAATTATGAATGCTGATAGATTGTCAGGTTAATTGGCTTGCAAAAGACACACCTCTGATATTGATGAATTGAAAGGTCCAGGAGTTCCCAAAACTTTATCGCCGTGTTTCAGTTTGGTTACGTCACTGATATTCCCATCCGGTATTAGCTTGAATACTTCAATTTCATATGAACTTATTCCTGAATCAGTGTCTTGCCATCCATTCCATGCAACTTTAAAAAACGACTAAAAAAGATTTAAAGTTATTAGTTTTTATCTTAAAGTCAAAATCAAATTCCAGACCGTAACAAGGTATATTCTGAACACAATGGTACATATATTTTTTCTCAATTTCAGATCCCTGCAGTGTGCGAGCGGCCGATAAAAGTGTGGGCCAACCAAAGGGCTCTGTGAAACTATACGGTTCATCAGTTTATGAATCGTACGACTGTACAAGGGTCAAGAAGCATATGCTTGTTCAAATTATTGTTTCATTTGGGTACATTTTCATTTACATGAGATTACTTTGAATCTTAAGTTGTATTCCAGGAGAGATTTGTGTGAATCTCAGTTAAAGTGCATACCATTGCTTGAAATACATTTGAATACCTTCAGATTATTTGTATCTTAATCGTGGTCCATACGTGAGATTATGTGAATCTCCCTTACAGTGCATATTAATATTTTAAAGGTATCTGCAGTCCACGAGGTTTCTTGAATCTGTAATTCATATTGAATTCATTTTTGTTTTGGCGGGGGGGGGGGAGGGGTTATTGTGCGAATGTTTGTGTAGAGTGATTGGATACAATCGTACGTTGTGAGCGTGGGAGAATCATTGTATTTATACACCATATATTTGTTTTATTAATTCATTTCATAAATTTCCATTTTTCACACGATGGGTTTGTTTTATTCATTTCATCTAATACCCACTCTGTTTCTATCTTGCAACATGACTAAAAATAAATGCGCTGATTATTAATGACTGAGTTGTACACATAGCATTTCTTTACACACGTCTCATCTATATCCGTGTGAGATCGAGTCTCGGCCCAGCCGTCGTGGTTATGGGAAATCATGAGAATATCTTCCCAAACACGATTCTGAGGCATTCCCTCACCGACACGGAGTAGTTCTTCTGGAAAGCAAACAGTTTCCGACCGTCGTAAGCGACAGGGAAAAGCATCCCCTCGTGCTCTTGGAAGAGTACTGCTCCCTAGTCTGTTTCGCATGATTCGTTTTCGGTGCCATTCTCTGACACTTGACTAGGAGAGACAGAACCGCTTCAAAACTCCCTGGACCCATGGTCATTTAAATTCTAAGACACGACGGTCACAAGTCTTGGCAATTCCCATGGGGCTTCTCATGAGGATTTCGTGCGAGAGTTTTAACACTTCGCGCCCTTTCTCTTTCAGAACGACACCTTGCCTGGCGTGATGATACAAGATCCCCTTCGTGTACTTGAATTTCACTGCGTCATTCAGCGCTTTGCATCTCTCTATCAATACCTCAATTTCTGACAAAAACAAGCCTTGCCTGGTCTTCTGTAATAATATAATATAATATTGGGAGCACCCCACCCCAACCTAAATAAGAGAAACCTCTACAACCTACAAAACTAAATTAATCAACGCCCATACAACGGTGTTTTAATTTAGAATACTTCCCATAGTGAATCATGAAAATTACTTACTCTGTTAGTGACATCAGGCACGATGATGGGCTCACTAGAACAAGAACTGGCAAGTTCACGGCAATGAATTGGGTCTTGATAGTCAAAGACAATACTGAAGCTGCTCTGTTTTGTTTTACCAGTCATGTTGTATTTTTCCATCTGCTGTGATTTATCAAAATTTTTAAATAACACGTAACCACCATTTGTCGCTTCCACTGTAAACTGAATACTGAAAGTAAAATTGAAAGCATATTGTTATGTATGTATCTTTGACATATATTTCTCCATCAAGAAAACGATGCGACAAATTATCATAGATTCCAAATGATCTCGAATAAATTGTGTTTCTATCATAATAATTTCTCTACGTAGTTAAATTTAATTATCGTCCTGAATTGTATTATATTATTTACCCGCACATACATTTATTTTATATTGCCTCTTCTTAAAATATCAACTCGCAAAAGAAGTTTATTATTTAACTACAAACTCGCCGACCGATATTTAGATTTTATAAATTTGATCCAACAACTACATTTAGTTGAAATATATCTTGATTTGAAAGACTAATATAATTGTGAAAATCAATATTTTTTGTGGTTGTAAATTCTAAACTTTGACAATATAATCTGTTTACCTTTAACTTATTTGCTTTTAATAGGTAGAGAGAGTTTACATCGATAATTTCTCTATCAATTACACAGTGCTGCATTGTTTTCTTGGTAACCAGTTAGGTCTCAAAATTAGCATTTCTAATTACCCTGGAGTTTATCATGGCATCTTTGAAACACTAAACAATGTATTTTTAAATCGGACATAAGGCAGCAAGGGATGTGAATATAAGAAATTGTATACTTTATTGCATATAAAACATGATCTGTCCCATTTATTTTAGAGTAAGTTTCTGTCTAATGACTCGGTAATAAAGAAATAATGCCAACACAAAGATTACAAATCAAAGATTTTGGCATCAAAAGTAACAAAATTAAATAAAAAATACCTTTCACATTCATACACTTCAAAAAAATTATGTATGGTCATTATTGCTTGGTACCTACTTATACGATTACCTATTACAGTGGTCACAATAAATTATGATTCATTGTATCAGTGAATGCATTCACATTATACGAAATAGAAGATTGTTTCTTTATATTTTTATTTTAAAGGTTCTTTAAATAAACGCAACATTAACCTCAAAGATATATACAGTTCTGGCTGTTATCGCGCGATCTCAATCTGACATAAAAACATGCAAAACGGCTTCATGCTATAACCATCTCTTGTAAGGGAAAATTGTACGACACGTTGCATATCATACTTTTTATTAATGTTACTTTTAAAAATATCAATATAATCTTTTGGATATCGTAATAAATGCCACTTCCTTTATCAGTTTTGGATTGATTTCCTACGAATATGTCTTGGAGGTACTGAGTGCCTTTCTTAAATTTACGTAAGTGTCATCTAATATTGGGATTTCTTACCGGTCTTGGTGTTGAAATGGTTCCCAATCATTCAGAACAAAGTCGCCCTCGCAAGCAAAGTTCAGTGGAACTGGCTTATAATTTCCATTTCCGCATTCCTGTTCGACAGTTGATATGTTCCCTTCTGATATTAGAATGTAAACAAATGTGGTGTTCAGTCTAATAGACAAATCCGATGATGCTTAACAATATTTGGTATTAATGAAAACGCAAAAACAAATATATATTTAAGAAGAAAATAAACAATGTATTGTTACAATTAATTTCGACTCTGTACTTCTTAAACAAAATTCTTTCTAGTAACTACATTTGAAATATAAAAATTATTTGCAAATGAAATGAAATGAAATATTGTTTCTATTATTAAAGACACCTACTTAATAGAGAAAGAAAAAGATCCCAAATTTCTTTAGTACGGGTTTATTTATATTGTATCGATTAGTTCAGATGCATTATGTACCTTTTACTTCCCCAAGATTCCGACGAGGGCTCAGTGTGTCTGTGTTTGTGTGCGATAACCGTGGTAAAAGTGATATGATGGAAGACTACTATCCAGAGAGAGAGAGAGAGAGAGAGAGAGAGAGAGAGAGAGAGAGAGAGAGCGCGTCGGAAGGTATTTTTCATTTACATAAAGTAAGTAACTCAGGTAAGATTGAGACATTGTAAAAACAAGTTATGCTATTAATTCTTTGTTTGTTTTCAAAGCAATAAATAAACTGGACATATTGTTTCATCACTTTATTGCCTGCCGTCACTCATGAAATAAATGGAGGCTACTGACTACGAGCATTGAGTTATTGCGATAAAATAGAAACTCCTACTTCGCATAATCGAATTACGCAAGAAAACTTCATGTTTATGACGTTACAACCATTGAACATTATTGAAACTCGAATGCGTGCAAATTATGTTTGAATCATCAAAGATAATTCCAGTCAGAGATGGCATGAATCAGAATGTACCATCAATGCTCGATTACGCAGTATCAGGAAAGCAACTCGGAATGTTCGCTTTAATTATATGATCTCACTCGTTATCAGATTCGTGACGGTAGATCGCATATGTGAGCCTTTGAAACGTACATCGCTCATCGGATAAGCTATCATGTCATACAATACTTCTCTGATTGTCTCTCGTTCGATCATAAATAATTTTGTTCTGAGTCTTTTCAACCTTATATAACTGGCATGAAAGCTAAATACCACGAAACATTTGTACCACGTACCGCGGTATTTCTGAACATACGGCGATACGTACGAAGGTGTGCGCAATTATATTCGGTACCAGCAAGTTATTCCCCTAGGCAGGGGCCTAACACTTTTGCAATAAAAATCCGTCGGGCATTTAATGGAAACAAATATATTGATCTGATTAATAGTAAAATTACACAAGGATATATCCATTCTATGTTTTAAATAAATGGAATATCTTAGATGAAAGAAATTTAAATAGCTCCATAACAAAGAAAACCACCCCACATGCAAGACACTTAAATGGTCAGATTACGAGTGGTAAGGAGACCATGTGAATAAAACGTGTAATCTGATTTACTGACTCTTTCTAATTGATAATTCATTTTGTAAAGCGTTTCCACCTTTTGATTTCAATTGCTTGCCAAAATGCATTTTATTAAGAGGAGCGATGGTCTTTAACAAAAATAAAGCTCCATTTTTATATTTATTGAAGTAAAATAATAACCGGTTCCGATGTTTGTTCAGTCATCCTAAACTCCAATTTACTTCTGTTTGAAAGGTCGTTTATCGGTCTTGATCAATAGTCACCAATTTAAGGTTTGTTGATTATCCAGGTATCTGTTATGCAATTGTAGCCAAATTGCAAATTAAAAGTGCTTACGTTCAAATCAGAATACAATTTAAAATTGAAGCTAGACCAACAACATTTTTGTAATAAAAAATAGCATTTTAATAAAAGAATTTCAAGAATGCGGACGTGCATAGTTAATACCCACCTCATTTCTGTGAAATAAATGGCATGAAATTGAACTTTCTAACCAGTCAATATCAGTACGATTACTAGCAATATAATAACTATATTAATTTCCAGGGTCACTGTAATTTTTCCTGACAGGCAAAATAAAACTTAATTTGTGATACAACAAGGTTTCAGTTTTCAGGTTAATTATTCTAATTTTCCTGCTTTATACCAGCAGCATAATTAAATAAAATGTCTGATTTGTACATTCGTACATTCTTATTTAAAGGTTTATGAAAACCTGTCACATGACATATTACATGGGATTAAATTCAAATAGATTTATTCTATACTGATAAACGAAAAATATGTTAAAAATCTGTTCATTCAATATTTGGCAATTTTTTTTTAGTAACTCTTGTATTTTGTAACATAATTTGTAAAGGAAATTTCTCCGTCATTAGAGAGAGAGAGAGAGAGAGAGAGAGAGAGAGAGAGAGAGAGAGAGAGAGAGAGAGAGAGAGAGAGAGAGAGAGAGAGAGAGATTACCTCTGTATAAATCTAATTGTATTTTGCCGTGAGTAATTCCAGCTTCTGAGTAAATTTGTGACGTATCCCTGGATGTAGGAAGATATGGATAACTTGGGAACGTTTTGTTGAAATTTCCTTTTAAGGTAGCATGGGCTCGCAGATTATTGAGCTTCTGATTGGTCCACGTTGTAGGCTGAACATCACTACTTGTAATATTTGGAGGAGCTTCAACAATTTCTAGTCCCGAAGTTAGCCTTATGTGATTCACCAGAATAGAAGTTTCATTGATTACTGCAATACAAAATGATTTGATTGATGTAAAAAAGAATGAAAAAAAATCTAGTTACATAGGATAATAATCACATATTTCGTTGTTCTTAAAGTCATTTATATTTACACTCATTTTTCAAAATGGTCATATATGCGATTATTAAATAATTCATATTTAATGCTAAAATACGTTTTCTAAGATAAAGAAGGATTTGAAATATGTGGTCGGCACAAATTGTCATTATCAATGTCCCCTTGTTACTAATTGAAAATGGTCTAAGGTTGACATTGACTGGGAGGGAGTGAGAGACAAGCGACCTACTCCATAAATCCCCCATACGGATTGCGTCTTTGATCGGCTCTGTCAACTAAAATCCAGCTCCTGGCCTTCACGACTGGTTTAGATTTGATTTCCGGTGGACCGCGTTGTCTACTAACAGACGAAGGGCTGAAGGCGGGCAACTGGCGCCTTAAAACCAGTTGCTTCATGTAGATGGGACTCGTAAACCTTGGATGGTAGCTCATCTAGGGGAAACAAAACTCCGATTCCAAAACATCTGCGTCCTTGCGGCTATACACACTCATGTGAAAGGCTAAGGGAGTAAACCTCAACAACAACCCGGAGACAAAGTCCCTAATGTGGTCTGACAATGACATCAGTGTCATTCCGGAAACTCCTGCGACGCCGTTGGTGCCAAGATGTATTGAAATTCGTCGTTCCCTTGGTCCCACCAGGAGCGTGGAGAGAGGGGATCTGTTGCATGAGCAACAGCTTATTCTCCATACCACCCTACCCAGGCTTTGTAGCTCCACTGAAGAGGACACTCCAGCGTCGCCGTATGGCGTCGACACAACACGAGAAGAAGCAATTTATTTGTTCTAAGCCAAAGCTCGATTGGGGTACAGCTTGGCGAAAAGGGCTCCTTCTGACGGTGGAAGAAATCATCAGATCTCACTGGACAGCTACCGCCCGCCTTAAGCTGGGCAGCCCCCAGTCAGTAAGGTACTGCCCGCCATGGCCTGCCTGCTTCACTGGGTGCATGGAGCTTAGAGAACCATCTCGACAAGTGGACCACTAAACTCCGCACCAGGAAAGACTCAAAGAAGACATAAGATAATTTCAGCTCTTCGTTTTGCGACCTGGAACGTTAGGACCATGTGTCCTGGATTGACCAATGACCTATAGCAGATCGACGATGCACGGACGACTGCCGTCATTCACAAAGAACTCTCTAGACTGAACATCGACATTGCAAGTCTCCAGAAGACCTGACTGCCTGACAGCAGCACGATCAGGGACGCCAATTACATGTTCTTTTGGCAGGGGATGCCCTCGAATGAACCTAGGCAGCAAGGTTTAGACTTTGTTGTATAGACCACGCTAGTCGCCTTCGTTGAACCTACGTCGTCAGGTACTGAGAGATTCCTTGCCCTCCGGATGTCAACATCCTTAGGCACGGTCAACATCTTCAGTGTGTATGCCCCAACCCTCCGCTCCACCCACGAGGAGAAAGGCAAGTTTTATTAGGCTCTTGATCAGGCAATATCCAGTATCCAAACAAACAAGGCCTTTACTTACTAGGAGACTTCAATGCTAGAGTGGGAGCTGACCATGAGGCCTGGTGCGTCTGTCTTGGCTTTTACGGAAGGGACAAGATCAACGAGAACGGTCAGAGACTTCTGGAGATGTGCTGCACCCACAGCCTATGTGTGACCAACACTTTCTTCCAATGCAAGGAGATCCACCAATTGTCTTGGAGATACCCACGTTCACTCAACTGGCACCAGCTAGACCTTGTCATCACCAGGCGTGCGGAACTGGCCAGTGTCCTCCTCACCCGCAGCTACCACACTCCATTTGGGCCCATCTCTGTGACTCTGTGAACACATCAGACATCATAGCTAACGGGAAGAGGGAACGGAAAAATGCCGACTGGTATGAGGCAAACTGGGAAGAGATGGAGTCCGTGACTGAGGCAAAGAGGAAATCCCTCCTGGCATTCAAGGCTGCACCTAGCCCAAGAACATTGCAATCACTCAGGAATGCACGGAACAACGCCCAGAAGAACGCCCGCCACTGTGCCAACATCTATTGGCTTAACATTTGCAACAATATACAGACAGCTGCCGACATCGGGGATGCAAGAGGAATGTATGACGGTATCAAGACGGCGACAGGCACCTCCATATCAAAGACCGTCCCATTCAAGTCCAAGACAGGTGAAGACATCACAGACCAGGGGAATTAACTGCAGCAATGGGTTGAACACTATATCGAGCTATATGCAGCTCAAACCAACGTGACTGACACTGCCCTGGACGCCATTCCAGACCTGCCTGTCATGGAGGAGCTAGACACACAGCCCACCCTGGAAGATCTCGAAAAGCCATAGACTGCCTTGCCTGTGGGAAGGCTCCTTTAAGCGACGCCATTCCTCCTGAAGTCTTCAACAATCCTGAAGTACTCTTACTCCTCTGCGTCTGGTGGGAACAGGGATACATCCCACAGGACATGCGTGGGGCCAAGAACGTAACTTTGTACAAGAACGAGGGAGACCGTAGCGACTACAACAACTACCTGGGCATCTCCCTCTTCAGTGTTGTCGGAAAGGCTTTCGGTCGTGTTGCCTTGGCACGCTTGCAGATCCTATCCTGCCGCGTCTACCCAGACTCCCAATGTGGATTTCAAGCTGGCAGGACAACTGTAGACATCATCTTCTCACTACATCAGCTGCAGTAGAAATGTCATGATCAGCAGATCCCCCATTACACTGCGTTCATAGTCCTGACGAAGGCATTTGACCTGGTCAGTTAGTGTGGACTCTTCAGAATTCTGCAGAAGATTGGATGCCCCACCACGTATACTTGGTGTCCTCATGTCGTTCCACGAGAACATGCACAGCACAGTGCTTCAATGGCGCAACACCAGAGGTCTCCTGAGTAATCAGCGGAGTCAAACAGAGCTGTGTGCGTGCGCCGACGCTCTTCGCCATATTCTTCTCCGTGCTTCCCCAGTACGCCTTCAATTGCTGCAGCGATGGAGTGTACATCCATACCAGAGCTGACGGAAAGCTGTTCAACATTGCCCGTCTCCGTGCTAAGACTAAAATCACAAAAGTACTCATCCGTGAATCGCTTTTCGTCGATGATGCAGCCTTGACATCCCACACGGAAGATGAACTGTAGCAGCTGGTATGCAGCCTCTCCACAGCTTGCAATAAATTTGGACTGACATTTAGCTTGAAAAAATCAAATTTCATGGCGCAAGATGCATACTCCCCTCCCTCTGTCACTATTGATGGATACAACTTGGATATTGTCGAGAACTTCACATACCTCGAGTCCAGCATCTCCAGCTCACTCTCAATTGATTATGATGTGCATAGCAGGATTGACAAGGCAGTTGCAGTGATGACCAGACTTATGGAACAACCCCAACCGCACTGAGAAGACCAAACTGCGTGCGAAACATGGACCATCTATGCAAGTCACAAGAGAAAACTCAACAGCATTCACCTGAGAGGTCTGCGGAGCATTAAGCACATCAAGTGGCAGGACAAAGGACCCATTACAGAGGTTTTAGAACGCGCCAGCATCAACAGCACGTTCGCCATTCTCACCGAGAGGCGCTGTTGCTGGCTCGGCTATGTCAAGAGAATGGACCCAGGTCGCATTCCTAAGGACCAAAGATGTCTGCAATAGGTACAAGAAGACGGCCAACATCGATGTCAACAACTGGGAGAGCTTTGCTAATGACCGTCCCATCTGGCGCCTAGCTGTTAGGCAGGGAGTTAGCAAATCTGAGGATGACAGGAATAGAAAGCATGATCAAAGGAGAGCCAGATAGAAGGAACAGCTGACTTTGGAGCTAGGCCATCGTCTCACGTAGACGGAGGGATGCCAATGGGTTCATTTTTACTGTACCACGTTAAAAGCTTGAAACTATGTAAATCTGCTTATTCCAGAAAACTGGCATTGTAAACCTAACCCTCTCCAGCGCTGCCTAAGATAAAGGCCTTAACCTACAAGACATTTGGAACTTGACTGTTAAAAGATCTGCAACACAGTCTACACAATTTCCTTTTTCTGGGACGCGATATAATTTCAAAGCCTTTTAATATTGGCGATGGTGGCAGGGAAGACCACTAGTTACATTTTGCATTTCCATGCATTTGCCAGGGCAAAAACAATATATATAGCTTATATCAGTAAATTGAACAAAATACTCAGCCAGAAATGTTACTGACATGCGATATATTTAAAGATAGTAGAGAATTGATCCCAGTAGAAACTTTACTTACCGAAGTTTTGCAACTAAGTGTGTGTGTGTGTTTGTGAGAGAGAGAGAGAGAGAGAGAGAGAGAGAGACAGACAGACAGACAGACAGACAGACAGACAGACAGACAGAGAAACAGACAGAGAGAGACAGAGAGAGAGATACTTTGATTTGATCACAGTCTGGTCCGGAAAAGCCATCTAAGCATTTGCAACTTGCAGTCGTTGTATCTGCGCAATTTCCGGGATAACAACGGCTTCCTTTTCGCCATGAGCATGCCTCTGGAATAGTTCATAAACATAAACGAATCGTTGATGCTTCCTTACAAGAAAAGGACAAGAGATTATCTTTACTAATATTAAAGCACTTCTTTAATCAATATTGTGTATACATTAATTAAAATTTTCTTAAATGATTTAAAACCTAACATTTATTGAACATCATTTGACTCTTCAATCAACGTGACTTTTATGAGAAACGAAAATATTCCTTAGTAGGAAAGGCTGGTTCATGCAGTGAGAATATGTATCTACTTTTGCAAATCATGTCGCTACAAAAACCGGCCAATTTTGTTAATGTCGCTGAACATCAGCCAGTAAACAAAATCATATTATACGTCATTTTGAATCAATGACGCTAAATATATTTTCAATTTATTCATTCATTGTGAAGCATTAATTTCTCAAATTACACAAATTTCATTTACAATGCCTTCGTAGCACGACAAATACAAATGGATAACTAAAAACTATAATGAAAAAGAATGCAAATGTTTGTAATAGATTGAAACGAATCTATACGTTATAAGCTGAGGTATTAATAGAAAACAGATGAAAGATTACAGCATAATATAGTCATGAACAAAATATGTATGAAATATTCAAAAAGTGTATTATTTCAAAACAGGAGTTATAAGTGCCGCTTATTGACTTGATGATAGGTGTAGTTTACATTCTGCCACTTTGGAACATTTGAAAGTCTTGCCACCCAACACCCATCATCAAGTGTTCACGAGGATGCAAGTTCCGTACTTTTTTCCTATTGATTTCCTGTTTATTTTTCAAAATGTTGCTCGGAGGAAAACGCATTCAGTTTTGGCATTACAAATGTCATGCTCAGCCATCCAGAACAAATATACATACTGCACATGTTTAAATGTTCACAATTCAAAATAGTATCTGGTTTTGCTTCCTGTAAACATGTGAAAGACTGGGAGCCATATTTTGATCTCGAGAATGTTCTTATGTTCTTCCTAAATTCGTAAGTAAGAACACATACACACACACACACGTAAATACATATATAAATATATATATATATATATATTCAACTGTGTATCATTATGGCAAATAAGGTAATTTCATTTAGCAAAAAAAATATTCCTTTCCGTTAACTCTCTCACATACGACCTATTCAACTGACAGAAACAAATAAACGTAACTTGTTATGTAAATGATGCCGATGTTGTTACCGTAAGCGGAGAGACCTAGGAGGGAAAGACTTACACATTCTCTAGCATGAATACTATTATTATTTTGTATTTAATATTTTTACTAGATATTATTACGCATGATCGTGTGGGATCCAATTATATCACTTACCGTTATGTATGGTGTATCTTTGCATTTATATATATATAATTATATATATATATATATATATATATATATATATATATATATATATATATATATATATATATATACGTCCACGGAAATTCAAAACTCCAAAATCAAATTCAAAATTGTCTGATCTAAACTGTATGATAATGCTGCTTTCTCAATGTATAATTATTTCACTGCATTCTCACGTATCCACTGTCTCGATCCGGGAATAGCTTTCCCCGTTCTGTCTTGCATACATACATACATACATACATACATACATACATACATACATACATACATACATACATACATACATACATACATACATACATACATACATACATACATACATACATACATATTTGGGTGGGTGGGTGCATATACTTACGTATACATGTCTTTCCACCATCGATGAATCTGGTGTAAGCGTATGCGCCGTACTCAGGACTATATTCTCCCTCACAGTATTCACATCTGGAATCACCAGCGTGTTGGCATTTGGGAAAATTGCAATTCGCAATCGGTGTGCACGCTGAAATGAAAATATGATCCCTCTCCATTAATAATTGGTGTTAAGTTGGTATCCTTGATAAGAAATGAACCAGAAAGAATAATAATATATTTGTAGCCAAATACATACATGTTTTCTATGCTTACGAATGATATTATTATATTTGCCAAATTTGTTATAATTGTTAGCTGTTAAACAATAAGAGAGGTAGCATGTGCGTGATTTGTACTGTAAAACAATGCATCTAGATAGAGGACAGAAGTGAAATAATCGTATTGTTACATAAACTCAATTTTGACGATTGCATTTACAGATCATTAATTATTTCAGCAATGGTTTCGCATTTTGGATAAGTAAAAGGGGTGGGTGTAATCCTAAATTGTGGAGTTTGTTTAAAATTATTCTACTCACCCCAGCAGTAACCACTCTCTGAATAGTAACCTTCATTGCAATAGCCACACGTGTTTGCGTCCACACATACACCGCCACTATTCTGAACAATACGCCCGTCTTTGTATTTAACGTACCCTTCATTTCGGTTGCAAGCTGATGGATTCTTCAATCCAGCGCAGACAGCTAAATCAGTAGAAGTCTAATAATCAGCTTAAGAAGTATATTATTAATTTTATGAAACAATTTAAAAAAACGGTTAATTAAAGATGAATAATCCACATTACCGGATTTTAAAAACATGGAGCATGTTACTCAAGCTTTCTAGCGAAATGGACCATAACTGGACAACTCATACTTTCAATAACAAGCACCGTTTAACTGTGTGCATGATACCTGATTTATGACATAAATTGTATGCTGGAATAATACTAATTCCGCAAAAAGCGAAAAGATGGTGGCCAAACAAGTCAAGGTAAAATCCTATTAAAGACATTATTAAACAATTTTCATCAAGGATTATTGGCGAGTCACGTTAGGACATATATTTTTAAAAGTGCATATATGATTCTGCGAAAAGAAAAGATGGTGTTGGCCAAACAAAATCCTAATAAAAGAGTAATGATACAATTTGCATTAAGGAGTTTTTTCGAAAGCTGTGGAATCACATATTTACAAAAATGCATATACGAACCAATAGTTTAATAAAGCCAACTATTTATAAGAGGTAAGTTTTGCATATCTTAAGCAAAGATTCGAGAAAAATAAAAGATACATACGCATATTGCAGTCTTTACCATCTCCAGACGCCCACCCGGTACTACATCGATACAGTATGGTGGTTACTGATCTGTTGGACAAACGTGTTGTGATCAAAATGGAATATAATATTTTTTAACAATTTGCAAAGTAAATTTAATAATGATACATATCCATCAGCTGCCAACTTCTTACCCACTTCTGAGACATTTCCTAATAACATATTTGCTAAACAATGCTGAAACAGTTGTCTTCTTGATCTACTAAGTAAGAAGTGATAAACTGATCTTCGGTCACGTGTTCATGGTAATTTAAAACGTGCAAGATGATTATATTTTATAGGCAACCGGAAGCGGAAAGGAACAAGTACAATGCAGAATCATATATAAAAGGATCTAAACAGACAGAACAAACATTTCTTGAGCAGATCTCAAGATATTCATATCAACGGGTTGAATTCCACGTCATCAATTTCTAGTCGGACATTATTCCAGACTTTAGGGAAACTAAATCTATAACTGAAATAAGGGGAGGCATAGTTTTATTGTATTCGTACAGATACTATTCCAGATCATACATTCAAAAAGCTTTTAATATCAATGCAATAACTAGAAAGTTCAAAATAGTCTTAACATTGAAAAATTAAACAAGATTCTGTTCTGCGAGAATTTCTTTTTCAGTATACATAATTGTAATTGCTCATGAGCACAATCTTACATAGATGTGTGTTCCTACCTTCCCATTTGACGTATTCGCTATGTAGTGGTTCATGAAATAGAAGATACACCCAAAACCAAATATTGCAACATATGGAAATGGGTAATTTTATGTTGCAGTTTGAATATTCATTACCAGGATCATTAGCAGTTAAAGAATGACTTGCTTATATAAGACTGGAATTTAATTTGTCAAAACAAATCCATAGTCTGTCATTAAACTACCTGAATACGTACTTTTGCCACTATTCATGCATATTTAGTTTATCTGGCCGGCTACTGATCGTTCTATTAAGCATAAGCAGGGTATAAAATTGAAAGAAACCTGCTCTTAACCAACAAAACTCAAATTCTCTACTTCATCATAAGTATATTAAATGTAATATGCGCATAATAAAATTTTCCACTAAATTTCCATTTAAAAATCGCCAAATTGTTTATACTTTATAATCCTTTATGTACTCACTGTGAATAATGTGTGACCAGATAATATTTTCTGTATAATAATAAAAATTTCGATAGATAGATAGATAGATAGATAGATAGATAGATAGATAGATAGATAGATAGATACAGATATGATCATATTACGCGTAGTCGCTACATGTGTCCTTCCATAGCAAACCGCAGGATCTAACCATCCGTTCTTTCTTATATCCTTGGTAGGGGCAAACGTGACTTCCCCTGAAGAAAAATTCCAGATACTTATTGCAACTGCATCTTGTGTACATTTCAAGCAAAACAGTTTCGGTGAAATAAACATTTAGAATTCATTTCGTTTGTTGTCGATTAAAAAAAAATCAAATTTTTCAAGGTGAAGGAGATAGTAACCAAACTGTTTCGGCGTTCAATATTATGTGGATGAGGTTCAAATGCTACATACTGTGATGTCTGGAATATCCTTCATAAGCTAAAATATGAAAGTATATAAAGATTTAAAAAAAATATATCAAGCAACACGGTGGGACAGTTCATATTTAGGTCATTTCCTGTTAATAATTTAAGCGCTATGATTGTAAAATTTAATTTCATTATATATTTAAAATAATTGAGGGATAATTTCGCTGTTCTTTTTCTTTTATTATTTGTTTAAATTAACAACATTGTATAGGTTTTCCACTGCCAGGTTGTGGGGAAAACTTGCTGATGCTTCATGCTTCATGTATACATATAACGTATAGTTAATCATAGTTAAAGGTCACCTGCCACCTATTTTGTAAAAAACTGCAATATCATTATAGTCATAATAGAAATGCATCTGTTATATATGTACACCATACAAATGTTTAATTAGACTAAAAAATCTATTTTTTAAATGAAAAATTTTACTCGGCAATCTCCGTAAACAATCGGTAATTTCCGTGTGCCAAAGACGGATATGACGTACATTTATCCCTTCGGTTCAACCTAGCCATTCATGCGTTGAATTTCCACGCGTATATGTCTATCATCTGTGTGATACATTTTAAAGATCGTGATTTTCTACAACAAATATGGTGCACTGTGTTGCTTACGGATGTAACCAAAAGAGCGATGATGGGACAAAAGGGTTCTTTCTTTCTCCGAAAGACCATGTTTACCGGAAAAAATGGATTGAAGCTGTTGGGTCCAATAGAGAGAGGGATGGGAAAGTTGTACCGTTTGTACCAACTGCAACATCCCGCTTGTGCATACGGCATTTTGAGGACAGTTGCTTTTTACACCCTCCTTCCGTGATGGTATCAATTGGTGTTCAAATGAAATTGAATTTGTTAAAGACGGCAGTGCCTACAATTTTCCCAGAGACTGTCGAATATAAGAAGAAAACCCTTTCGTCACCAGAGAAGTTTGGACCACCTAAATCCCGTAGAAAGCTCTATGGTGCATATGAGAAGAGGGATAGAAAGAGGGTAAGTAAACTACATCAAATAAAGATTACAGTACAGCATTGTTATTGCAGATGTAAAATATTAATGTTTACAAAAATCTTAGTTTCTGAATGTGTAAATTGTTGATCTCAAAGAAACTATTTAGCATTATTATACCGATTATGAACTCGAAATATAAGTTATTAGTGTATGACGTTTATCATTACAGTAGGTGTACAAATCTGTTGAATCAGTGTCTGGTTGAGTGTTTCTGCAGAAATCAAGGTTGTTATGGTTGTACATACGGCTTTTTGACAATTCGGACCAAAGACAATTCGGCCCAAGACAATTCGGCCCAACTTTACGGAAAATTGGACAATTCGGCCCAACTTTAAAGACAATTCGGCCCAACTCGAAAGATGATTCGGCCCAATTTTAAAATACAACTGACAAGTATTTATATTTTGACAATTCTTATATAATGTTTTAAAATAAAAGTTGGAACATTTTGTGAACAAGATAAATGTTTTCCGAAGTTATAATTGTTAGGAAAAACCGGAGAAAGAAAGGAGTATAGAAGAGCTGTACGCTTGGTCTCCAAAACTTAATTATCAAGCAAAACATTATAACACATATATTTACAACTGTATCAGCTTATTCGGCGTGTCTGGTTAATTCTGAATAATACGTCAATTCTGTAAATATTTGATAACGTGTTTTTTTGGAGAAAAAGAAATTAAATTTATTTTTTGGGGGGCTGAAATGCAGACAGAAAGATTACAAAGTAATGTATTTCATTTCCATAGCCTGATGCATAAAATTACATCTTTTCAAAGCCATGTGCAGAATTGTCCACTATATCAGTTCTAGCAACTTTAGCACAGTTCTGAATCTCATTTAAATCTTCATTTTTTCGTTTAACCCCAAAATACTTGTTTAGATTTGCAAATGGCATTTTGTTCAAGTCTCGATGTGTCTTGGTTTCGAGTTCGCATGCAATATTTATACAGCTACAATCGAAAATGAAATCAATTACAGGATCACGGGGCTTCGCTGATGTAGCAAACTGCGATTCTGTTTTCCGTTTTGGTGACAAAACATACCATCTGGTGATATTTGTGGCGACACCAATTTTGGCTGATAAAAACCGTATATACAGTCTTGCGTTTGGAGTAGAGAAAATCAAAGGCACCATGACAGGAAACAATGTACTGGAATATATTGTTAAAATAACAAGACCTTGTCTCATACTGACAAACTACCCTAACAGTGCACTGTTATATCATAATCCGCTAATGATGATATCTGGCCTTATTACTTCATGCAACTGACTAGTTAAAATCCGAATCCGCAGAAGGCGGAAACGTAAAATGAGTACAGTCAAGCAGATGACACTAATTTAAAAACAAATACCAGATAGAAGAAGAAAAAATACGTTTGCTGACACTTCAAAGAGAACTGATTACCTTTGAAGCACTGATATATACTAAACAAATAAAACAAATCTGTCTCAATGTTCTACAATTATCTGAAGTTTCCGCAGCAATAACAAACAGGTATTTGTTTGACCCTTCAACTGGAGCCTTTAGCGGCGCCATCATCAAAGTAAGCCGACGACATTTGCTCAAAAAAAGTCAGCAAAAAACACCTCAAATAAAAGCATTGCCTCATTTTTCACAGTGATTAGAACATATTTATTGTGTCGCAAAACTTTCCTGTTTGCAAAAGAAGAAAAAAAAAGTAAAAAAAAAGAAAAAATGTGCGTACGGAGGACTCGTGCATGGGCGATTTTCTGCGTCCCGGACCAAAAGTTTGCGTCCAAATACGCGTAATTAAGCGTTTCCGAGATCTCTGAACTGTTTGCAAACACAAAATAAAACTCCCATGCACAAATTCTGTTGTGATCATATATGTTTTAAATTTGGATGTGACAATAAATCCAGGCTGGCCCAGATGAACTATTATATGTTGTTGACAAAAAGTTCCAGTTTCCAGACCCTGATGACCATCCAGTGGTAGAAGAGGAGGAAACTTTCTTTGATGCGGATGAGTGCGGAGACTTAGTCGACAGTAATGAAACTGGTCCAGACTGGGAACCAGATGGTGGAGATGCTGGTATGGATTATTAGGAAGAAGAACAAGCATGGTATGTGATAAAGTAACATGTACTTTAGTTTTGATCAGTTCACATTCAAAATCAGAGAACAATTTGTATGTAAATAACTAGTATGTGAATAAAGAACATTTACAATATTGTGTTGTAAAGGATTATGAAGCTCGGTAATCTATGTTATTGCATAAAAGCAGAAGGTAGTTGACTATTTTTTTTCTTCTTTCACAACACAAGAAGCGTGTACTTTCTCTTTTTGGGATAAATGTACGTCATTTCCGGTTGGCGTCACGCTGATTTTTCCGTCAGTGCATGTGCGAACGGCGGTAGATGTGGATCATAGAGAAGCTGGGGGGCATTAGCCGGTAATCCGAGTTTGCTCACAGGCGAAATGAAACTTGGAAGACATTTAATTCAGACCCCTGTTAGCTCTATGCAGAAATGCCCCTTTCACGAAATATCATACCATAGCACAATGTGACAAAACAAAGGATGAAAGGATCAAACTAATAAAACTAATAATCGAAATAATGAAGGTAAACAAATTTGACAGACGTCAATTACTCTTCCTCGTAACAAACAACTAACACGACTTATAACAGACTACATAACGAGGACTTTAATTAAATGTGGACCCCTAATGAAGGTTAGGGAATAGTAAAATAATTTTATATATATATATATAATATTATAAAAAAATTAAATTTAAAAAAATTTCTTTCAAATATTTAAACTTACTTATATAATAAGGGAATGTACATAATGAGGACACTATGGGGCTATATCACATGGCGCTACGCGAAGTGAACAGGCCTGTGGCAGAGTTTGGAAAAAGCACCCTAATACCTTATTTTTAACTTTATGACACTTCTTCTCTGGGTACTATACCCATATGTTTCTGCCATATCTATCTCCCGTAATAGACATGGCTCCATTTAAAAGGACAAATAAACAATTTTGAATTTTTTTTACAATAATTAAATTAAATAATCACAGGACGACCCAAATTGAGACAGGAACTGTACAACCAAATAAATTTGTACAGATCCTGGCTCAAGGCAGACGTACCTAAAATACTAAATATTAGTAGAAATAAATTGAAGTACACTAAAATCATGAACTAAAACACTTCAATTTATACAAAATTATAAATTAACTAAAAATTAAAGAAAATAAAATACAGAGAATGTGTCATATCAGGAGGGAAGGCACAAAATAAGACAACTATAGAGAAATTTGAACAGAAAATGGCTATCCTTACAAAAATACAAAGTATATTCCTATATATAGCAACACAAAAATACCACCAACACAAATATCAAACACAAGGATATAAGGAGACCACTAGCCATGGTAAAAAATAAATAAAAACGTAGACTACTAGCTGTGGGTAGATCAGCTCCCACCTAGCAAGGATCTACGAAGGAAACACTAGGCATACAAACATACCCCTTATCAAATATATAAAACCCCGATGGGGAAAAATTAAATTAAAAGGGAACATAAATGAAAAAAAATAAAAAACAACAAACAACATATCGGGGGATACACACACAACATCAAAACGTTTTACTTTTTTTTTTATTGGGGGGGGATCTGTCTGTTGCCCCCCCCCCCAAAAAAAAAAGTAATCCGAGTAGACGAAGTTGAGCACTCGGTAAACAGTGGAAAAATCTTCATATGTCACCCTGCCCTTTGCCATGCACGAACAAAAGGAAGGAAGAGCAACAGAGAGAGAGAGAGAGAGAGAGAGAGAGAGACAGAGACAGAGACAGAGAGAGACAGACAGACAGACAGACAGACAGACAACAACATCAAACAAGCCCAACAATGACAACCCCAAACAAGCAAAAGAGATACGAAAACAACAACAAAACAACATCAACATAAATTTAAATAAGTTAAAGTAAGTTCACTGAAACAATAACAACAAAAGCAACGCCAACAAAAAGAACTTCAACAAGCTAATGAAACGGTTCTGACACAGGAAGAAGAAGAACAACAACAGAGAGAAAAACGATGACGAAATAAGAAGACGAAATGACAAGAAAAACACAGAGATCCGAGAATGAGGATAGTGAAGAAAAGTTGAAGAAAAATAAAAGAAAACAAAAAGAAGAATAAAACAAGAATAGGAAACGCTACTGTGAACTAATAGCCTATGAGAACCGAGATATGAGCTATATTTCTGAATTAGTCATAAATAAAAATATAAAAATAAAAGTAAAATTAAAAACTCCTACAATTTTTATAAAACAAGCAAAAACACTTTCATAGCTAATTCTTATAAGATTCATACATTATAAGGTTTATTGTATTTATTAGAAATGGAATCGTCTATGTATAGCTGAATTATCAACATATCGTAACGTACCGTATAACAAATTATTAACATGAATGGTTAAAGTATGGAGATTGTTGGATTGTGCAGTTTACTATGCTGCATCGTAATGCATAACTGAATTTATTAGTTAATTGCGTTAGAAGTTTTACTTGTTGTATTACTATATGAATATTGAAATTGCAAATGATGCAGAGTTAGCCCTTGTTTGATTTGTGCACATATAATTAGGTATTTATATAGTTGTATGTCTTAATCAATCGTAGAGTAGGAAACGTACACAATTGTTGTCGATGTTTATAGTAACAATATTGAGAAATTAACAGTTGGGAATGTGTATGCATGTATTAGAAGTCATTGATAGTATGGTTATTGTTATAGAACAATTTTTATAGAACAATTCGTGTATAGAATATTTAGATGTGAATACGTGAGTTTACGTGTTAATTTAGTCACCAATTAGACAGGAAGTTTTCCGGGTAGCTATAAGAGGCGACATCCGAGGACCGGGGAGGGAGAAGACACGTGGAGAGCACACGGGAAGTCTATTTTGACGGACAATTATTAGGGTGAAGGGGCAGTGCCGGAGTAGAAATTACCGGAAGTGATGGAAGCAAGGATCCAGAAAGATTCCAGAACATTAGCCAAGGGTACCACAAGTACCAAAACAAATGGCGACCAGATGAGTAACAGACACAAAGCTGAAGGGAAACAATCTCATTTAGGACCTTAAGTTAATACGAAGACAGTAACTGTTCATTGGTCCTTGTTTGTAATTGTTCAAATTAAACTGCGATTAAGAAATTTGTCGACGAAAGTTTAAATTACATTTGATATATTGTTCAAAATTATTATACCTTTTACCTTGAGTTATCTACACACCTAGACCGTTGGCAATATTGACTGTGGGTTCGGAGATATTTCAATTTTAATTATCTACATTCTCTGTTGTTAAAAAAACTACCGTTGAAGACATGTAACATGCACCCAAATATCTTTCTAGAGTTATACTTGTATTCTGCTGTATGTGCTGTCATGACGACCATTACCAAACTCAGATAATTTAAAATGGTTATGTTTGATATAAAATGTTCCGTGGAGTTTCGTGTTACAATACTGGGACGATGAGAAAGTGATACATACAGTTACATTTATTTTAGTTCAGTATCTCAGTATGAAGGAATACAAGTGTTATTAATGGTTTAAGTGGCATGGAAAGACTGTACATGATATGCGTTATTCACACGATCAGGGGACAGGTGAAAAAAAGATCTCACATTTCAAAATAAAACGTTTCTTTTCGTGTAAGTTTGAAACCAGCGATAAGTTTAGATAATAGCAGATACACTAATACAATTAGGCAAAAGATCACGAGTGATTTCCTTCTCTACATTGTGCTTTAGCATATTATATTATATCATGTTTAATCACAACAAACTGATCCAGTGGCCTAGTATATAGATCGTTCACCTTGGATTCGGGAGATCGTGGGTTCGAACCCCAGCTAAGTCATATAAAAGTCACACAAAATTGGTACCAAAAGCTCACTTGCATCATGCTCATCATTAAGAGGTTAGTGTTAGCACTGGTCAGCCTGGTGTCAGGATAATGTGACTGGGTGGAACAAAACAGTATTATAAACTGTCACGCTTCAGACATCGTTGTGATATGACTTAATTTGTTTAAAGCAACGCTAACAATCCAAATCACATACACACTTGATCACAGGAGAATGACATACACATACGTGGCTCTTTTCTTAATTTAGATAATTATTTCAAATGATCTGAACGACACTTGATATTCTGTAATTAAATTACAGGCCTTGTACAGTAGATATGTATGACTATATATTATGCGTGTGTCGTCTTTTGGATGAGGTCAAAAGTTGAGGAAAAAAGAACAGACGGAACGCATAGCGCCTCGCTTCTGAGCATCAATTGTTGGAAGAAAAAAAGTCTCTAATCCCACAATTATACTTAACATCTCAGATTTTTGGCCGCGATTGATAAGTTCCATTAGACTCGGATCCAAGTTTTGCAAAAAGTCCGTGGAATATGCTGGCTATTATGTCTACGCTCACTCGCACGTCGCACGTCGCACAAGTGCATTCTGGCAATAAAAACAGCTGCATATGCCGTTAGCTTGCAGGGCACCGTAACAACCACCAGGGGACTTAAAAGGAAAACGGCATGTGTTCAAATTCTTGTCATAGCGCAAATATATTTTTCATACCAATTATAATAATACACCCACTTTGATATACACAGCTGACAATGAAACTGTTGTGGCCACAATACCTGGCAAGACCGAGATTTCTAACGCATTACAAATTCTCTGCAACGGCATATTAACAGCGAAAGAGGAGGTGACTGTATCTGTATCGTACTTATAATATGTTCCTATCTCCGTGATGCCAAAAGTAACAAATTCCATGGCCACTGTCAGTAGTTTCACATCATATTTCTTTCTCTGGCCGATTTATATTATGTACTAGACAGTCTTTTTCGAATATAACTGGGATATGTTTTAAATTCTTTCCGTAAAGACGAATGATATAGGACCATAGAATCGTTTCGACAATGGTCTCGTTATTATTATAGTAACAGTAGCACCGTACGCTATATTTGTCAATGAAGCCCCAAGTAACCATAGTCCTCTGTTGGTTGGTTTATAATGCTCTGGGAACATCCAGTGATCAATATCTATCTACTGTGTATCCTCGATTCACCTCAATCCGACAACCCCACGGAGGCGCAGATATTCAAGTTCCACTTATTTGGATAATTTGTAGATGGCATGCATTTTATGTAAGAGCTATACCAATGCTATATCTTTCTCATCGGTCTCAGTACTGGCAGAGGGCGCAGATGATTCCTTTAAGGAAAATTGGATCTCTGGTCTATTGACAACACGTGTGCGTTAGGTCGAAGCCGACAAGATGGCTTTTGTTTCTTTTCATGTGCAAATTCCTCCCTCCTAAAATCGATAAATAAATATCGATGTTTTATTTCTCCCCAAATTAAGAAAATGTGCACTCGGCAATCTTACCTGATTAAAAATTTCTGTACCTGATGGTGTAACATTAATTTTAAACTATTTAAGAAAATACTCTTTCCACATTAAGTAAAGATTTTAGAACGAATACATGTATAAAATAAAACCGTGAACGAACATTTCTTGCTATTTGAATTGGAATGATGCTTGGTTTAATTTACATCTGTCAGTAAAATTGTTTAAACAAGCATTTTTACAGAACATTTGGATCCGTTGACATGTCTTCCACTTACCCCCTCAATGATTCACCTTCCTGAGTCGGCTCTCTTCCCAAACCCCATCCGGTGCCAACAGCTGAATGAATGCAATAAAGGACGATTAAAAGTAAAAAATTCACCGCCTTCATGTTGCAGCCTGTCTACTGATCATGTACCAAGTTTTGAAATCTGCTTACCTGAATGTGGGACATGTGAGTGAACTTGTGCTGATAATGCCAGGCAGATTTGTTCTTGTATTGGTTTATTATCAGGCTTCTCAATCCCTATTGGACAAGAGGGTAGATAGATTATATTATCAGGCTTATCAATCCCTATTGGACAAGACGGTAGATAGATTATCTGTATTATTCAATAACGATATAGCAATGGTCTTACTTAAGGTGCGTATTGTTATTCAGAATAAATTAACATAAAATAGTAATTTTTCATATATGCAGCTGTACGTATCAAAGTGTATATGTTTTTGCATCAAGGTGAAATACGATATCATAAAACCGTTTAACACATGTGTGTGTGTTATTATTTGTATACATTTATAATTGTAATTGTCATTTATAATTGTATGTGCCGATATGCATACACGATGAAAATATAAACTAAAGACCAAACAAGTAGGGACATAAATACGCGCGAGCGTGCGTGTGTGTGTGTGTGTGTGTGTGTGTGTGTGTGTGTGCATGTGTGTGTACGTTAAATGTAGTTGTAACAAATTTTGCCATATCGCTACGATGTCTCCAGGATGTTAATTTATAGTGCTGTCTAGCACTGGGGCATCATGCAGCAGACATGTAGCATCATGTCCCACCAGGCATATCCTGACACCATACCGACCATTCCTAACAATAACCTCTGAATGCTGAGCGCCTAGCGGACAACAGTAAGCACCATTTTTATAAGTCTTTGGTATGAATACTGCAAGAGTGTCCCCACATATTGGAAAAATATAAATATAAAAATCACATGTATTAGCCTTATATATCATTGACAAGTATTAAGGCTCTAACATAAGTATAATTCACTTGAAAAATTATAAACTATTCAAATAAACAAACGTATTTATTTATAATACATCGTTTTTGAACATGCATAATTTAGATTGTTAAAATAATGGATTGGTTATTGAAGTTTCAGAATGAAAATTACAACTCTAACGAGTATAATCCATACACATTTGCTATTATCAGGTATGCATAATGCATCTAACGTTAACGGTATGGTTTTATATTATCAATTTTGTCCTACTACATTATATTGTTCGGTACATAGTATAATAAATTGCAGTCATCAGAGGCTGAAAATGGTATAAGGTGAGCATTGTTTTGCAGGTAAAATGTAGCCATAGAAACAAAATAAAGATCAATTTTGAAGGACAAAGTTTGTGACAAAAAATATACGCCATAATGAATATTGCATGTGATCATATATTATCCAATGATAAACGTTTGAATGTATAGTCAATATACAATTACGTGCCTTGCAACTGAAATAAAGCTAATCTTAATAGCAAATATTTCGTATAGCATATATAATACATATATGGTGCTTAAGTACATTAGTATGTTTATATAACAACCTATCATAATTTGTAAACACATATTACAATCTGTATTAAGTAGCACCGGTAATGGAATTCATTGTTCCTCTTTCATTTCATTACCAACATGCAAGAGCTTTACGTAAGTGGTATCCTTGATACATGTTTTCAAACCAGTCTGCACGATATGCTGTTGAAGAGACACATGTACTGCAGAACAGGTCATCTAAATTCCACAATACTCCGTTTAAAATCCCAGGTTTTTACTGTCAACTGCTTGAAATACACTCGACGTTAACAGCCTTTCAATTCGACATATGTACCGAGTTTACAAATCTTATCGGAAATGAGTTCTTGGCCACAAATTAGTCACTGCTTGTCTTTACACAAGGCTGCTTCAGTCTAGCTCAATAACTGGCAACAACCTTTATTACCTATCTCCATTTACAAGGGGTTCCGTCAAAGTGGGATAAAGTATTCTAACGGTATTGGAGTCAACGTCTAACTGTCGCTGTACGGGAGCGAGCCGGCTAATTTGTCTTGTAGTCACATGCACATGTCATTATCCTACACTGTCAGAACTAGCTAGGTTTTCTAGTAAGGGGCCTTAAAAAACCTAGACCATTACATTCCTTCTCCCTCACCTTGACATTCGTTCTCGGTGTTTGCCAGATTCAATTATCGAACGCATTCTCAATCGGACTCCAATATACTGCGAATCCGACGAGCTAACAAATGTAATGGGAGAGGAAACAGAGTGGATTACATACGAACCTAAAATTTGTGTCATCTGACAGGACGGACTGAGATAGTGGTGCAATTCACCAGGCTTGAATTCTATATAGATCAAAGGGAATGTTTCCGATCGTTTAACCTCAAATTAAAAAGGTTGTGACAAGACAAGAAATTAAATCGTTTGTTATGTAATTATTTCATATTTTAGTTATTTTAAAAAAAAATCAATTTTCAACAACAATTTCATGGTAACAAAATATAATGTTTTAGTCAATATATTTATTATCTACTACAACATGTATTAAAAATTAACAACCTCTTGTACATCTATTATATGCATAATGTTACATATGTCGGTATTTCGGTCCATTCCCGTAAGTTACAAAGTCAAAAATTGTCATTACTTTAGGCTGTTGTCATTTTTGTTTCACAACATCTCTTCCAACTCCTGCAGAAAAATATGTAGACACTTAAACTGTTTTGAAGAGCATTTGAAATTATTGCTTCTCTACCTTTGCGTTTATACATATAAATTTCCCATATCGCTAAATAGAATAACCTATATTCGTTATATATAAGTTTGAAAGATCGTGACACATTACTGAGCGAACATATCGCGGTCAGCGTGACAAAATAGCAATTAACATTGACGTATTCGCTAACCCGTGGTTCACCTTTTAGATAATGGCGATGCTCAGTGACAGTTTGCTGCCAGGGTAGGTGTAGCAGTTCATTACTTTGAGTGTTGGGCAATTGACAGTAATTATGGGTTCATATTAGGGCTTTCCAGGTCCCAGCTGATACAAGACTTCAGTCTTCTTGGTACTGTTATTGAGACCAAACCTTGTGCCGGAGCTGAAGCACTTGTCATTGTTGCATTGCAGGTCGGCTTCTGAGCCAGCATTGAGGGTGTAATCAACAGGAAATGAGAAATAAATGGTGGTATCTGTCATAACCATGGTTTCCGTTTAAAGCATCTTGGGATTTAAAAGTTTTCCATCTGTATGGTACCTGATGCCGACTCCAACATATCCGTCTCTGAAAGCATTAGTCAGTATGGCAGATAACAATATGCTGAATAGTGTCCGTGACATAACACAAAAATCCTGCTTTACGCCATTGGTCACTGGGAGTGGCTCAGATGTCTATCCATAGTCCTGTACTCGTGCCTATATGCCATCGTGGAGATGTATGCCATCGTGGATTTACATTTTATTGGGCATCAGTACTTGGCCATTACATTCCAAAAGGCTTCTCAGCTTGCAGTATCAAAGGTTTTTATCAAGTCGATGTAGATGGAGAAATGAGCGTTGATTTACTCTTGACATTTCTCTCGTAGCTGCCTCGATGCAACCACCATATTGATAGTCCCACATTCTTTTCGGAATCCACACTGGCTCTCTGGCAGTAGTCCCTGGTCAATGTGCGCAATGAGGCGGTTCAGTAGGTTTCTGGCGAGTATCTTTCATGCAGTTGAGAGATAGGATATACCCCGGTGGCTGTCGCAGTGATGGCGGTTCCCTTAGCGCTTATATTGTTGAATTATGGAAGCGTGTTTGAATTCCTGGGGTTCGTGTCTTGCTGCCACATCAATAAACACAGTTGGTGGAGCCCTTCTATCAGAGATGTGACCCAGCAGCAGAGGAAGCGGACCCTACAACTTGGCGGAGCGTCCATTTGGCTAGCCAATGCTTTCTCCAAATGGAAAAAACTAGACGCCAACTGCGGTAATTCGCCTGCGGTATTTTTAAAAATTTTATTTGGTATTCCTCAGTGAGCGTTTTGAGTTTAGTTTGAAATTTTCTGACTGTATCATAGCGATACTGCTGCGACGTTGCCAATGATGACATTTTATTTATTACAACTGATTTCAATTAAGTTGTTTACTCAAATCGGCTACAAATTCCACATACCATGTTAATGAAAGCCTAGCCAATTATTATCAGTGGTTGTTAGTGTGAATCGTTCAGTTGTTCCCTTGTCGATGATCGTTGATATTGTATTGTTAACCCCAGATGAACTCGTTGATAAAATATTAAATTGCGTCGTTGATACTAGTGTTAATCGATACATACCCTTGACGGTCGCGGCGATATCTAATTTGTTATTTGTAGGTGTCCACGCAAATGATCCGTGTTGGATCGTATATATCGAGTTTATATTTTTCTCATAAGGAATTTTTACTTTTTCAAGTACTTGTATCATCCTCGGTAGATCATCTCTGATGACATCGCTATTATCAGCGTTAATAGCTTCTATTCGCCGATTAATTGCGAGTATTTCATTGCTGTTCGCTTTAAAATCATCGATGGATTTCTTAATTTCTGGGAGTTTTATATAGAGTTTATCCAATGTGATGACAAAGAATTTCTCAATGATATTTTTACGAAAAGTTGTAAACTTCTCGACATGATCTGTATACCTAGATTGAGATGATGCTAATTCTAACATAGCGGTTTTTATTTCTGTTAGCTTCGGTGTGGTCACTAGTGGATTTCCAAGGAAATCTAATGGAGGTTTGTCGATTTTGTCAACTATACTTTTGTAAACTAGTAAATTTATTAAATGTAGTTATATGGTCGTCATACTTATCTGAGATTTCAATGAATTTGCTGTGTTATCAAATGTTGATATTTTATATGTAAACGTCGAAATAAGTGCGCCCGGTTTGAGTTTACCATCGTTGGAAAACAACGATATATTATCTTCTACTGCGTCGCGTCGTTTAACTATGATGTCATCCAGGGAAACATTACTCGTTTTCAATTTACCCTGACGATCTTGAAATACAACTATTTCATTGGGGTCAGTAAGTACTTCATTATTGTGTACTCGAGGACGACTTTATGAGGCAGTTCAGATGATGCTGAAACCGCCATTAACATTTCAAGGATTTCTTGTCTACACGAATTTTCAAGTAAGCCCAGCATGGGTAACTCTGAATACCAAACAGGAACTGAAGAATCCAGCTTGGATATGTACTCAAGAAATCCTTCTTCTTTATAAGGAGGAAATCCATACGGGTCAAAATAAATGACACATTGTGGACGTATCACGTAACCCACCCAATATACTCCAGATTTATTGTTAAAACCGATAGCAAGTGTACCGATTTCAAAGATTTTTGGTTGTGTTGGTAATTGATTTTCCCTGTTTATACCTCTGAAATGTTTTATTGGGAGTTTCTTTACTATGTTAAGATTGGACTTTTCAACTATGGGGTTTGGTGATATATCATCCATTTTAAGATTGAACTTTTCAACTATGGGGTTTGGTGATATATCAACCATGTTAAGATTGGACTTTTTAACTATGGATTTTGGTGATATGTTAGCAGAAACAGGTTTCTAAAACCATACTGTTAGTTTTTTCACTTGTTCGAATAAACTTCTCCAAATATCAGTCATGTTTATTCCATATTACTTTCTCTCTAAAAGGTGATTACACTTATATTCATTTACGACCCGATGAAGTGGTTTTCTTCATGATGAAATAGCGTCAAGGACATTTAATACTTCTATGCCGCATATTGGTGGGTCATTTAGTTGTTGTGTTGGTAGCGTGGAATACCAGCGAGGAGATTTTAATTGTTGTATATAGCGCATAAATTCCTTCGGCGGAGCTAGTCCATATGAATCAAAATAAAGAATTGCACGCGGATCAATCGCGTATGCAACCCAGTGAGTTCCAGGTCCGCTATTGTTATGGAGATTATGATACCGGTTTCAGTGTTTTTTGGTTGTTGTGGTAATTGATCTCGCATAAAAACACGTCTAAAATTTTTTATTGCTAGTTTTTTTAGCGGCATCGAGTAAATCAAAATTTGACATTGGAACCATGGGTTCTGCTGTTATTAAATTGTTCCTGGTATTCTCAGGCCGCTTCCCTTGTACCATGAATACGAAGTTCCTGGTAGTCTTAGACCCTTTCCTCGTTTCTTTTTTATACCCGCTTCCCGTTGCTTTCCTTAGTACCATTCCTGCCGCGGTACCAACGGCTCCTAACGCTGCCGCCTTCGCCACCGCTTGGGCGGCCGCTGCAATCAACGCTGGAACTGCAGCCAATAAAGGGAATATACCGACTGATTTTATCATGTTTTTAATCGCGGCTGCAGATAGAGTAACCTGAACACCTTTCTTATTCTTGATAGCATCATCAGTGGTTTTTTTTGACGAGCTGTCACTGAAAGTTTATTTTGACCGCCAGACATCTGATTGGGTTTCAGAGATACCGTAGTTTCACATTTTGTTTGCTGATTCAGATTGCAATTTTTTAAGTTGACCAGGAGTCAACGTAACACTAACAACACTGTATGACATTTTATTTAATAACAGATTGATCTAATTGCTACAATTTACATGTTTGGAAAATCTATGATTTTCAATTACATATTTTCCACTAGTGCATCGACTACTCTCATTTTTCCACCAACACCTTCGAGTGGCATTGATATGTCGCTGAGAATAACAGCTACTACTCTTTAATAACAATACCGGCAGGGCAAGTTACACGAGCTCTAAAGTGTATATCAACGACGGATTGGTTTGTTAAGTCAAGATGTTCCAGTGAAAAGTAGTAAATCGGATATAGGCTTTTAAAATCAAGTTCAGCTATTTGCAAACCGGTGTTCACATTATTATCGCGACCCATATATGACCACAGACTATGATACACGCGTGTTATTTGGTGGTGTTGTAATCAAGTAGTATATCCTCAGATGGTTCCTGCTGGCCGTTTATTCTCAATGATACTTCATTAACACCTAACTGATCAAATATCATATGACTGCGTGTTTGATTATTTAATAGTGCAGTATCTTGTAACGCAATAAATATATGACGTAGAGCTGAAACTCCTTGTTTTGATGCCAGGTGCCATGTAAATGTAGCATCATTGGTACCTTCCTTAATATCCGTTGTTGTTGCTAGCCAACTTAGCAATGATTTTCCTCTATGATCCATCCATGATAGTAATTTTTCTTCTGCAATGAGTGCTGGAGTCATTACTGGCATCCACAATGATAGTTTTGTTAAAATGACTTTACCGGCATCAACACCAAGATCATGCAAGATTGCATCATTATCATCACTTGTTCGCATGAGTACTACTGTATGTTTTGCTCCATAGATAACTTTTCGAACATTTCTGCAGAATCCAAATATATGATGCAGTGGAATCGCGCAGGAAAATTGTCGACGATCTCCTTTCAACATTGCTACGCGTGTTGCAAACCCTAATTTGAAATGAGCACTATCTCCTTTTACAACATCAAAGGTATCAGCTGGTCTTGCTTCGTGTTCGGCGTCAACTGGTTGTGGATCAGATGCAGTAGCTCTTGGTGTCCGTAATTTCATATACTTATTGTTATCAGCGTGATCAGTGAACATCATAGACGGACCTGCCGATCTTGTATAATCATCAAAATATCTTGCCAACCCCACTATTGTTGTGGCAACATCAACATCACGCTCTATAGACTCAATCATATATCTTTCACTCTCGAATAACGCCATGATACCATTTTTGACAAAACCAACTTTGACGCCAAGTGCGTATGGTGTATTAGCTGCAACATTTGTTACAAGTTCTCCTTCCACTTCGATAAAGGCTTCAGCGGGTAAAAAAGTATTTGCTGTTATCATGGACTTGAAGTTCGATTATCGATCGAAGATCCGGTTGTACTGCATGATAGGAATATAATTGATAATCGCGTACAGAACCATCTTTGCGGACTGGGGCATCCATATCAAACGCTGGATCAAGTGACCATTTGAACATCTTATTATATATTTCTTAATCTAAATCGCGATCTCGCTCGGGATCTTAAGCCACTTCCCGCTATCATGTTTGCAACGATATTGTCTTGATCGCTGGTCGCCAACGATGCTAATTTCTGATCCACTGCTTTATTTATTATTTTGCTAACACTTGCAGGCATACTTCCGTAGATGGTAACGGCGAAGTCATCACTGGTTTCTTTCGTCGCCGAACTAACGATATTAGTTTTTCCTTCGCGGCGGAAAATGCTTTCCCTGCAACATCTCCAACAGCGCTAACACCTTTATCACGAATAACATCAATGGCTTTCATCGCTAATTGTTTTTGCAATTGGTGCTACTATTGGAGACATTCTTGTAATGAGCCCTGCAATGGTATTGCCAAGACCATCGCCATAGCATGTTCTATAAACAGGCAATCGTGAGTTTACTACTTAGACACGAGTTGGTTTATCGTGGTTGTAGTGGATGATCATCTTATTGAATTACTAGTAATTTAAATAATATTATCTAATCGCGAAATTCGAAGAATTTTTCGAATAGTCACTGTGATAAACGCTGACGGTGAAACCGTCTTCTACCTCATAATAACCTCTCGGTATACACCAATATCCATGATACCACCCTCAAATAGTCACCTGCAGATATCAGCGGCTTCATTATTTATTTCCGGTGAGTCATTTCCAGCTCGTTTTCCTCCTACGAGAACTTCTAATCTTGCTATGTCCCCGAGAATATTACCAGGACAACGAAGTAGACCAGTACCTTAAATCCCCCTTGGAGTTCTACTTGAATATCCATCTCCGGTTGTACAAGTTGCACTTTGAGTGAGGTCAACTCCTGCCATTATTTTTTTTTCGGGGGGTCGGCTCAAATATGTTGGTGGTGGTTTTTTAATATCATATACCATTTTCTTAAGTCTCTTAAAATTATCATCATTGGGTGGGAGTTTAGATTTACTGATATTTGCCAAATATAGGTTTTTTTTGCCCAAGTTTTCTTGGAATCTATAGCATCTTCAAATCCTTTATTTATATATTTCTCTTTAACTTTTGGAAATGACTCAACAACAAACTTAGCGAATTCTTTATCAATAGTAAATTGTTTAATTCCATAAAACGCCTCATTCGTAAATATATTTTCAGGTGGATAGTCTCTTCTCTCTTTTGAAGTTTTTTTTTGAGGTTCATCTTCCTCTTCTTCTTCTGTGATAGCACCTACTGGTTCAAGTGGTTCTTGTCCTTGTTGTTCTCGTTTTTGTTCAAGTTGTTCTCGTTCTTGTTATTCTTGTTGTTCTTGAAGTCGTGCAGCAGCTACTATATCACCAGGAAGTGGTTTTAAAGATTGTTGTGTTTGCTCAGTTTCCCCTGCTATTTTTTCAATTACTGGTAAAAGGGCCAGTCTTTTCCCTTGTTTGTTCTTAGGAATATCTCCCCATATTGCTTTTTAGTGGTCGGTACGACGTCTTTAGTAACTGTAGTAATGGGTTTAAATAATTGTTCCGTGCCTGTCGTAAAGTCGGTTTGAAGGTTTTGTCTCATTTGTAGTTTTCCGCGAACGATGTCACGAACCGGAATAAATTTCTTAATTTCAGATAACCGTTCGCGTGCTAATCTAGTCGTTAGCGCTTCTCCAACCATTATAAATTAATACTCGATTTAAATGTAGTGACGAAGTCACCAGTGAAAAATCCGTAGATGTGCTGACCCACCCCAGCTCACTACATTACTTTCGTGTACACCATTGACAAAGTCACCATTGATTAAATTACCATGCCAAAAAAATCGTTTATACAAATTCGTTCTAGGTGAGTAAGCATACCTGTCTATTGTCTGCCAATAATTTACCTTGCAAACAGATAGAATATTATACATGTCAGTTGTGTCACTATGGCATTGTAATGTCATATTTGGAGTGTTAATGGCTGGTTTATTCGTTATGATGCCACATAATGATAAAATAATAGTTCTATGTTTGCTGTGACAACTATCAAATTCCCAAATTCCTATAATAATATAATTTTTGATAGTTGTCACACTTTCACTCGGATTATTGTTGAAACATCTCGGATTCGTGGAGAGATTTTCATTTACTTCGTTTAGGCGAACAAAGGGGTATTTTGTCGGATAATCGTTGTCATAATTTTGATCTTTGTATTAAGTGTGCGTTTGATTTCATATTGATGACCCAATTTCTTTCCGACTTTTTCGACAACAGTGAATAACGGAACGAACATGTTTATGTCATTTTCATATGAGAATGAATCATAAATCGCGTGTTTAATTTGTTCTATAAAAGAGTACGATTGATCTGACAATTGAATTCCTTGATTTTTCAAATTTAAAATTTCGGTTATAATTTCGTTGATATTTTCAGAATTCATTTATATAATATATTATATTTCTAATATATTTTATTTTCAAAAACAAAAATTAAACAGTGGCTATGATGAGCGGTTATCATTCACTGGGTCCCTTATTGGCCTTTGTATCTTTCATATGGTTCTTTTTCTTTGAGATTTTTTCTCTTCTTTTTTTCTCTTTGAGATTTTGTCTCTTTTTTTCTATGGTGGTTTATAACCAGAGATTTTCTCTCTTCTTTTTGACCCTATGCCCGTTTCTTTTAACCGATAATTCATTCCGATCTATCCTGTGGGGTTACCCTAATGTGACACAGAGCTTTTTGCATCATGCTACTGTTTATTTTTGACGTCCATAGTCATATGTACCACGAAGCATAGTCTACGAGAGGGAAATTTAACTCGTCAAATAACGGATTAGAACATCCATGAAGGTATACTTAGGGAATGGACCTCATATATACATATATACAAGTATTTACATATATACATATATACAAGTATTTACATATATACATGACATGGTTTTGGAATTTACAATGAAAGTCACATTTACATATATACATATATAAATGAATGATGTGAATGGCATGGTATTTACAATGAATGATGTAAATGGTATCGTATTTAAAATGAAACATAACAATGGGTTATTAGATGACAATGGTATAATGGTATGACGGGGGCGATTCTACATTCAAACTGAAACCAATCATAAAACCAACAAAATCAACCCGTTTTGAATGCAAGACATTCACACCTCGTGACGGTGTATGATATATGGTTGTTTCAGTTTGAGTTTCGAATGAATTAAAGCTCCCAATTATTATATAGAAAAACCTCCAAATCGGTACCGTCAACAATAATGCCTGCCACGAGATTCTAACGACGGGCCCCAGGACGAGATCCCAATGCGTATGGAATACGCTAATGTCCGTATCTACAGGTATGTGCTTTTGAATACGATATATGTGTAAACAACAAACAACAAAAAATTCCATTGAGATCCGTAACTCTTTCATAAACCGTACACATGACCGCACGAGTTATTCCCCTTAATGCTATATACATATGGTACAAAATAGAATTCAGACATATGTAAATTGAATTCTATTTCCGGTTCTCTTGGAAACTGCTGACCGATAAATTCCTTCTGCAACAAATCGTACCGAAGTTCTACAAATATCGAAATATCTACCGACTTCATTCATTTATTTAAATAGTCTTTCTTCCTTATTTTCTGTATTAAATGATTTTATACATTTTGCATTTTTTTTTGATGTTTTCCAGTTCTCCCTTTTTGGCATTCTGACTTTGTGTGATAGACTGCAGATTCGATAAAAAAATTGTTCTTAGGATTAGAATCGATATTATCAAATACAAAACCATCTTCGATCAATCCATTGTGACATTCATATATCATTCTGTGATTAAGATACGATTTCACTCCATTTGGTAAACACCAAATACCCCATACCATTGTCCCACCCTTCTGGTTTCTTCACTCTGCGGCATCTGACAATACAGTCACGAGATGCTTCATAAATGGTAATCACAGGATGTGGTCGAAATTCTTGGTTCATTTATATACTAAATACTATTTGTCTAATTCATTATTTGGTTTAATTATTACTCGGGAATCTATCAATGTAGTCTTGAGGTGTTTTTATGATCTTATCACTGACGTTGTCCTTGACGGAGTCAGAGACATGGATGAAATTTTTGATTCTTTTATCATAACAGCGCTTTAACTCCCTGTATCGCTTACCACCACAATTAAGACACAACTGCGGATACAAGGTAACGGCCCAAAACTTTCGCGACGTACGCTTTGTGAATGATATCCGCAGAATTCATTTCTGCATGATTTGTTACATGCGGTTACTGATCCTATCATAAGCCATTTGCAATGATTCATTATATAATAAATTCTTTATTTAAATACTTGTTTTAACTATAATATGGAGGAGTTCGAGAGATTATCGAAAATTACGCCTTGGAAAGATGTTAAATTCAATCTCGGTAGAGTCAGTGATGTACCAAAGGGTCTAATAAGTGATAGAAGCATGATAGGTAGAATCCGTGATGGTTTTAATGAATTCAAGCGCGATGGAGCATCTCACTGTTCAACATTTCGAATTGATGGTAGTGTTGATGCTACCATGAACGACGAAAGAGCAGCAGTATTAATCTCGCATCTTGACCAGAAAAACTTTTTTTAGGGTGAAATTCATTATCCGCTCAGAAACAGGAAATTGGATTATACGCGACAAATTCGAACCAATCTTGAAAGATAAAAGAACTGTCACTGTGAGTCAGGATTCCAAACCAGGAATTTTGACTGAGATTGACAAACCATAAAACGATAGATCCTATCCCGTGACCGCGGTTGTTTATGGAATCTATCCGTTAAATGATAAACCGAGTATTGAAAAATTAAAACCGTTGAATTGTATAGAAGAACGAATAATAGAGCATTTTACAAATGCGTTTCGTGGAAACAAATTGACGCATTTAAGACGCAAAAAAAACGAATGGGAATTAACAGTTAGGAAGAACGGAGCAACGATTCAAGATATAGCCAAATTAGAAATATCATTAAGATTCCCAATAATCATAATGACGATAACAGGCGAGGTATTACACGAATAGAGATATATATCAAACAGAGCTCCGATTAAAATTATTGACCATAATGAAGACGTATGGACATCAACAGTAACAATATTTCCGCGGGATAGAACAATAAATTATATACCCATGGAGTTCTTGGGAGAAGAATTCTCTGAGAAGAAATTATTTGATTTTATTTACAAATTAAGTAGAAACAATCGTGTGTCCGTATGGTTACTTCACACTTTTGAAGACGAAGAGGGCAAATTCGATCAATTTGTAAGAGCCAACGGCGAATTATACCGCACTGAAGCCCTCCACAACGAGATGAAAAATACTAGCTAGTGGTTTTTTAACGGAACACGAAGAACAATTACTAACAAACTGTTTTACAATTCCGTCGGTTGCAGCTCATTTTGCGAGAAAGAGAAACATGTGGAAACCAATACGAGCTAAATTTCTATCATATCAAATCAAGCTGCATCGAGTACAACCATGGTCGATTATGGAATACAAAATACAACCCCAAAAGTATTATTTCAGTTGATATGATTGCGTGTTATCCAGGGAGTTTTCTCGGGTATGGAGAATGCTCTGCTCTGAGTACTTCAAAAGATTTGGACATTCCACACATGAAATGACCCGTGTTGCGATTAATGGACCACTGCACGATTTTGATTTAACCGGATTCGTTCCTGTGGTATCATTTGAAACCGATGAAGGACTTCATCCGTGCTTTTATGTTTGGATTGGTAGACAGATCTGAAAAACACTGGATGCCAATAGTGTTATTACTGTACATGATTGATTCTAAAATACTGATATCGCTGATTGTCAGTGAAGCAATTATATCATATCGGAAATAAACTGAAGTCTGGTTACCACAACCCGATAGTCTAGATAGTATAATCAGCGAAAATATAAAACAATTTCCTGATCTTGACGAAGAATATATCGTGAAATGGTCCAAACATATCTTTGAAGTTCGAAATAAACAAGCAAAAGATCTCGGTAGAAGAATAATTGGTAAATTCACCCAGGGCGGAAAAAATACAATAAACGATATTCTTCACGGATGATTATAGATAAAGTTGAATACGATTTTATAATCGCAGATGCAGTATCTAGAAATATATATGTAAATCGTAAAGACGCTTTCTTGTCCGATGGAACCAAATTCGGTACAATTGTTACTTACAACGACGGATATAATCTTCAACATACACATTTAAGGGCGTCTTTGCTGGCTTATGCTTCTATTAATTTACTTTCGATGATAGATAGATTTCCTGACATAGCGGTAAGATCGCCACTAATTCATTTAATATAGACGTGAAACAAAGAAGCAGTGGCCGAATTTACAAATTCCGACGAGAGTTGGGGGTCAGGGAGAATTAAAAAGGAAAACAATTACTTAAAAAATCATCATATATCAGAACTATCTAATGCACCTTCAATATTCGATCCAGTATGTAGATATAAAACCAGCTATTTAAACGGCTGTGGTGGGTGAGGAAAGACGACTCGTGCGATTGAATAATTTCGAGGAAAATCAAACACGATTGTTCTAACACCAACAAATAAACTTGAAAGAGAGATGACACAGCGGGGGGGTTAATACTTGTACTAATCACCACTTTTTCGATGGAAAAATGACGAATCGACTCCTGATCGAATGGGCGAAAAATATATTCCTGAAATCATCATTTGGGATGAGATATGCACAGTGTCGTAAGATGTATTACAAAAGTTTCTAGATTGGTTATTGCTAGCGAATACAGCTGTAATAATGTGCGGCGATTACGGTCAACCACCACCAGTTAATGGGAAATCTCCACATGATTGGCTGAAGAATTTTGTAGACTATTATGAAGAAATTAATACTGATCATAGATCATCTGATAATGAATTACGCTATTCACTCGTTGACCGGCGAGCTGAATATAAAAATGGACAGTTTTCCAAATAATAAAACGAATTAACGCAATACACAATAAAACGAACGTGCTATTACGAAACTGAACATTTAACTGAAACATTAACCAAAAATAACGCATTTGACTCACCCAACTTTTTGGCTCTAATTCCCGACAAATGAAACTTTAGAGGTCTGCTCTAATGTACACTGCATCTTAAAATGACCTTGCACTATACCTATATAGTAGTATGCCGTACATGTAAAAAGTGATTCGCGCGAAACCTTCATTTTACGCGCTGCACGTGCGACTCGCTGTTCAGGACAACTCACTTAGAAGAGTATGGTGTACCCTCGATGCCATATCGGGTATTTCGTAACACACCTCCCCTAAAAAAGTATTTACTTTAAAAACCACGAAATTACACGATATGGGTAACCAGATAATCAATGTCTACTGAGATAATCCGCACCTACATTTTCCTTACCTTTGATTGCCTCGATTCGGAATCTGTAAGGTTGTAACAACAAGGCCCATCGCATCAACCGTGAATTATTAATCTTTGCCTTATTGAGGTAAAGTAGAGGTTGATGATCTGTTTCCAGATTGAATTCTCGGCCCTGGAGGTAGGTTTGGAATTTATCTATTCCCCACACTACTGCTAAACACTCTTTCTCTATTATCGAAAAATTCTTTTCTCTTGGAAGTAATTTCCTGCTGGCGTAGGCGACTGGGAGCTTGATTCCATCTTGTTCCTGTAAGAAAACCGCCCCTAGTCCCAACTCTGAAGCATCGGTTCTCAAAATGAATGTTTTGTTCAGTTCGGGCAACTTAAGTACGGGGGCTTCTGTTAGCAGTTTTTTTTTTAAGTGTTAAAAGCCCTGTCTTGATTATCTCCCCACTGAACTTTGTTTGGCTGCCCCTTTTTGGTTAGGTCCGTTAAAGGACTGGCTATGGCTGCAAAGTTAGGGATGAATTTTCGATAATACCCTGCCAGCCCGATAAATGACCTAACTTGCTTCTTTGACGTGGGTGGCAATGAATCCCTGATTGCTGCAATTTTCTTGGGGTCGGGTCTCAACTCGTTTACCCTCCCCACTACGTGTCCCAAACACTCTAAGCTCCTATACCCCACGTTGCATTTAGTAGGTTTTACAGTCAACTTAGCTTTACGTAATCGATCTAGAACTTTAGCAATATCACGTAGATGCTCTTCCCACGTATCACTAAATATAAAGATGTCGTCAATGTAGGTTTCCACATGCTGCAGTCCCTGCATGACTTTCCGCATTAGTCTTACAGCGCAAGCCCCGGCGTTTACCAATCCGAACGGTAAAACACGAAATTGGTACAATCCACTTCCGGTGGCGAACGCAGTCATTTCTTTTGTTTCCTCTGACAAGGGTATCTGCCAATATCCCATTGTCAGATCCAGTCTCGTGACATATTTGTGCCCCGCCATACGGATGAATGTCCGGTATGGGTTCGGCATCAAATACCGTACGCGCGTTCAATTGGCGGAAGTCGATGCAGAATCTGTTTGTGCCGTCACTCTTTTTCACTAGAACGACAGGTGATGCATACGGTAAGCACGACTTCTCTATCACTCCTAATTTAAGCATTTCTCCAACTTCCTTTTCGATGATATCTTTGGATGCATGAGGCATTGGGTACCCCTTGACTCGAAATGGTTCATGCGATGTAAGTTTAATCCTATGCTCTATCACATCTATCTTACCTGGTTTATTCGAGAACACGTCTTGATAGTCATTGACGAGATCCTGAGCCTGCTTTCTCTGTTTCTCAGTCAGATCGGGACTCGTATTGAATACAGTCTTTCCCATGTCGCACTCCAGTAACCCACTCAAATTAAGACCTGGAACTGACTCTTGTTCCTCATCCTCCTCAATGATGGCTACCCCGACCACGTTTAAAATTCCTTGGTCTGGCTTTGCATTTGTCCAATCGTAGTAACGTTTCAATAAATTAGCATGAAACATACGGGACTTTCCACCTACATCGGTGGTATAATCCATGCCTCCCTTTTCATCTATGATGGTATATGGACCTTTCCACTGTAACATTAATTTGTTTCTCTCGGTTGGCAGGAGAACCAAAACTCTGTCACCCTTTTTAAATTTTCCATCACGCGCTTTTGAATCATAGTAGCGAGCTGCGCGACTACTAGCTTGCCTTAACGTTTCATGGGCTATTGCACAAGTGTCTCTCAACTTATCCTTCAAGTCACATACGTACTGGTATGTCGTTCGAATCTCGTCATCTGTTTCGTCATCTGACCATAATTGTCTTAGAATTTTCATTGGCCCTCGCACCGTTCTCCCGTATAAAAGTTCAAATGGTGAAAACCCTAGAGTCTCTTGAGGAACCTCTCGATATGCAAATAATACTGCATGGAGATATCCATCCCAATCGTTCGGACGCTCTGCACACATCCGTCGCAACATTTGTTTGAGTGTTCCATTTAACTTCTCCACCAGCCCGTTGCACATTGGGTGATATGGAGTTGTCCATAGTTGTTTGATTGATAGAAGCCTACTAACTTCTGCCATGAGTTATGATGTGAACTGTGACCCACAGTCTGTCAGAATCTCCTCCGGAATCCCTAATCTACTGAACGTCTCTACTAGGGCTTCGGCTACTCGCTCAGTTTTGATGGATGGTAGAGCGACGGCATCCGGATACCTGTTTGCATAATCAACCATAGTCAAGATGTACCTATTCTTGCGTTCTGTAAGAGGTGATAATGGACCAACAATATCTATCGCCACGCGTTTGAATGGAGTTTCAAATAAAGGCATTTTACCGATAGGTACGCGTTTCACTTTCCCTTTGTACTGCATTTTGTGACAAATGTCGCATGATCTGCAATACCTAGTTACATCACCGTGAGCCCCTGGCCAATGATATTCTGCACATACACGGTCTTTAGTTTTTGTAGAACCCAGGTGACCCCCCATCGTCGACTCGTGTGCTAACTTTAACACATGCGGTCTATAGTTCCGAGGCACTACTACCTGTGTAAACCGTCGACCTTCCCGAGTATTATGCTCCCTATGCAAGACATTATTAAGATATTTGAACCTGTAGCTACCCCCACCTTTACATTTCATGACTTCCCCTGACGCGGCTTTATTTCTGATTATTGACAACGACTCGTCTTCATTTTGCTCTTTAATTAGTGTCCTTTTATCTATCATCGGTATGGCATCTGGTACTTTTAGTTTTGGCAAAGGCTTCTTACTCTTTTGATATATGTGACCTAGTTTCAGCAGCCATGGAAGTTGGAACATCGGCCACTGCTTTGCCTGGCACAACGAAATTCGCTACCCCTTTTATATTACCTACAATCAGATCATACAGCGGTCGCTTTACACAACATGCTGTCACTGTGCCTGTCAAATAAGGTGTTTCGATATGTACGCATGCAGTCGGCACTTGTACTGCAGTATTATCCATCAATCTGACAGATACTGTTTCCCCAAGGTATTGATCCGGCCTTACCAGACTTTGCTTAACAACTACTGTATTACATCCCGTATCTCTTAAGTACTGAGGCCCTAACCCCATTCACTAATCCCTCACACTGTATTGATACGTTTGATGCATTTTGATTGGAGCCACTCCTATTGCTCTCTACACAAGATGAAGAGCCTACCATATACGATACCCCTACCGCCTTTGGTAAATCCTTTTTACGCTTCGGACATGCACTTTACATATGACCCCATTCTCCGCAACTGAAACATTGTTTTCTCTGTCTATCTTGACTTCTAGGTCCACTCTGATCTAACCTAACTAACTCACCCTTTTGGTTTTGTGGTAAACGCCTCCCAAAATTAGTTTTATCTGAATTGACCTGCTTACTTTCATTAGGACCCCTCGTGTCCCGGACTATCACGTTCATAACCCCTCCGTGCGCATCAGCGAATATATCTGCTTGTTTAGCCATCTCGCTTGACTTATTAATGATTTTCTCTTTTAAGTATTGCAATAGTTCCTTACTACATACTGCAAGCAATTGATCTCTGACAAGAAAATAACATACTGCTTCGAAAGTTTTTGCGACTCCCCCGCAAGCTAACCAACGGAATAGGTAATTAGATATCCGGTATACAAATTGATCAAAGTTTTCTCCCTTTTCTGGCTTACTAGATCGGAATTTTTCCCTGAAACCCTTTTCAGTAAGTTCAAACCTTTTCAGTAATGCATCCTTTAACAAATCGTAATTAGATGCCTCTGCACTTGGTATCCTTGAGTACACTTCCAAAGCCCTACCTTTCAATAAAGTGCTAAGGTGTAATGCCCAATCTTCTTTTCAGAGATTTTTCGCAGTAGCATATCTTTCAAATCTCAACAGGTAACTATCTAAGTCATCTTTATATTCTTCAAATGCTGGAAGTTGTGGTTTTTTGAATTTACTCGATTGAAATACCTTATCGTTCTCTAGTCTAGACCTTTATAACTCTAGCTTTTCCCTTTCGATACGCGCGTGTAGTTCTAGTGTTTCGCGTTCTGCCTCCTGTTCACGTTGAAACCTTTCCTTTTCGATGCGTGCGTTTAATTCTAGTTTCTCGCGTTCTTCCTCCTGTCTTTCCTTTTCGATGCGTGCGTTTAGTTCTAGTTTTTCGCGTTCTGCCTCCCGTTCGATGCGTGCGTTTAATTCTAGTTTTTCGCGTTCTGCCTCCCGAAGTGACCACTTTCTTATCATAACTACACTACAAAACTCTGCACAATTAGAAAATAATAACAAAATCCCTAAATGGAACTATAAAAAAGCAGATTGGGATAACTTTCAACAAAATATTAAAAATGAAAAACTTGAGGATATTCAAAGTGAAGACATAGATAATATTATGAAAATATTACAAATGCTATAATAAGAGCAGCTAATGCTTCTATTCCAAAAACTAATTGTAAACCTACTAAACTTAGTGTTCCTTGGTGGACAAATGAAATCAATAATATTAGACAAAATAAAAGAAAAGCATTAAATAGATTTAAACGTACAAATAATACTGAGCATTTTAAGGAATATAACAAATATGACACTGAAATAAAATATGCAATAAAACAGTCTAAAATGAATACATGGCAAAAATATTGCAGCAACTTAGATTATAAAACTAATTCAAAACAAGTCTGGGATAAAATTAGAATAATTAGGGGTAAACATACAAATAATACGCCTAAAATAAATAATACCAATAATCATAAAGAGCAAGCTGACTCATTAGCAACACACTTTCAAGCTATGAGCAGTAATACAAATCACACAAACAAATTCCAGGAACATAGAAATAAAATTTAAACAGACTATAAACATACATTTGCAGATTTAGGGACCATTAACTCTTATTTAAATGATAAAATTACCATTAATGAATGGTATCAAGCCCTTAAAACTAAAAAAGACACCTCACCTGGAGAGGACACAATAGGATATTCAATTTACAAAAATTACCTATCAACTTTATACAAATAATATTAAATATGTATAACAAGATTTGGAATACTGGAAAACTCCCCATAAAATGGAAAACAGCAGTAGTTATTCCCATATTAAAACCAAATAAAGATAGAAATGATGTAAATTCATATAGGCCTATTTCCCTTACAAATAATATATGTAAAATTATGGAAATTATTATCAATAATAGACTTAAATACCATTTAGAAACCAATAATCTCATATCTAAAAACCAATGTGGTTTTCGTAATAATAGATCTACTATAGATCAACTAATTAAATTAGAATCTGCCATTAAACTTGCTTTCAATAACCATCAACGTAAAAACAGAAACCTTATTGCTGTCTTTTTAGATATGGAAAAAGCATTTGATCTTGTTTGGACTAAGGGATTATTAGCTAAATTAAACCAATATGGCATAACAGGCAATATATATAACTTCATAAATGACTTTCTAATTGATCGTAAAATTATTACTAGGATAGGAACAACTTATTCTGAAAAGTACACTTTAGAAAATGGTACCCCTCAAGGGAGTGTACTCAGCCCTACCTAATTTAACATTATGATAAATGACTTGGATAAAAATTTAGCTACTCCGCAAGTTGGGCTATCACAATTTGCCGATGATAGTGCCCTATGGCGAGCGGGCGACCCATCAAATCGAAACCATATTGCTGAAATACAAAACAGTTTAGATAATATAGGTAACTGGGCTGATAAATGGGGATTTAAATTTTCACACCAAAAAACAGTAGCTGTACTATTTACCCCTTATAAAAATAATATAATATATCCAAAACTCACCCTACAAAATCAAGATATAACATTTGTAAAGGTAGTTAAATTTTTAGTAATGTACTTTGATCAACACATGAAATGGTCATATCATATTACAGACCTAATTAAAAGGTGTAATTTAGACCTTAATCTAATTAAAAGCATTCAAGGTACACATTGGGGTGCCTGTCAAAAAACAATAATTACTTTATATAGATCACTTATTCGATCTAAAATTGATTATGGGTGTCAGATTTATGCCACGGCATCATCAACACTACTCAATAAAATTACTCAAATAAAAATAAAAGCCCTCCTTATAGCAACTGGGGCATTGCCATCTACGTCCACAGAGGAGTTACAGGTCCTGTCAGGTGAACTTCCACTTCATTTGAGAAGACAAGAGGTCATGTTGAGATATGTCGCTCGTTTGTCAACCCATAAGGAAACACACCCCACATTACAGGTTATTAAAAAATGCAATAAACCACTAATAAAACGAGGCAAATATTCTAACTCATTTGGTAAACAGATAAATAATATAAAAACCAAACTCCCTGTTGATATATTTCAAGTACAAAAAATTAAACCTCCAATTATAATTCCCTGGAGATTGAATTATATACACGTACATCTCTCCTTACTAAATCAAGGTAATAAAATACAGGACCCACATTTTTTGAAAATGCTTGTAAATGAAAAGATAAATAATAAATACAAAAATCATTTAAAAATTTATACGGATGGTTCTAAAAAAATTGATCCTGCACGAACAGCAGCAGCATGGGTCATACCTAATCTTCAAATAAAAGAGGGCAAACGCCTACCAGACTATTGTTCCATATATAGTGTTGAATTTTGGGCTATACTACAAGCTCTGATATGGATACAACAAAATAAACCATCAAAAACACTAATTGTCAGTGACTCGCTTAGCGTCTTAAAAACTATTCATAATAATAACTCCAATAATAGGAAAAACTTCATTTATCAACTACAATATCAAATAACTAAACTCAAAACACAAAATATTATAGTAGATTTTCTATGGGTACCTTCACACATAGATGTAAAGGGAAATGAAGTAGCTGACCAATTAGCTAATAACAAACTAAATGAACTGAATTATGAACCATTACAGTATAGCCATACTGAAATATATAGATTACTACATGATATGATAAATAACATATGGCAAAACACCTGGAGTTTATCCAATAAAGGGAGAGTATTACATAATATTATAAAAACTGTTAAAAGAACAGCAATAATACTAGGCAATACAAGGCGGGAACAAATTAAAATGAATAGGATAATGATAGGAAAAACAAAGCTGGCTAACAGCTTTGGTAAATATCTAGGACCATTCCCCCCCCCCAACATAAACTGCTTTAAATGCAAACAACCAGAAGATTTAGACCATATATTCAACAAATGCACAAGCAATATTATACATAGAACCACACTTAAAAAAAAACAAAAGTTAGGAAAATCAACAAGTGTATATCCAAATATACTTAATCTAACACAACCCAATATACAATTAACTGCAAAAAACATTATCGATTTTCTTATTAATTCAAACTTAATTGATAAAATATAACACTAACGTGGGATTATACTAAATAAATTCTTTAAAATTATCAATAAAGTAAAACAGAACTTACATTGCCCGAGACATAACCCTATATAAGACTAGCCTGTGACTCTGTCGGAGTAGTGAAACGGGTGGATGTAGATAGTGAATTCATATTGAATTCTACGCACCTGCGATTTTACATTTACTCATGGTCACAGTTCTGACAGAGGTTACCGCTACTTAGTTTGTAGTGAAATTATAAATTAAACTACCTTTGCTCCCATGATAACTCAATTATTAATAATATCATAAATGTTAAAATAAATTTAACAACAATATCTGAATAATTCATAACTATGTATAAGACTAGCCTGTGACTCTGTCGGAGAAGTGAAACGGGTGGATGTAGATATTGAATTCATATTGAATTCTACGCACCTGCAATTTTACATTTACTCATGGTCACGGATCTGACAGGTTACCGCTACTTAGTTTGTAGTGAAATTATAAATTAAACTACCTTTGCTCCCATGATAACTCAATTATTAATAACATCATAAATGTTAAAATAATCTTAACGATAATATCTGGATAATTAATAATTATGTATAAGAATAGCCTGTGACTCTGTCGGAGTCTTGATTTGTGTGGGTGTCGATATTGGGTTCATATTGAACTCTACGTGCCTACGTCACGGTTCTGGCAGAGATTACCGCTAATAATGTAATAAATAAATGTAGCCTGGATAAAAACCTCCTTATTAACATCACCCTCTTTTCCAAGCTTCTCTGTCAGAATAAGAAAGCTAATGGCACTTGATATTCAAAATTATTCGATCAACTCTTAATGACCTTGAGCTGGACTTCACAGAAAGAGAGGATTACATAGACAATATTCAAAGGACAATAAATGGAGCCATTGATGCTATCACTGACAACGAGGGAAACGTGGAGGACCAGATTACAGAACAGCCCTTCTTAGGGCTACTTAATGTTAATTGTTGTAATTGTTGTACTTGACTGAACCTATTTCCCACCCTTCTTACCTCTCGGGAATAGGGGAAGACTAGTGGAACTGTGGGGAGACGGGCTCTTTTCTATATAGGAATCGCCTGGATTAGTGTACGCACATATGTACAGCCTGGTACATCTCTGTGTCTAATCTAATCATTCCCTCAGGGAAGCTGGTGTTGACCCATTTCCCCCTTTTTTTCTAAATCTCTATGTCTGTATGTTTGTATGGTCCTGTCGGTTTCTTTGTTACATGTTCTTAGATATTGAATTCTCGCAATATTGATTGGTATGAGAATTCCATTTGACTAACCAAACATCAAATCTCAAATATGATCATTTCGGATCACACCCAACCAAATTCATAACTTAAAACAACCTAACCTAAAGAAAACTAAATAGTCACTCTGACACCCTAGTATAGGTATTTTGTTTTTTCTAGGGTGAATTTCCCTCTTCGAGAAGGGATTTTCACCGGTAGGATGGTGGTGACTTCTACAGTACACTTTGTACTTAACTAGGGGCATAGTGATAAGTGTTAGGAAATTCCGTAACTTATATATCTCGACACAATTGCACATGTGGCTTACACATGATTGGTGTAGGGCATCCACTAGTATAACTGGATAAAATTTGACATAAAATTAAAGGGACTGCAACCTCATGGACAACACACACACTCACTTACATACTTATTTGACCTTATTAGAAATATAAGGTAGTCTTAACCCAGGACTATCAGGCCCCGCAACACAATGTTGCAATAATAATGAAATATACTAAATAACATAGAAACAATTCACATCACAACATAGTATAGCACTTCCACTCTGGCACAATGTCCTATGGGGTTGCAATTATTAACCTAGGGTGTGGCGGCTCGTGTTTCTTCGTTGGGGTCCGGGTGTATGTGCGGCGCTGCCTCTGCGTGTGGGACGACGATGAATTAATTCCGGGATCTTTTCCGCCTTTGCCTCTTCCTGCTGATCTGCCAATGAAGTTGATAGGGGTGGTGTGGATGGGTCTTGCCTACCTGCCCCAGGGCTCCCATCTATACCGATAGTTACTTATTAGTAATTCGGTATAAAGCCAAAATTGATAAGTGCACTATTGTGCACATATAAAAAGGTTAAATAAATGTCCAGCGATATGCTGGATATAAAAGTAGCACAAATGACCCCGAGTGGTCGGTTGTTACTTAAAAAATCCAACTTGCTTGCTTGTTCTGCCTCCCGTTCTTCGGCGCGTCGCTCTCGTTCTCTATTTTGTTCGTCCTTGATAAACTGCCGTAAAGTTTCCCCCTCATACCCCAATTGCTTACCAAGCTCTAACAATTCACTAGTGGACGACATGATATTAGATAAACGTTCGCTTCAGATGAGCGTCACTAAATTAACTTGTTTATCTAAGGGAAGATCAAATTCAGTTTCGTTTACAATGAAGTGTAAAATAGTATTTCTCAAAACACTCCTGTCTCAAAGGCTTTCCCCGACACTTGTTGGATATGAAAACTCAAACTAACAATCCAAAAGTTTTCTCGGATAGAAAGTACAATCCCACCGCTGCCACCAAAATTGTAACGTTGTCGAGCCGACCCTTTGAGACTAGGCAGGGTTTTAAAGAAATAACAAACACGTTCAGTTAAATAAAACTTATATTAAAAAAAAATCAACATGATATATATATATATATATATATATATATATATATATATATATATATATATATATGATGAGCCCACAATACACAAATGAATCCACTACCCTACTAAATGTCTATACTATATGTCTGTATCCAATAAACAAAACATACCATTCAATTGACTAAACACGCTATTCGTGTCTCACACAAAATAGTCAATAAATCAAAACATAGGGTTCAATTGACTATAAACACGCTATTCGTGTCTTACATAAGATAGTCGATAAAACAAAACTAAGGACGTTAACACTGCACTTCCTTTCGGTGCAACAGTAGTTCATGTTTGCCCGTCTCCACTCCACCGGTTAACATTGGACTGGAATACTCATCTATTCACTCGTTGACCGGCGAGCTGAATATAAAAATGGACAGTTTTCCAAATAATACAACGAATTAACGCAATACACAATAAAACGAACGTGCTATTACGAAACTGAACATTTAACTGAAACATTAACCAAAAATAACGCATTTGACTCACCCAACCTTTTGGCTCTAATTCCCGACAAATGAAACTTTAGAGGTCTGCTCTAATGTCCACTGCGTCTTAAAATGACCATGCACTATACCTATATAGTAGTATGCCGTACATGTAAAAAGTGATTCGCGCGAAACCTTCATTTTACGCGCTGCACGTGCGACTCGCTGTTCAGGACAACTCACTTAGAGGAGTATGGTGTACCCTCGATGCCATATCGGGTATTTCGTAACAGTTGGTCGGATAAAGATCCTCGACAATTTACCGTAAACAGAAAAAAATAGAAGCGTAGGTCATACCAGAGATAATGTGATATTGACTTGTCTTGAGTACAACAGACGCATAGGTGCTAGTTAAGACCACGCAGCGGTAATTGAGTATCCTCGGGTATCACTTGTAGTTGTTCACGCGTAAATCCGCTCTGAGGAGCAGTTGAATCCAATCTATAGACTGGCGGTCTACCCGTAGATCTCGTTATGCTAGATATTTTATGCGTGGTGATACTCCAAATAGGATCAGTAGTTCTTTCTTGCCACCTTCGAGCTCTCCTGGTTCATATAAATATCTAACAGTGACATTGGAGAGTATTGGTTTTTTTGAAAAATCATTTTGTGGTTTTACAGGTATATACATCTTTTTAATCGCGTTGTTAGGTTTCATGTTGATTGTTCGAGTAATCCAATTTTTCTTTGAAGGTTTTATCAGTAATAGAATTCAATGCATGAATTAATTTCACATCTGCGATATGTCTGTGTTACTGCTTTTATAAGCAACATCATGAGCATGACACGCCTTATCAATAGCGTTTATTGGATACTCACCGGGTTTGGGTTGATTTTGATCATCAAGTCTGATATCCAGTCTGGTCCCGAGCTCCACAATAACTATACCCTGGAAGGTGTTTTTCTCCCGGATATTTGTCCCATGGTGTTCCCGGTAATTTTACTAACTTGGCTACATTATCACCTCCTCGTTTTTTTTTAAAATCCTTGAATTTATCAAGGGAAACAAATCTAAATTTCTTTGTATCACATTATACACACTTACCAGCAAGTGCTGATCTGTTTTTTTATAGTTGTAATCGTCGTCAAGTCATTTGTGCTAGTTCGCTTCTTACATTTCTCTCAATATAGATCCATAATTGATTTATAATTACATGAATGTAATTGCTTATTCAGCAACACGAGAACCAAAACCCGTAAAACACCAACCAATGTTACTCATTTCAATACGGAATATTATCATCGGACCATCTGGATTCGGCAAGACGCAATTGCTAATTTATTAATGAGACATATGAAATGGAACAAGATGTATTTAGTAGCCCCGAGTGCAGACGATCAACGATGTTATCAAGTGTTAAAGATTATAACGAGAGAGCCGCAGAGATTACCGGAGAGAACATTATTGAGTTTATTACCGATATCGACGAAGCCCTATCCGTGAAAGACATCGATGGAGGTATTAACAACTTAGTCGTATATGATGATGTAATGTTAGACAATCAAAAGAATCCCGCTTGGATATTTTCCAGAGGCAGGCATAAAAACACTGACGTGATATGTCACTCTACGATACACACAAATACCAAAAGTGATCAGAGATAACTGCAATATTCTTGCTGTATTCAACGGAGTTGACACATATACGCTACGAAATATTCAGCAGACCTGGTGCAGTGGAAACATGGGTCATGGTTCCTTTAGAGATTTATTTAGTCGCGCTCAGTCAATCCCACAAGGATTTGTAACGATAAATTTGCATAATACTCGAACAAGATATCGTATCGGACTTGATCAAATATTTGGTTAAAAAGGATTGTTAACCCCAAAGCAGCAGAGGGGGGCGCAACAACGACTTTGGAGTCTATTTGTTTTCGATTTCGGGAAAGCATTGGTTAGCCAAATGGATGCTCCGCCAAGTTGTAGGGTTCGCCCCTTCTGCTGCTGCCCTTTGCCTTGTATACTTCAGCTAGGATGGAGTCTGAACAAGGGTTTTGCTACTGGAGAGCAGTTGTATTGCTTTCTGTGTTGCCAGCAAGTTTGTATGGTCATCCAGTGCTTCGTTGATGGATAATTGGGGGAGACGATTGATTTCTTCAGCACTGATGGGTGAAAGGTAATTCAGGACGATGTCAACATGTTCCGCCAATGGTTGAAAATAATTCTTTTTGTCAGCAATTAGTGTGTTACCGTCTGCGCTGAGGATGGGGGTGATCCATATGGTGTAGGTCAACACACTTCTTTCATGGCATTGTATAAGCTTTTCATGTCATGCTTGTCTGCGTAGCACTCGATATCATTTGCTTTGTTGCTCAGCCATGTATCTCGCATATGACGAGGTTTCTGCTGTACAGTTCTGCATATGTGGTTGTACGCATCTTGTCTAGAGGTGGACTTGGTGTTGTTGATGCAGGTGTGAACAAGGATGTGTTATCATTCAGCAACCGCATGATCACAGTTCTCATAAAACCAGCTTTTATGCTTTTTGGGTGAGGATCATATCATTTGCGATGCTGTGCTGAGGACAACACCTCTAAATGTCGCCAGGACTGTCTCCACAATTTAATTGTCGAGAAGGGGTGAACTTCAAACAATTTACCAGACATCATTGTGAGACTGTTTGGAAATGTTGCATTTAGCTTGTTGATGTTCAGTCGTTTAAAAGCCTATTTTGGGCTGCATGTGGATGTTGAGCTTGGTGATGATGAAAATGGAGTCTGCTCAGTAGTCAGCGCCGCACAAGGACTTGGTCACATATACATCTTGCCTGCACCTCTAACTGACAATGACATATTCGAGGAGGTGCCAGTACTTAGAACGAGGGTGCATTCATGATGTCCGGTTACGGGTAGGGAAGCGGCAGACTGTATTGACGGACAGAAGTTCTCGCTCTGCGCAAGTCTGCTGAAATTCGAGACCGTTGCTGTTGCAGTGATCCACTTCTTGCCTTCCAAGCACTACATCCTAGGCAACGTGATCACAGCGAATTCTTGAATACATATAACAAAGAATGACGAGCTTATCTGCCATTTTAACTTCAGCAATGCCGGAGTGAAGATCCTCATAGATCTTAACCTTCACTTCATCTCCGTTGGTAATGGTTGGAGCATATCAACTGATGATGGTAGGGTGCTTTCTTCCTGACACGAGGGGGAGTTTTACGGTCATGATTCTGTCATTTACTTCCTTGGGCGGTCCAGTCAATTTGCTATATAGTACTGTCCTCATTGCAAAGCCGACACCATCCTCATGGCGCTCTTCACTTCCTCGGCCACTCCAAAAGAAAGTGTATCAGGAGCCCCATTCATAGAGTTCACTTTCTCATGCACACCGCGCATCACAAAAGGCAGCAATGACCACGTTGTATCTGGCGAGTTCCTTTCCAATTAGGAGGGTTCTTCTCTGGGATCTATCCGCGTCAAGTGTGAGAGGAACAATCCTCAATTTCTTCTTTTCTGTATTTTGACCACTGGAGTAGAGTCTCCGTCAGCCGCCGTAAGCTGGCTATGGACGTTTAGAGCAGATAATGTTTATGGCTCTATTTCTAGCCACTTCCTCGAGCCATGGAAGTGAGCGATGCATTCCTGAAGAGGGCTGCTCAGTCGCTCAGAGGGCTGCCGGACTCCATTGCTGCTCCATGTCAGTGGTGAATGACATTAATAACCTGAGCCGTCTGTGTGCAGGTTTTCAGCTATATCTGCTAGTAAAACCACACCTGCCACTTCATCGCTTGCCTGTCGCCACAGGACTTTATTGGGTGATGAAATGAGATGAGTGAATGACAAGAATGACTTGTGCGGTGACTTTGTTTCAAGTGAGATAGAGTTGTGCAGTACGTCGATCTCACGCTCACGCCCAAACTCATGTGAGTTCAGCAGCTCGGAAACGTCGAGACGGCGGAGATAATGCTAGTCATATAAACTTTTGATGATGCTACTCATACAAACTTATGATAATGCTACTCATATAAACTTATAATAACGCTACTTATATAAACTTATGATAATGCTACTCGTATAAACTGCTAATGCTACTCTCAGAAAATTATGATAATGATGCTCATAAAAACCTTTGATAATGTAACTCCTATAATCTTATGATAATGCTGCTAATCAAAGACTAGGATTGTATGACAAAGTAACTCACCACAAGATAACAACTGAATGATAATGCAACTCTTCTGTGACTTAAGATTGGATGATAATGCTATTTATAAAGGATTAGGATTGGATGATAACGCAACTCGTAAAAGATACAAGCTAGATGATAATTCAACTATGCTTGACAGGATTAAATGATACTTCAGGTAGCAGATTTCTAACTTTGCAATTCGGGGTGGAGGGATTTGGGGAATGGTAACAAACAAAACTGCCCCAGTTACTGTCCTGGAGATTGTATGTCCTTGAAAGATAGGCAAAAGCCAATAACGCTACACCTGCTAATTAGTTTCAAAGTAAAATCACGTATATAATACTACAACTAACCTTCTCACTACAAAGGGTAGGATAAAAGTATTGCAAAATCAAAATAGATATTCAATCTTTAAGGCATGCGAAGAAAAGATTTAGCACATGTTAAATTCTCCAACATTTCAGCACTCCGTATGAAAAACAATTGATTATGGCGAGGTAGTTACAGCTTGGTCGAGTTTTTACTTTAATCAGAGGCTCTTTGGGTGGATAATATATGAGTCTTACATGTCTGTCATGTGATGATCCATACTAATATTGTGGTGTATATCACCATGCTGAAAATGCAAGTTTCCAAGTTCTTTATCTTCAATTCAAAGGTTATTGACAAGATAAAAAAATTTAATCAATTGTTTTGTAATTCGTTCATATTTTAGTTTTCTAAACCTACCTCTTGTAATTTTCTTTGCAAACATTCACACAAAAAGTATACGTTTTGAATAGATTATTGTCTACCACAACATGTATGGAAAACTACCAATCTCTTGCGTTTCTATGTCATCCATTACACGTGTAAGTAAATCGGACCATACATCAAATGTTCATCATTGTATTCTGTTATCGTTCTTGTTTGATAAAATTGCTTATAATTCCTCCAGAGGAGAATGTAGGCACTCCGACTTTCTTCAAAGATGCTTTCAGAATGTTGATGCTATACTGTATTTATGTTCATACATATTATCTCTCATCTCATTAAATACAGGAATCTAAATAACTTTAGTTGCTGGTACTATTATTCTTGACGTTTGCCAATGTTATGCCAAACACAATAGTTAAACACTATTACCACAATCAGGAAGAATATTGTAATATTTCATTTCTTTAGAAAGATCCCAGTAATTCAAAAAAGCCGCTTTTTGCATTGATGAATGCATCGATTCGTATAGGCAGGTAAATAGCGGATGACTAGGCACCTGCGAGACATCTCTCTCTCTCTCTCTCTCTCTCTCTCTCTCTCTCTCTCTCTCTCTCTCTCTCTCTCTCATTACAGTCGAATCTGGAAATAGCTTATCAGGTTTGTTTCCTTCTTGGTTGTTTTTATTTATCTCACAGTTCTGATTTTATTAACTACAATCTTCGGTATGTGTTGTGAGATGGCTTACTTAGTGAAATATCTTGGGTTGAGGGATAGTTATTTAATGGATGGAAACCCTCAACATCGTGTGAGATGGCAAGATAGTGAAATATATTTTAGGTAGATGCGAAGACACTGAATATTTGGATTTCAATCGTTCAGAAAGAGTGGAATCGTTATTACGAAGAGCCAAGGAGAATATTATAGTTGAATCTTAGACCCAAATGTCAAATAGGTACGTGGGTAATTGAGGAGTGTAATTAAGCGTGGGTAGCTACATTTCTCGTAACTATTCTATTAGTTTTAGCGATATGAATAAAGTTAACCAAACCTGTGAATAAATGGCAAATATCATTTATCATTTGAAAGATTGTTAGATTTATTATGACAACATTAAGAAGCATTACTTACGTGTGCTAGTTTGGAACTATTTATAAATGATTAAACAAATAAACTGTAAATGGAACAACGACACATTTGTTCTTTATCTTCAACAGTCTCATGTCTGAAAAAGTAAAATATATATTGCTTTTTCACGACGAACTTCACACGAGATGTTTGCCCTTCTTTAAGCAAAATGTAGTCCTCTGTCAAGGAAAGGAGCAACAAATCATTCTACTCTTATCGACTAATTGGCTTTAGACGAACACAGAAGACTCAGCACGCATTACAAACAAGAAAATGTTATGAGCGACATTTTCTTTTCTAAAACACAAAGGGGATCCAATCGAACCCCATTGACATTTTTCATTTACTCGTTTCAAACCCTGTATCGAATTAATGAAAATCGAATGTCAATGGAACTACGGTCAATTCACTAAAACTAAACGCTATTGAATCTTTTCAAATATAACATTTGTCACCCTCTGTTACATAAGCGTCGTAGTTCTGCAAATGATACTTCCACACGTTGGCATCAGTAAGGATACGTAAAGGGCAGGTATATGTCATTATTTTCTTTTATTGTTGTAGGGGATTATTGCCAAATTTAGAATTTCATGGTTCATCTTAGTTTTACCTCAAGAATGCAGTATGAGGTATACATGTCTACAAAAGCCAGAACCCATTAGTGTGATACAAGATAGATGACAAAATCATGGAGAAGGACACCATTACTAAAACAAATCCATTTACATGGATTAATAAATTACTACGACAAAGAAGTGAGACAATTGTGTCGCTAGTTATCAATATCAACAGAATAGAAGAAAGAAGTATTTTTGCCCCTCCATCTATAAGCCTAACTCTTGTTCACCAAAACTTTTGCCAGTCCTATTAACATGATTTAGTAGCAATCCTTGATAATTGTGCCAAAAGTATGTGATCAAATTTAATTTCACGACGGTTAATCTCCTGAACTTTTGTGTGGTAAAGATGCCATTAGGCTTAAAATTTTATCAATTTCGGATTCAATATGTATATACTTTTTTAGATAGATAGATAGATAGATAGATAGATAGATAGATAGATAGATAGATAGATAGATAGATAGATACATTCAAAATGTAATAGCAATAACTCTACATGTGAACGCAATATGCAGTTAACAAACTTCGGATAAACTGTCGACGTCTTTGTGACATACATTCTCAGGAAATTATTTTATGGTACATTCGGATGATTCCGGGTTGTGTTCGGCTCACTAATAATTCCAACAATTTCATTGTCGAGAATTATTCAAATTACCACTACTCTTTCTTAGTAACTGTACCATCACTATTTCCTGTCTATCTTTTTATTACATGCCATAAACTAGTGAAAATCAAAATCTGGAGTCGATCTCTCTGCAGTACCATACTAGATGATTTATTAATGTAACCATGGAAGAACACGATTAGTCAGATATTTTATGACTGAAGTATTACTGAAAACACATTCAGTTGTTATTATCATATATCCTGTTCAAAGTCTTATTTTATTTTACCGTTAAGGTGGAAGACAGTTTAAATGCAATTGTTTTATGGAACTTTGGCTCTGTATAATCTGTTTGAATAAGATGTCATCCCAGAATTGGTTTTAGTTATGGATTTTTTAAAATTACTTCATGTTTTAATATCTTCCTTCATTTCGTTTTCTGTTATATTTTGAATCAAATCTACTTGCATAAATAGCGTATTTAACAGATAAAAGCACTTTATACAAGAGACAATATAGGCAATTTCCAACCACTAGTACGATAAGCAATTTCAAATCATTAGCAAGCCAATTTGGATAGAACATTAGAACAAAAGCATTCTCAATGTATCAGTGCAGCCATTATAACTGAGCTGACAAACATATTGCTGAAATCATTCATTGGCGTACTGTAAATTGTAAACTATATTATGACTTTGCGGACTTGGAGCTAAGATCGACATATAAACTGAATTAATGTTTCCAGATATTTTATAAAATTCATAAAATAAGATGGTATAATGAGATGGACCGTTATTGTTCTCTTTTTCAGGAAGGTAGGGTGAAGAGTTCAGACGTTAATATAAACGCGATAAGACTCAATCATGCTCAACAGCTCCATTTATTTGATGAGATCGAAATAATAAATGTAAATGTTCAATTTGTTCTCGTATGACTGAAACTATGCAACTACACGAATAGTCGCCTCGATTCGACTTTGGGTGCTGGAAAAAGCGAGAACTATAATACAAATCACAGAGGGATACCCATTCCTCTTAGATTTCAAATAAAGACCCCCCAGAAGTTTATTTTCTGTATATGACAGAAACAAATACCATTTTGTGCATATATTAATTATATTTCAAGGAAACATCTATAATTTGCTTCATAAAACTTCCACATATGCTCAATATTGTTTATCTTAAAAGGGAAATATATATTGAATATTATTTACAATTATATTAAAAAAATAAATATGTGCTATAATTTTCCGATGTAATTCAAAGAAAGTTTATGTTGAGAAATATATTTACTTCTACACTCCTTCCCTATATATCAGACAAGAGCCATGCCACATCATTCGGTTCTTGCCTTAGTTTTATATTCTGGAGGCATTTATGCATGTTGACTTTATTTGCATTTCTAGAAAATATAAACATAAGCATATGTTAGATTTCAGTATTAAAGATTGTTTCGGACGTCTCAGCAGTCAAAATGATCTCCCTATGTCACCATTTTATTAATTTTTGAGTCCTGATTTTGGACTCGATTCTCAGGTATATCCGCTCTACGACAAACTGCACGAGTTCTTCTTGCATCAAAACATTTATACCACAAAGTTAGAAGAATGTAAAATCAATAACCTTATAAGGACTTAACCACATTAGGCAGTTCGATCCAAAATAAAAAATTACAAAACTAATACACCAGTGTTCAACATTGTCAATAACAATTGTCATGCACATGGATTTGTTTTAGTAATGGTGTCCTTCTCCAGGTTTTCGTCATATATCTTATATCAAGCTAATGGGTTCTGGCTTTTGTTTACCTCATACTGCATTCTTGAGGTAACACTAAACCATGAAATTCTAAATTTGGCAATAATCCCCTACAGCAATAAAAAAAACACGACATATACCTGCCCTTTGTTTAGCATTCGAATCATTACTATGCCAGTGTGTGGAAGTATCATTTGCAGAACTTATGCAACAGACTGTGACAACTGTTATTGATGAAAAGATTCCATAGCGTATAATTTTAATGAATTGACCATTTGCTTAGTTCCATTCGATTTTCATCAATTCTACACAGGGTATGAAAACGAGTCAATTAAGAATATCGATGGGGTTCGATTGGATCCCTATTGTGATTTAGGTACGAAATGTCGCTCATGACATTTTCTTGTTTCTAATGTGTGTTGAGTCTCCTGTGTTCGTCTAAAGCCAATTCGTCGATAAGAGTTGAATATGTTGCTCTTTTCCGTGACAAAGAATTAGCCTCTGCTTAAAGCAGGGCAAACAATTAATGTGAAGTTCGTCGTGAAAAAGCAATATATATTTAACCTTTTCAGACACGGGACTGTTGAAGATAAAGAACATATGTGTCGTTATTCCATTAACAGGCTTAGATAAAATGAAAGATAATGCTCATTAAGCTTATTTGTATAATCATTTGTAAATTGTTCCAAACTAAGTAATGCTTTCTTAATGTTGTCAAAATACATCTAACAACCATTTCACTTGATAAATGATATTTGCCATACATTCACAGGTTGGGTTAACATTATTCATATCGCTAAACAAAAAATAGAACTGTTACGAGAAATGTAGTTACCCACGCCTAATCACACTCCTCAAACACCCACCCACCTAAATTTGCTATGACATTTCCTAAACATCAAGTATAGACCAGTGGACATTAATAATGCTATGGTCTAAATCTCGACAAAAATATTCTCCTTGGCTCTTCGTAAAAATGACGTCACGTTTTCTAAACGGTTGAACGTTAAATGCACTAAATTCTATCCACGAAAAGCATTCTGAGCTTTTGATTTTATTGTGACATCATGACTGTCATCGCGATTTAGTACCGTAGAAAACTTTGTTTAGTATAAGCTTTTAAATGAGTGCGCTAAAATGATAATAGCTGTAATGTTTTCGAGTTTTACAATCAATTAAAGTATTAGAACTTTCTAAATAAAGCATTGTGCTTCTAAAACAATTTGATCCAAGATTCGATCATTATTAACTCATGCCGAAGTGTGTGAAAGCAGGAGATGAAACCGGGTATCGATTAGATTCCAGCTTTGTCTTTGGAAAGAAAATGCAAATATTATCGACTATTTATTTCTTTAAATTTGTTATGATTTTAATGTTTTCATATACCTCGCACCCACCCCATTCTTTACTTAGAATCGGATTATATTTTTAACTGGAGTTGTCCTCTGTTTACAACGCGCAAAACAATTACCTTGAAGTACATCGTTTTCTTATAAAACAAAATGAATCAGTAGAATTTGAAAAGATTTCACCCTAGTTGATATGGGTGTATGTATGTACATTTTGTCACAGCATTATTAGATGTAACAATGCAAGTCAGATTTCAATATAATAAGTAACGTGTAACACAGACAAGTCAAATTACAATCGTCAGAGTAGAATAAATCCTGTCAAACTGCTAAGCAAGTCAAACTACAAATGTCAATACAATACTTACTGAGAAAAACTTGGGGAAGTTAAACTAGATAGGTTAAAGTGGAATACGTACAGCGGAACACATTTACAGGTCAGACTGGATCAGTCGAGATAAAAAGATATTGCTGCCAAATACTTAAGAAATCCAGGTTAAATGTTTTCTTCTAACGTCGTATAGTGTAATTTATACTAAACGTAAATATTGTCTACCATGTTAACTTTTTGAGCCTGTCCGTTTATTTGTATACCTTGAGTGCTGGTCAGGCAGATAGTGTGTTGGTTTGTAGGTGATGGCAGTGGTCACAAGGTGTTGATGATGGTCAGGTAATCTGCTTGTTGGTCAGTACGCATATGTGTTTTTCACATTACCATTCCAATAGTGCTAATACAAACGTGCACATTTTCAGCATTAGTAACTATCCGTGTGCCAATCCAGTCAATGAAGAATGTCAGTTGGATTCGATTGGATCCCCATTGTGATTTAGATAAGAAATGTCGCTCATGACATTTTCTTGTTTCTAATGTGTGTTGAGTCTCCTGTGTTCGTCTGAAGCCAATTCGTCGATAAGAGTTGAATTTGTTGCTCTTTTTTGTGATAGAGAATTAACCTCTGCTTAGAGCAGGCAAACAATTCATGTGAAGTTCGTCGTGAAAAAGCAATATATATTTAACCTTTTCAGACACGGGACTGTTAAAGATAAAGAACAAATGTGTCGTTGTTCCATTAACAAGCTTAGATAAAATGAAAGGTAATGCTCATTAAGTTTATTTGTATAATCATTTGTAAATAGTTCCAAACTAAGTAATGATTTCTTAATGTTGTCAAAATACATCTACCAACCATTTTCCCTAGTGCCCAAGCAAATTAAGATGATCGACGTCTTCAAGATCAGAGTTCCCCTTGTGCCATGTCAGCTTAATGCAAAATGGCCACTTTAGTAGTATCCTTGTACAGATATAAATTACGCCATCCTTTGCTACTTTCCTGATCACCATAATGTCACCTTCATAAACGTTTCTTTTAATATGTGAGGAACCAAAAGCACTGTGTGATATTCCCCCAAATTTATATGAAGAGATATAACGCTCAAATAACAAAATATGTCCTTACCATTTTAAGCATAGTCGCACCCCATTTTTATCAGCATTATGGCCACATTTATTTTAGTACGTTTCAGTAATAATTGTGGATAAGTGAAGGAAATAATGTACTCATATTGTCAAATGGTCTCGTAATATCATATTGTCACATAACTCACCTATCCCCGTATGCCAATCTGTATACATTTTACATGTTTAATATTGAAATTCCTACTCATTGTTTAGTATTTATATATTCAAATATGTTCAGGTCTTGTCTGAAAAATCTATATACATGGGGTAGAAAAATGTATATATTATTATAAACTCTTGTTACCTCCTGTAATGGTCTGCCCTTTCAGAATCATGATACATCCTATGCTAAAAACAAACTACAGTATTATATCGGTACAAACGTTTACCTTCTTTTGCTTTTGATCTATGTATTTTGCTTGATATAGATAACATCCTGAAAGTAATACAACGTTTACATTGAAAAATACATGAACTAAGTAATCTAAACGATGAAAGGTTCCACAATAATAAAACATTCAATATTCGTAAATACTCAGTTTAAAGGAACTGATTAATTAAATACAATCAAAACCTATTGCAAACTTAGATAAGAATATTTATAGTTGTTACGAACATAGTGATCTCGGTTTAGTTCAACCTTCATGGTGACTAGTCGATTATAGGTAAGTGCGTCTTAGCAATATTATCCAGTCTTAAGCCTAGACAAATAGCATTTGGATAATATTGACAAAGAAATTAGGATGCTCTAAGCTATTTTAATATTTGTTCTAGATCATATGCTTTTACTTTTTTTAAATTATGAATGAAATTAATGTACATTCAGACCAAAAACTACAATGAGTAAGCCATCTCACAACAAATACCGAAGATTTCAGTTAATAAGATCAGAACTGAGAACTAAATACAAACAAGCAAAAAGGAAACAAACCTGATAAGCTATTTCAAGATTTTACTGTATTGAGAGAGAGAGAGAGAGAGAGAGAGAGAGAGAGAGAGAGAGAGAGAGAGAGTTTGTATTTTGAGTCAATCACTACAGTTTGACAGAATAGAATGATATCAAACACACTAGGGCATCAAGCTACAAACAAGACATTATCCTGACTGTAGGCCGACAAGTCCTAATACTAATTTGATGCAGAGCGCCAAGCTAGGCGGCTGCTAGAACTGTTTTTATAAGTCTTTGATATGACTTGACCGGATTTCAAAACAGCGAACTCTATTCCATCCGACGCGAAAGCTGTAACCACTAAGGTCACCAGTGTGGTTGAGAGAGAGAGAGAGAGAGAGAGAGAGAGAGAGAGAGAGAGAGAGAGAGAGAGAGAGAGAGAGAGAGAGAGAGAGAGAGAGAGAGAGAGAGAGAGAGAGAGAGAGAGAGAGAGATGATCGTAGCTGCCAAACTATCCGCTATTTACCTGCTTATACAAAATATTCATCAATTCATCAAGCGGATTTTGACATTACTGGAATATTTAAAAAAAATGAAATATTACAATATTTCTACTGAATGTGGTAATAGTGTTTAACTATGGTGTTTGGCAAAACATTGGCAAAATTCAAGAATGATAGTACAAGCATCGAAAGTTATTTATATTACTGTATTTAATGATATGGAACATGAAGACAGTATAGCAGCAACACTCTGAAGCCTCTTTGAAGAAAGTCTGAGTGCCTACATTCTCCTCTGGAGGAATTAGAAGCAATTTTATCAAACAAAAACGATAACAGACATACAGTAATGAACATTAGAGTATGGTCCAATTTAACGACACGTGTAATGCATGACATAGAAATGCAAGAGATTGGTAGTGTTCCTTAAATTTTGTGGTAGTTAATAATGTATTCAAAACCTATACTTTTTTGTGTGAATATTTGAAAATAAAATGACGGAGGTTTGTTTAGAAAACTAAAATATGAACGAATTACAAAACAATTGATTAAATTTGTTATCTTGTTAATAACGTTTTTGTATTGAAGATAAATGACTTGGAAACTTGCCTTTTGAGCTGGGGGATATACACTACAATATGAGTTTGGATTATCAGATGACAGAAATGTAAGACTCATATAGTATCCACCCAAGAGCCTCTGATTAAAGTAAAAACTCGACCATGGTGTAACTTACTCGTCATTATCATTTGCTTGTCAGACGGGGTACTGAAAGGTTAGAGAATTTAAAATGTGCTAAATATTTTTATCGCATGAGTTAAAGATTGAGTTTGCAAGACTTTTATCCTACCCTTTGTAGTGAGAGGGTTAGTTGTAGTATTATATATGTGATTTTACTGTGAAACTAAGTAGTAGGTGTAGTGTTATTTGTGTTTTGTCTATCTTTAAAGGACATACAATCTCCAATACAGTAACTGGGACAGTTTGTCGTTACCATTCCCTATATCCTTCCACCCCGAACTGTGAAGTTAGAAATCTACCACCTGCATTATCATCTAATCCTAAGCCTTGATGCGTTGCATTATCATTTAATCCTGTCAAGAACAGTTCCATTATCATCCGGTATTTATCATTATGAGTTGCGTTATCATACCAACCTAATACTTGATTAGCAGCATTAACATAAGTTTTTATGAGTAGCATTATCATACGTTTACAAATGTTAATAATGAAAAACAATTTACACTTTTTTCGCCGATTCAGTAAGAACTTCCAACAAAAATTAATTTCTCCTTATATAAAATCTTATAATATTTTATATTGTTTGTAGAGTTTATTCTTTCTTGTGTAAAAACGATCAAGGCAAGCGTTAAACTTAGTATAAGTACTATTTGTATTTCCGTTTATAGGTTTATTAGATTTTGTGTCGATTATGATGACTCGTTGATGGTAAGTTATTTTTCAACGAATGTAATTGGCCAATGTCCACGAGCCGACGTCGTAATATACATTATTTGCGAGACCTATTGATTAGTTAGGTACAATGGAGAAAGTTTAATTTCTTAACTGGATATTGTTGAGGTATAAGCGTTTTTTAGAATTAGACGATGTGTGACTTTTAGGTTACTAAAAACAATAATTCGTTAATATTTGATGTGGTAAGGTCTTTAGAAAAAAAAATACATGGGCTATCTCGTCACGCTCACACGTGTCTTTGTGACGCGATCGGTACTAAACCCCTTGTCGGAGGCAAAATATGGACTATTAACCCACGCCCACAAAGTTTTTTGTACCCCTAAGGATCTTTACTTCTTTGGAACATGCAACTGTATTTCTCATATTCATGTTGGCAAACAAGAGTATAAAATTAATGTGAAGTCCTCCAAATATGAAATTTGTACGGAAATGTATCGTCACTCTTAGTTCTTGGTTGGTTCTTGCAAAATTTTGGTTATCAAAGCATTGGACTTTGCATGATGAAATGATGAATTTAATTGAGGTTAATATAATCTTTTCCGAATCGTATTAAAGTTTAAAGAAGCATGTCTATTGATGGACATTTGTTGAGACTGAAATAATTAAATAACGTGCATTCGACACTGTACGACAGTTATCGATGTATGTATGTATGTATGTATGTATGTATGTATGTATGTATGTATGTATGTATGTATGTATGTATGTATGTATGTATGTATGTATGTATGTATGTATGTATGTATTTATGCACTCATCTTCATCTACTGCCGTCTCGAAGTTTCCGTGCTGCTGGGCTCGCATAGTTTTCTGCGAGAGAGTGAGGTCGACCAGCTGCGCAACTCAATTTCACTTAAATCAAAGTCACCGCGCAAGTCATTCTTGTCTCCCACCCATCCGATTTCATCACCCACTAAAGTCCTGTGGTGACAGACAAGCGATGAAGCGGTATGTGTGGACACATTAGCAGATGTAGGCCCAAACCTGCACACAGGCGGGTCAGACCATTACGGTCGTTCACCATTGACATGGAGCAGCAGTGGAGTCCGGCAGCCCTCTGAGCGACTGAGTAACCCTCTTCAGAAATGCACTATTCACCTCCCTGACATAAGGAAGTGGCTAGAAAAGGTGTCGTAAATATTATCTGCTCTAAACTGCCCTAGCTAGCTTACCGCGGCTGCCGGGGACGCTACTTCAGTGGTCAAAATACAAAAAAAGAAAATTAGGATTGTTATTCTCACACTTGATGCGGAAATAAACCAGAGGAGAACCGCCCTAATTGGAAAGGAACTCGCCAGATACAACGTAGTCATTGCTGCCTTTTGTGATACGCGGCCTGCATGAGAAGGTGAACTCTGTGAATGGGGCTCCGGATAAACTTTCTTTTGGAGTGAAGAAGAAGTGAACAGCGCCGTGAGGCCAGTGTCGGCTTTGCAATGAGGACATTACTGATTATTACATTCACTGGACCTCCCAAGGAAATAAATGACACACTCATAACAATGAAATGCCCAATTTTGTCTGGAAGAAAGCACCTTAACATCATTAGTTGATATACGGATATGAAGTGAAGGTCAAGTTCTATGAGGATCTTCACTACGTCATTGCTGACGTTCCCATGGCAGATAAGCTTGTCATTATTTACGATTAAAATTCAAGAGTAGGCTGTAATCATGTTGGCTAGGATTAAATGCTAGGAAGGCACAGAGTGGATTACTGTTATAGCAACGGTCTCGATTTACACCAGACTTGTGCATGGCTAGAACTGCTGTTCACCAATACAGTCTGCCGCCTCCCTACCCGTAAGCAGACGTAATGGATGCACCCTCGCTCTTGGCACTGGCACCTCATCGACTATGTCATTGTAAGGAAGAGGTACAGGCAGGATGTACGTGTGACCAAGTCCGCGTGCGGCGCTGACTGCTGAACAGACCCCATTTTCATCATCACCTAGCGCAACATCCGCATTCAACCCAAAATACTCCCATAGGGCAAGAAGACTTTTAAACGAGTGAACATCACCAAGCTGAAATGCACCAGTACAAAACAGTCTCACATGGATGCCTGGAATAACGTTTTAAGTCCAACCCTCTCGACAATCAGAATGCGGAGACCGATTTGGCGGCATTCAGAGAGGTTGTCAACAGCACAGGATCGCAAATCCTAGGATCCTCAACCAGAAACCATCAATACTGATTTGTTGAAAACTGCGATCAAGCGGTTGCTGGATGAGAAATACCGCCTCCTTCAAACCTACCTCAACAACACCAAGTCCACCTCTAGGAAAGATGCGTACAACAACATAAGCAGAACTGTACAGCAGAAACCTCGTCATATGCGAGATACATGGTTGAGCAACAACGCTGATGACATACAGTGCCACGCGGACAAGCATGACATGAAGAACTTCTGCAATGCTATGAAAGAAGTGTTTGGATCTACATCCTATGGAGAACCCCTTCTCAGCACAGATGCAAACACGATAATTACGGACAGAATGAAGATTTGTCAACCATGAGCTGAACATTTCGACAGCGTCCTGAATTACTTTTCACCCATCAATGATGAAGCCATCAATCGTCTCCCCCAATTATCCATCAACGAAGCACTGGACGATCCTCCAAACTTGATGGTGGCACAGAAAGCAATACAACTGCTCTCCAGTAGCACAAGCCTTGTTTAAACTCCATCCCAGATGAAGTCTACAAGAAAGGGGACACAGCCTTGATCGAAAGGCTTCACCAACTGTGGTTGTATCGAGGCAGCTACAAGCAGAATGTCAAGAGCAAAAAAACGCCCTTTTCTCTATTTACATCGACTTGATAAAGCCTTTGATGGTGTCAGCAGAGAAACGTTTTTTGGACTGAAATGGCCGAGTAAGGATGCCCAATACAATTTATATCCACGATGGCATACATCTCCACGATGACATACAAGCACGAGTCCAGGGCAATAGAGATACATCTGAACTGTTCCCAGTGACCAATGGCATCAAGCAGGGTTGCGTTCTGTCACCGACACTATTCAGCATATTGTTCTCTGCCATGCTGACTAATTCTTTCAGAGACGGAGTGGTTGGTTTCGGCATCAGGTACTGTACAGATCGAAAACTATTTAAACCCAAGAGGCTTCAAGGGAAAACCAAGATTATGACAGACACCACCAGTTATTTCTTATTACCTTCTCACTGTTAGAGTCAGCGCAACTTTCGTTAGATTGTATGCCAACGTCTGGAATATAAGAAGCATCACCATGCAGACCAAACTAAAGGTATGCTGGGGAGTTGTGCTCCACACACTACTTTACGCATGCGATACATGGACAGTGTACTAACGCCATGCCAGGAAGCTGAACCACTTTCATACCACAATTTGTTTCAACTTGACATTTTGCCGCTACTTAACTCACATAAACCTGGCCCCGTCGTTGTCTCGAACCGTTACCTCAGTTAAAAATCAATCATGCCCCTGCAGGAGCATCACATTCACCACGGGCTAGCCAATACGTCAATGTTAATTGCTATTTTGTCACACAGATTTATATGGCACGGACAGTACTTTGTTTAGTTCATATATGGACTGTACTTAACTGTGGACGGTCAGTTCTGTATTTATACACGAAAAATCAATGCTGTTCGGTAACTGAGCACAACGTTAGGTATTTGTAACTTTAGGGAAAGGTGTTGTTTTTTAACGGAAAGTAGTTATAACTTTTGTTCCCCATATTAAATTATGCTTTTTCCCATCAAAAAAATTAATACAGACCTAATATAATATTTATCATGATCACTTTTTGACGTCGCACTGCGATATGGATCTTTTAATAGAGTCGTCTTTGTCAAATTTGAAAGTGTAATATGAAAATATTTAATGGCTTGATTGTGAAATATGATGAGTTTAAATTATTATATTAAATTGAATCGCTGGTAAAGGATAAGACTATACATTGTTTTGTTTAAATCTTGGTGCCATCATCAAGGTAATATGACATCCATATGACGCAGGTATTTTTCAGCAATTATATGTAATTCTTTCAACCGCATTAATGATTTTAGATTAGTGTGAAATGCTGCCACTTCCATGGTTCATTACAAAATAACTTCTCTGTGAACTGAGTTACCAGGGAAATTATTTTTATAACAACATGTTTTAGTTATACCATGGATTTATTGAAACACAAATTTGTGTTTTAACCCAGGAAAAATAAAACATTATTTATTTAAACGTTATACTGCATTTTTCAAATATCAGGTTTGATGCTGTTTTTATTACTGATATATATTAAATGCAATATGTAAGTCTTCATACGTTCTAAAACATTGGTGTTTAATTTTTTTATGTTTCAAATCATCAAATTAATGCTACGATACTCTGAATACTAGTCTTCAACAAAGCTAGGTTTGCGTACACTTTTATCAAATCAGAGCTTGTAATAAAAAGGTATATCTTTGATACCGACAATGGGTCTGAAAAATAGAACATAATGAAAACTATGTCAATTTACGTATTTCCCTGCACATAGTACATAAGGAAAACTATGTTAATTTATATATCTCCCTGGGCAAACTGTTATGCAAGTCAAACTACAATTGTCAGAGTAGAATACATCCTAACAAACTTTTATGCAAGTCAAACTACAATCGTCAGAGTAGAATAAATCCTACCAAAGTGTCATGCAAGTCAAACTACAATCGTCAGAGTAGGATACTTACTGAGAAAAACTTGGGGAAGTTAAACTAGATAGGTGAATGTGAAATACGTACAGCGGAACACTTTTGCATGTCAGACTGGATCCGTCGAGGTAAAAAAGAAATTGCTGCCAAATACTTAGAAAATCCAGGTTAAATGTTTACTTCTAACGCCGTATAGTGTAATTTATACTAAACGTAAATATTGTCTACCATGTTAACTTTTTGAGCCTGTCCGTTTATTTGTCTACCTTGGGTGCTGGTCAGGCAGATAGTGTGTTGGTTGGTAGGTGTTGGCAGTGGTCACAAGGTGTTGATGTTGGTCAGGTAATCTGCTTGTTGGTCAGTGCGCATATGTGTTTTTCACATTACCATTCCAATAGTGCTATTACAAACATGTATATTTTTAGCATTAGTAACTCTCCGTGTGCCAATCAAGTCAATGAAGAATATCAATGGGGTTCGATATAATCCCTATTGTGATTTAGGTAAGAAATATCGCTCATAACATTTTCTTGTTTCTAATGTGTGTTGAGTTTCCTTTGTTCGTCTAAAGCCAATTCGTCGATAAGAGTTGAATTTGTTGCTCTTTTCCGTGACAGAAAATTAACCTCTACTTAAAGCAGGGCAAACAATTCATGTGAAGTTCGTCGTGAAAAAGCAATATATATTTAACCTTTTCAGACACGGGACTGTTGAAGATAAAGAACAAATGTGCCGTTGTTCCATTAACAAGCTTAGATAAAATGAAAGATAATGCTCATTAAGTTTATTTGTATAATCATTTGTAAATAGTTAAAAACTAAGTAATGATTTCTTAATGTTGTCAAAATACATCTACCAACCATTTTCCCTAGTGCCCAAACAAATTAAGATGATCGACGTCTTTAAGATCAGAGCTCCCCTTGTGCCATGTCAGCTTAATGCAAGATGGCCACTTTATTAGTAATATCCTTGTACAGATACTTGCCAAATTGCGCCATCCTTTGCTACTTTCGTGATCACCATAATATCTCCTTCATAAATGTTTATTTTAACAATATATGTGAGGAACCATAAGTACTATGTGAAATTCCCCCAAATTTATATGAAGAGATATAACGCTCAAATAACAAAATATGTCCTTACCATTTTATTCATAGTCGCACCCCATTTTTAGTAGTAGTAGGCTGTTATCATGTTGCGTAGGATTGAGAGGTAGGAAGGCACGGACTGGGTCACTGTTATGGCAACAGTCTCGATTTCCACCAGACTTGCGCAGGGCTAGAACTGCTGTTCACCAATACAGTCTGCCGCCTCCCTACCAGTAACCAGACGTAATGGTTGCACCCTCGCTCTAAGCACTGGCACCTCATCGACTATGTCATTGTAAGGAAGAGGTACAGGCAGGATGTACGTGTGACCAAGTCCGTGTGCGGCGCTGACTGCTGAACAGACCCTATTTTCATCATCACCAAGCGCAACATCCGCATTCAACCCAAAATACTCCCATAGGGCAAGAAGACTTTTAAACGAGTGAACATCACCAAGCTGAAATGCACCAGTACAATACAGTCTCGCATGGATGCCTGGAATAACGTTTTAAGTCCTAATCTCTCGACAATCAGAATGTGGAGAGCGATTTGGCGGCATTCAGAGAGGTTGTCTACAGCACAGGATCGCAAATTCTAGGATCCTCAACCAGAAAGCATCAATACTGATTTGATAAAAACTGCGATCAAGCGGTTGCTGGATGAGAAATACCGCCTCCTTCAAACCTACCTCAACAACACCAAGTCCACCTCTAGGAAAGATGCGTACAACAACATTCGCAGAACTGTACAGCGGAAACCTCGTCATATGCGAGACACATGGCTGAGCAACAAAGCTGATGACATACAGTGCCACGCAGACAAGCATGACACGGAGAACTTCTGCAATGCCATGAAAGAAGTGTTTTGATCTGCATCCTATGGAGAACCCCCTCCTCAGCACAGACGGAAACACACTAATTACTGACAAAATGAAGATTTGTCAACCATGAGCTGAACATTTCGACAGCGTCCTGAATTACCTTTCACCCATCAATGATGAAGCTATCAATCGTCTCCCCCAATTATCCATCAACGAAGGACTGGATAATCATCCAATCTTGATGGCGACACAGAAAGCAATACAACTGCTCTTTAGTAGCACAAGCCTTCTTCAAACTCCATCCCAGCTCAAGTCTACAAGAAAGGGGACACAGCCTTGATCGAAAGGATTCACCAACTGTGGTTGTATCGAGGCAGCTACAAGCAGAATGTCAAGAGCAAAAAAACGCGCTTTTCTCTATTTACATCGACTTGATAAAGCCTTTGATGGTGTCAGCAGACATTCCTTTTGGAATGTAATGGCCAAGTACGGATGCCCAATACAATTTATGTCCACGATGGCATACATCTTCACGAATACAAACAAGCATGATTCCAGGGCAATGGAGAGACATCTGAACTAAGTGACCCATGGCATCAAGCAGGGTTGCGTTCTGTCACCGACACTATTCAGCCTATTGTTCTCTGCCATGCTGACAAAAGCTTTCAGAGACGGAGAGGTTGGTTTCGGCATCAGGTACTATACAGATCGAAAACTATTCAAACCCAAAGAGGCTTCAAGGGAAAACCAAGATTATGACAGACACCACCAGTTATTTCTTATATGCTGATGACTGCACCCTCAATGTTAGCGCAGAAGCCGACCTGCAATGCAACAGTGATAAGTGCTTCAGCTCCAGCACACGCTTTGGTCTCACTATCAATGCCAAGACGATTGTAGTCCTGTACCAGCCGGGCTCTGGAAAGCCCTATTTTGAGCCCAAAATTACTGTGAACTGCCAATCACTCAACGTAGTTAACTGCTTCACCTACCTTAGCAGCACACTGTCACTGAGCGTCACTATTGTCGAGAGGTAAACCTTCGCACTGTCAGAGCCAGCGCAACTTTCGTTAGATTGTATGCCAACGTCTGGAATATAAGAGGTATCACCATCCAGACCAAACTAAAGGTATGCTGGGGAGTTGTCCTCCCCAAACTACTTTACGCATGCGAGACATGGACGGTGTACTAACGCCATGCCAGGAAGCTGAACCACTTTCATACCACAATTTGTTTCAAATTGACATTTTGCCGTTACTTAACTCACGTGAACCTGGCCCCGTCGTTGTCTCGAACCGTTACCTCAGTTAAAAATCAATCATGCCCCTGCAGGAGCATCACAGTCAACACGGGCTAGCCAATACGTCAATGTTAATTGCTATTTTGTCACGCATATGTATATGCATATTTATATGGCACGGACAGTACATTGTTTAGTTCATATTTATGTATTTATCAGTGGACGGTCAGTTCTGTATTTATACACGAACCATCAATGCTGTTCGATCTCTGAGCACAACGTTAGGTACTTTTAGCTGTTAATTTTGTGTTTGTTTATCTTGTGCACTTTTTGTACAACAACTTTTTAATGAAACGTGAAGCTTATTCAGTTAATAGACAAATGAGACCCCAAAACGTACGTTCTTACATGCCTCAATTGGGTATATACACATATTTTTGTACAACAAAGGAATGCCACTCTTGCAAGAGCGTCTACTTATGTGTTTAATAATGAACACAAGTTTCGTTTTGTCCTTGTATTTTGTTATAAGAAGGTTTACTTTGACTGCCAATAAGTTTCTGATTTATCTGTTTTTCTCACTTAATGCGACGTGGGTATATATATATATATATATATATATATATATATATATATATATATATATATATATATATATATATATATATATATATATATACATATCTATATCTATATATCTATATCTATATATATATATATATCTATATATATATATATATATATATATATATATCTATATATATATATATATATATATATATATATATATATATATATATATATATATATATATATATATATATATATATATATATAGGGGATAAAAAAACAACACAAACGCCGATAAACTTGTGCGACTAGTTTCGCATTTATGCTTCTTCAGGCACAAACTTTATTTGAAAGAAACTGATGACGTCTATAAAGTTATAAACAATTACGTCATTAACATAACGTCATGCTTTTGAAAGAAGCGGATGACGTCTATATGTCAATAATTACGTAATTGACATAACATCATAATTTATATTCTTTATTATACAAATATCATATGTACAACTGGATCAGAATGATGCATGAGTCTCTAATGAAAACTGAGAGTGAGATTATAATGTAGAGACTAACAGTAATACATATAACTACATATTATATATATATATATATATATATATATATATATATATATATATATATATATATATATATATATATATATACATATATATATATATATATATATATATATATATATATATATATATATATATATATATATATATATATATATATACACACACATACACACATACACACATACATATATATAAATACAATATATCAAATCATCCACTAAAATTCTATACAATTTTATATAATGCCTTAGTATTAAGGCCATTAGGATAAACAGTATCTAACCGATTAATCCAATAACTTTCTTTAATGAGTCTGTTCATTTCTCCGTGCACAATATCGATTGGCATGAAAGAAAAATCCCTTAAAGAGTGATTATTTGTATTAAAATGCATTGAAACATTAGAGGAGAACTGAGGATCCATATAATTTTTTATATGAAAGCGGTGATTATTCATTCTCTTAGAAACTTGTTGAAGTGTTTGTCCAACATATTGCATGTTACATTTTTTACAGGTTATCAAATAAATTACATCAGTTGATATACAATCAGTGTTATAACGTAGAGAAAATATTTCTTTAGTATTGGAGCTACTAAAATAGGTACTTTCTGTAATATTTGCACATTGAGAGCACCTACGTCTGTTGCATTTAGATGACGAAAAACATCTTTGAAAATTTTTTTCGGTTTAGTTCTGATCAAAAGATCTTGTAAATTCCTAGGTCTTCTATAAGCAAGAATTGGCTTGCTCTTGTAAAGTGTTTTGACGCTGTTTTTTTCTGATAAGTTAAGGAGAGTCCAATATTTATTAATTATAAGGCCTATATTTGGCAAAGATGGATTATATTGTATTATGAAAGGAATTATATTTTTATCTTTCGTACATTCTGCTGTATTTAAAGCATCATTTTGGGTAAGAATACAGACTTTACTTACAGCAGACTCTATTACATGTATAGGATAATTTCTTTTTATGAAATATGTTTTTAATTCATTTAAAGAATGTTTTAATTGATGATCGTCTGAAATGATACGTCGATATCTTTTCGCCTGACTATACGGTATGCCGTTTTTACATGACCTGGGATGACAAGACGAATATTCCACATATTGGTGGATATTAGTTTCTTTTACGTGAACATTTGTAGAGATAGTATTATCAGGATTTTTCATCACATTTACATCTAGAAAGGATACATGCGTAGTGGATGCAGTGTAAGTAAATTTAATTGTGGGGTGAAAATTATTTAGGCTATTAATAAATTTGTGTAGATCTTCTTCTGAGTGGTTCCAGATCATAAATATATCATCTAAAAATCTTAGCCAAACAGTGGGCTTAAAATTCTCGTTTTCAAGAAAATCTTTTTCTAATTTACCCATGAAAAGGGAAGCATATGAAGGAGCCATAGGACTACCCATTGCCGTACCCATTATTTGAATGTAATTAGTACCATTAAATTGGAAATTATTATTTTCCAAGATAAGAGTTATTATTTTACAAATATCTTCACTCGATAGTCTGTTATTATTAAGAGTGTTGTCAAGAAAATATTTACACGCCTTAATACCATCTGCATGCGGTATGTTTGTATACAATGATGTAACATCTAAAGATACAAGGAGGGAATTATGAGATAGTTGTGGAATAGACTTCAACTTTTTTATGAAATCAGTAGTATCTTTAATATATGAAGGAAACGATTTCATTAAAGGCTGCAAAATACTATCTATAAATTTGGATAAGTTCTCTGTATATGAATTACAACCTGATATAATTGGTCGTCCTGGATAATTTAAAGGTAATGTATGATCAGGAAATTTATGAGTTTTGGGCAATATGTAGAACTGAGGTGTAATAGAGGTAATAGAGGTCTATTAATAGAGGTAATAGAGAATCAATAATTTCAAATGAGCTTCAGAGAAAGTCCAAGTGGCTACATATTATTTTGCAGGAGTTAAAACAGATGTTGTGAAACAAAAATTACAAAGGCCTAAAGTAATGACAATTTTTTACTTTGTCACATACGGTAATGGACCGTAATACCGACATATGTAAAATTATGCATATCATAGATGTAAACGGAATTGTTAGTTTTTGATACATGTTGTAGTAGATAATAAATATATTGACTAAAACATTAAATGTTGTTACCATGAAATTGTTGTTGAAAATTGTTTTATTTAAAAAATCTAAAATATGAAATAATTACATAACAAACGATATAATTTCTTGTCTTGTCAAAATATTTTAATGTGAGGTTAAACTTCCCTTTGATCTATATAGAATTCAAGCCGGATGAATTGCACCACAATAGCAGTCTGCTCTATCAGATGACACAAATGTTAGGTTCGTATGTAATCCGCCCAAGATGCGAAAATCTCAATTAAGGTGTTATTCGCCATTATGTTTGCTTGTCAGACGAGGCGCTGTAACATACGTTTCGAATCTATTAAATCATTTCTCTCACGCTTTGAAGATTTTTTACAATAAAAGGGTTAGGTGTAGTATCTACGTGATTTTTCCGTGGAGCTATTTAGTAGGTGTATCGTGAGGGATATACACTTTCCAGTGGAGCAACTGAGATTGCTTGTCATTACCAATCACCATGTTTTCTACGTATTACCTTCATTAAAGAGTATAATCTTGGAATCTACATCTCCACCCCGAACTCAGACGATAGAAATCAGTTACGTGCAAACTGCATATACTTAGTCGCTGACACATTATAACGTTAATACATTTTAACTTTTCACACCTACCTACCCCGCTCAGGAGAGAAAACGACACAATAAAACCCTATTATACAGTTTTGCTAAGTATACCAGTAACCCATCTAGATGAGTGAATTTGTCTGCACAATGTTTCGAAGACATAGTAATTGATGGACATAGAGACGATAGAACAGACGGACAGACAAAGGGAATCCTTAATAATGTTCCTTGAAATGAGTAAATAACACTTGTACCTCATATCATTAAATATGTGACACATGTATCCCTATACCGTGGGTATGTGCGAAATCTTGCCATTAGCTTCCCATAGGTCGGTCGTTCTAATTGGGGTTTTCCAGGTTCTTCCCTCACTAATTGTACCACCACCAAGGTAATATGACATCCATATGAAGCAGGTATTTTTTTCAGCAATTATATGTAATTCTTTCAACCGTATTCATGATTTTATATTAGCATGAAATGCTGCCACTTCCATGGTTCATTACAAAATAACTACTCCGTGAACTGAGTTACCATGGAAATTATTAACATGTTTTAGTTATACCGTGGATTTCTCGAAACACAAATTTGTGTTTTCAGTCAGGAAAATACATTATTTATTGAAACGTTATACTACACTGTTTTCAAATATCAGGTGTGATGCTGTTTTTATTATTGATATATATTAAATGCAATATGTAAGTCTTCATACGTTCTAAAACATTGGTGCTTAATTTTTTTGTATCAAAGCATCAAATTCACGCTACGATACTCTGAATGTTTGTCTTCAACAAAGCTAGGTTTGGGTACACTTTTATCAAATCAAAGATTGTAATAAAAAGGTATATCTTGATACCGACAATGTGTCTGATAAAATTAACATCATTTTATTCAATGATATTCGTCAACACAGCTAGATCTTAGCAAACCTTTATCACATCCTTATATTTTGATACCTTCAATGAAACGTATGTCCGTTTATCTCCATGGACATAGTACATAATGAAAACTATGTCATTTTATCTCCCTGGACATAGTACATGATTAAAACTATGTCAGTTTATCTCTATCCCTGGAAATAGTACATAACGAAAACTATATCAATTTCTCTATCTCCCTGGAAATAGAACATAATAAAAACTATATTAATTGATATATCTCTCTTGACATAGTACATAAAGACAACTATGTCAATTTACGTATCTCCCTGGGCATAGTGCTTAATCAAAAATATGTCAATTATGTATCTCCCTGAATATATTGCATAATAAAAACTATGACAATTGATCTCTCTCCCTGGACATATTACATAAAGAAAACATTGCCAATATATCTCCCTGAACAAAGTACATTTCTAAAAATGTATCAATTTCTCTATCTCTTTGGACATAGTACATAATGAAACCTATGTCCTTTTACCTCCCTGGACATAGTACATACTGACAACTGTCAATTTATATCGCCCTGGACATAGTACATAATGAAAACTTTATCAATGTGTCTATTTATTTTGATACATTATGTAATTAAATCTATGCCAATGTATCTGTCTCTTGGAACAGAGTAGTTGATGGGAACTATGTCATTGTGTTTTTATTTTGGGACATAGTATGTAATAACAACTACGTTAATATATATCTTGCGACAAAGTAATTGAAACTGTCAATGCATCTGTCTCTTGCGACAGATTATGTAATGGAAAATATGTCAATATCAGTGGTGAGAATTTAAAAACAAATGGACGTTGTTTGTAAATGGGTACCATGAGAAATTGTTACTGTTCTCAACAGGCATCTACCATGCACACATAATGTCGGTATATTAAAATTTAAAGAAAATACTATTACTGCTGCTACTTCTAATTAGACAACGCTCTTGCAAACTCATCATTGTTTGTTTATTATTATTAGTATTATTACTATTATTATTACTAATTATTTATTTATTTATTATTATTATTACTATTATTATTATTTATTATTATTAGTAGTATTATTAATTTATTATTATTATTATTATTATTATTATTATTATTATTATTATTATTATTATTGCTATTATTATTATTAGTAGTAGTAGTTTTAGTAGTACTAGTAGTAGTGGGTAGAGGATTAGTAGTAGAAGTACTAATAATAGTAGTATAGAATCGGGTTTAAAGATTGCTTTCAAAAGAAATAGTATACCTTTCTATCCAATGTAGGGTCTTAAAACATTTAAAATCTATGTTTAATTACTCTGTAAAGGAACATGAGTTGTACCAAAGAAATGATTTCTTTATTGAAATGAAAGATCATTTGTTTGACATATCATGTCCAAACCCCAATGTGAAGGCACCCCAAGTATTTTTAAAGAAACTTCATGATTTTCTTGAGCAACTGCATGTTACCATCCATAGACATGTTGAAATAATTTCCAAAAGATTAAATGTTATGGTTTAGTTGTCCCAATTCACATACGTAGGGTAATAGCGCATTGTATTCATATCACACACACATACACACGCACACACACATAGTGAAAGTGTTTCTAACTAGAAGCCACTCCCTGTAGATTTTATTATGACGATTTATTTAGATATATCGCCGAATCATCAAACTCTCAAAATCATGATCTTTTTAATCATGGATTTTCCAGAATTGTTGCTTTTCGATAGCTAATTTATTGCTGTTAAGTCGCGAATTACAATTATTTGTTTACATTGCAACTGATGAAGAGAGAAAGATATTCCACGAAATGAATGAATATGGCTTCCTCCCTCATATCATAACGATAGTTTTGCTATACCACTCCAGTAAAGTGGAACAGATACAAATTACTAAAATGATTTGCGCCCGAAGGAACCTGGTTCGATTCCTTAAAAGAGATTATGAGAGCACTCTCTTGTCCAATTCTGTTTATTCACAGGTTGCGTTTAACCACGCTTAATTGCACTCCTCAAACACCCACCCACCTAATTCTTTCTTGACATTTCCTAAACATCAAGTGTAGATCAATGGACATTAATAATGCATTGGGTCTAAAATTCGACTATAAATTTCTCCTTGGCTCTACATAAGAAAGATTCCACGCTTTCTGAACGGTTGAACGTAAAAGCACTACATTCTATACACGAAAAGCATTCTGAGCTTTTGATTATATTGTGACATCATGACTCTTATCGCGACCTAGTACCGTAGAAAACTTTAATTGTTTAGTATAAGCTTTAAAGTGCTCTAAAATGAAGATAGCTGTAATGTTTTCGAATTTTACAATCACTTTGAATTATTAGAACATTCTACATGAAATAATTTGCTCCTTAAACAATTTGATCCAAAATTTGATCTTCATCAATTCATGCTGTAGTATTTGAAAGAACCAGATGAACCCGGGTATCGATTAGGCTCTAGTTTTGTCTTTGGAAAGAAAATGCAAATAGTATATACTGTTTATTTCTATAAATTTGTTATGATGTTAATGTGTTTATCTACCTCCCACTCACTCCGTTCTTTACTGAGAATCAGATTATATTTGTAATGAGAATTGTCCTCTGCTTCCAACGCTCTAAACAATTCCCTTGAAGTACATCGTTTTGTAATAAAACATAAAACCGAACGAATCAGTAGAATTTGAAAGGATTTCACCCCAGTTGATATGTGTATTTGTATATACATTTTGTCACAACATTATTAATTATTAGATGCAAAGATGCAAGTCAAACTTCATTAATATAAGTACCATGTAACAAAGGCAAGTCAAACCACAATTGTCAGAGTAGAATACATCCTACCAAACTGTTATACAAGTCAAACCACAATTGTCAGGGTAGATTAAATCCTATCAAACTGTTATACAAGTCTAACTACAATTGTCAGAGTAGAATAAAACCTACTAAACTGTTATGCAAGTCAAACTACAATTGTCAAAGTAGAATAAATCCTACCAATCGGTTATGCAAGTCAAACTACAATTACAGAGTAGAATACATCCTACCAAACGGTTATGCAAGTCAAACTACAATTATCAGAGTAGAATAAATCCTACCAAACACTTTATACATGTCAAATTACAATTGTCATAGTAGAATACATCCTACCAAACTTTTATGCAAGTCAAATTTCAATTGTCAGAGTAGAATAAATCCTATCAAACTGTTAACCAAGTCAAACTAAAATCGTCAGTGTTGACTAAATCCTACCAAACTGTTATGCAAGTCAAACTACAATCGTAAGAGTAGGATACTTACTGAGAAAAACTTGGCGAAGTTAAACTAGATAGGTGAATGTGGAATACGTACAGCGGAACACTTTTGCAGGTCAGACTGGATGCGTCGAGGTAGAAAAAAGTACTGCCAAAAAGTTAGGAAATCAAGATTAAAATGTTAAATGTAAATATTGTCTACCATATTAACTTCATGAGCCTGTCATTTAATCTGTCTACGTCGATGCTGGTCAGTTAGATGGTGTGATGGGTTGTATGTGTTGGCAGTGGTCACAAGGTGTTGATGGTGGTCAGGTAATCTGGATGTTGGTCAGTAGGCATATGTGTTTCTCACATTACCATTCCAGCAGTGCTAATACCCACGTGCACATTTTTAACATTAGTATCTTACCGTGTGCCCATCCGGTCCCATCATGAATATTGTTAACATGAAGTTTTCCCTTGTGTCCAAGCAAATTAATATGATCGACGTCTTCAAGATCAGCGTTCTCCTTGTGCCATGTTCTCTTAATCTAAGATGGCCACTTTATTAGTAGTATCCTTGTACAGATACTGGCCAAATTCCGCCATCCGTTGAAACTGTCGTGATCACCATAATATCACCTTCATAAACGTCTATTTTAACATTATATGTCAGGAACCAAACGCAATGTGTGAAAATCACCGAATTTGTATGAAGAGATATCAAGCTCAAATAACAAAGCATGTCGTTACCATCTTATGTGTAGTCGCACCCCATTTGAATTAGTATTCTGGCCATATTTCTTTCAAAACGTTTCTGTAATAATTGTGTATAACTGAAGGAAACAAAATACTCATTGTTAAATGGTCCACATTTCTCTCGTAATATCATATTGCCATATATCTCACCTATTCCCGTATACCATTTTGTATACATTTTGCAGGCTTAAATTTTAAATTTCTACGCATCGTTTAGTATTTATAAAAATCAAATATTTTCAGCTCTTGTCTGAACAATCTGCATACATGGGGTAGAAAAATGTATATACTATTATAAACTCTTGTTAACTCCTGTAATGGTCTGCCTTTTTAGAATCATGATACATCCTATGCTAAAAACAAACTATTATATCGGTACAAACTTTATCCTTGTTTTGATTTTGGTATATGTATTTTGCTTTATGTAGATAACATCCTGAAAGTAATTCAACGTTTACATGGAATAATACATGAACTAAGTAAACTAAACGATGAAAGGTTACACTATTATAAAACTGTCAATATTTTATTTGTTTTTCTCACTGATTGTGACTCGCTGTTATACATTGATTGGACAGTGTTTATTCTGCACTGCTGAATGAGATGAAATATCTTTGAGAATTCATATATTTTATATTTTTTACTTCAATCAATTAGATTGAATATATCGAGTATGCCTGTTCCATTATAAAATTAGAGAAACTTCAATACGTGTATTTTTTGTTTGCAAACATACGTCATAATCGTTCAGAATACAGTTTAATTCATATATTGAGTGCTTCCATCTATTCAGTGTCTTTGCATCTACCAAATATATTTCACTATCTTGCCATCTCAAAAGATGTTGAGGGTTTCCATCCATTAAATTACTATCCTTATACTCAATGTATTTCACTAAGGAAGCCATCTCACAACAAATACCGAAGATTTCAGTTAATAAGATCAGAACTGTGAACTAAATATAAACAAGCAAGAAGGAAACAAACCTGATAAGCTATTTACAGATTCGACTGTAGAGAGAGAGAGAGAGAGAGAGAGAGAGAGAGAGAGAGAGAGAGAGAGAGGGAGTTAATTTGTATTTTTAGTGTAGCTTTAACAATCTGAGTCAATCACTACAATATTTGCAGTTTGACAGAGTAGAATGATATCAACCACACTAGGGCATCAAACCACATACACGACATTATCCTGACGGCACTCCGACAAGTCCTAATACTAATTCGATGTAGAGCGCCAGAACCGTTTTTATGTCTTTGATATGACTAGGCCCGAGTTCAAACCAGTGAAATCCCTCCCTAGTCATCCGCAAATCGATGCATTCATCAATTCATGAAGACGTCAAATAAATCAAAAACATGCGTCTTTCCTATGCAACGCAATGCTTTGTTAAACACATGCCATTTTTGTGTTTTCCACTGGTTTGTAATAAGATCGGTTTTGTCAAATATTACAAGACAAACTAAAATTTATGTTCTTTTCACGATCTACTGATAATGGACTCATGTTTATAGTCCAAACAGCCGATAACTGCTTAAAGTGACACATCGTCAAAACAAACCATTCTACTATCTTGTTAATGAGAAGTAAACTAAGCGTTTATAATCACAATGGCGCGAACGAAACAGACCTAAATGGACATATTGGAATTCTATAACTTCAACATAGGAACCAAGAACTAACCCTGAAAACTGATGCCACAACAATAATGTATTATAATCAAGATAACTGAAATATAGAAGAAGTAACTAAACCACATCAAACGAAGTGAGCTGTAGTCAACAAACAAGGACAGGAAAAAGAAAGCAAGGAATCAATGGCGGAACACAAACGCAAATTAGAGACCTATAAAGATTGTTCAAGCTAAGGAGAATAGAGAATAATGAAGGATCGCACCTTGGATATTTGTACAAATTAGGAACACAGTAACTGGACATGACAACAACACAAAGAGATAGAAAACCTGGAACATCAACGCTGCTGATCGCTCTAAACCTAATAAACACGGACTTTATTAGCCAGATGTACTCCATCAACATAAATGGATACAAGGGATATACACTACGCCCAAGAGGGAAAAAGCCGATAATTTCATACGGGGAGATAAGTATAATGGGAAAAAAGTCGTAGTAAGAAAGTCAACACCCATCCTGAATAAAATTAAAATGCGAACGGGAGAATTACATCTATCAGACATTCACTCGAAATACCATTAGAAGCGACAGTGGAGTGCTTTGAACATAAACTAGGAATACAGGTTAGAAAAGCCAGGCTTTCAATAATACCGCAGACCACAATATACAATGGGTCCAGAGTGTTCGAAATAGAAAAAAGCAGATTTCAAGGGATCAAAAGTGCATTCGGCCTTAAAGGATTTCTAACGAAAATCTTTTATAAAGGATGTAGTGACCATAGGTAATGTCAGAGGTGCGAGAAGACTGGACATATCCCGTTAATGTAACCATCGAGAGAGCCAGACAGTAAATATTTAAAAATAATCAACTTGACGTTATGAAGGAAGAGCAGAAAAAACAACAGAGACAAAAAGCCTTACAACGGAGAAAGCAAAAAACTACCAAGGAACAGAACAATCAAAGTCGGGGAAAATTTCAAGCCCCTACCCTCCCACCCCCTGGAACAAACAGAGAAACATCAATTGCAACAACAAAAAACTAAAATACAAACATCACAAGAACAGACAGAGAAGCAGAAAAAGAATTAACACACAGAAAATAGGGATAAGAAACCAACAAGAAGAACAGACGAAAGAACAAGAATTACAAAATGAAAATACAAACAAAATTCATGTACAGACAGAAAATCTAAGACAACAGAATAGTTGATCTGACACGTTCAACATCATACCAGAAAGAATCATATTAGCAACAGCAACTTAATCCAAAACCAAAGGAGCAACATACAAGAATAAAACAACCTCAAAAAGCAAGAACCATTAAGACAACCAAGAAAAGCTAATTCAACAATAGTAGGCAAAACCCGAAATCTCGACATCACCTGGAGAGAATAACTTAGATGAAACAATGCTACTAGCCATGACCGCAGAAGACATTTGTATCTGGGAAAGAAATAAAAGAAGAAAAGAGAACAGAAGACTAAAAAGACAATTTGTTTGTTTGTTTGTTTGTTTGATCAGGATTTTTAACGTAACTTAACAATTTTTCAGTCATATCGCTACGATGTCTGCAGTGAGGTAGTTTATAGTGATGTCTAGCACTGGGGCATCATGCCGCAGACATGTAGCATTATATCCCACCCAGTCACATAATCCTGACACCAGGCCGACCAGTCCTAACACTAACCTCTTAATGCTGAGCGCCAAGCGAGGCAACTGTTAGTACCATTTTTGTAAGTCTTTTGATATGACTCGGTCGGGGATCAAACCCACGACCTGCCGCTTCCCCGGCGGACGCTCTAACCACTAGGCTACCAGAGCGGTTCTAAAACGACAAGAAGAGTATGAAGAGATGATGGAAACAATATGGCTGGCCAATGATGAATGAATGTGTGTGTGTGAATTAGAAACAAATAAAATTAAATATTTATTAAAAGTTCAAATAAAATTATCTTACAAAATATAGCAAACTAGCCTATACGATGTAACAACAGTTAGGGACAGGAGGGTCTCCCCAAAAATGGTCTGAGAAGATCAACCGGGAGAGAGCACCCTCCCCCCCCCCCCCCACCGAAAGAAACCATATAAACGAGCAAGTGGATTATGAAAACGATTAACACATTATATTTTCACTTCGCTTTATAATTTTAATCTGTAAAGTTCATTTAGGTTTAATGTGATCTGGCTGTATGTGGTAATAATATGTTTTGGACTGAGGGGATAAAACGCAATGTGGTATCTTATCCTGGTAATGAGGAGTTACACAATGACCATACATTTTCATTTTGTAATTTATCGTACTTAAAAGCACAAGTGCATTCATAATGAGGGTACTACTCAAACGTTGCCGTCAGCATGATTATCCAGAGCTGAGCATGATGTTGAAGGTTTTAAAAATATTACGAACAATTAACATACTAACATAACGTCAGAATGTGTTTGTAACTAGCGAATACAACAGTAAGTGTAGGCTTCACATAGCTTTGTTGTTCAGCTTTATGTTCCTATGCCCATTAGTGATCAGGTGTTTTTCTTCCCTTTGACACGTCCCCAGTCATTCTCTGGTGGAAATTTTCAAATTGAATTAACTAGTTTCTTAGTTTTCCTATTTTTCCTTGCTGTGAGCGCCATCCTCGTCAGTAAATATATTTTAAATTCAGACATCAGTTTTCGCATCTGCAATTAAACAATTTTTTTTTCATTGAAGACTATCCGAGACATCTTTGCCTCTTAAATTCCAGTAAAAAAATCTCACAAACAGATTTTGGATTACGCACTGTCCAGTTCGTTCGATTCTGGCCACTTCTTTATGTGGCACTGCGATATTGATCTTTTTATACAGTCGTCTTTGTCAAATTTAAAAGTGTTATATTAAAATGTTTAATGGCTTGATTGTGAAATATGATTAGTTAAAATGTATTGTATTAAAGTGAATCGCAGGAGAAGGATAAGACTCTATATTGTTTTGCTTAAAGCTTGGTGCCATCACCAAGGTAATTTGACATATGAAGCAGGTATGTTTTTTCTGCAATTATGTGTAATTCTTTCAACCGTATTAATGATTTTAGATTAGCGTGAAATGCTGCCACTTCTATCGTTCATTACAAAATAACTACTCTGTGAACTGAGTTACCATGGAAATTATTTTTGTAACAACATGTTTTAGTTACAAAGTGGATTTTCGAAACACAAATTTGTGTTTTCACCCTGGAAAATACATTATTTATTTAAATGTTATACTGCACTGTTTTCAAATATCAGGTGTGATGCTGTTTTTATTAATGATATATATTAAATGCAATATGTACGTTCTAAAACAATGGTGTTTATGTTTTATGTTTCAAATCATCAAATTAACGCTACGATATTCTGAATGTTAGTCTTCAACAAAGCTAGGTTTGCGTACACTTTTATCAAATCAAAGCTTGTAATAAAAAGGTATATCTTTGATACCGACAATGGGTCTGAGAAACTTAACACCATTTTCATTCAATGATATTCTTCAACACAGCTAGTTCTGAGCAAACCTTTATCACATCCTTATATTTTGATACCTACAATGGACATAGTACATAATGAAAACTATATCAATTTGTTTCTCTGGACATAGTACATAATTAAAACTATGTCAATTTATCTCTCTCCCTGGAAATAGTGCATAACGAAAACTATGTCAATTTACTTATTTCCCTGGACATAGTACATAATGAAAACTATGTCAATTTACTTATTTCCCTGGACATAGTGCTTAATGAAAACTATATCAATTTCTCTATCACCCTGGAAATAGAACATAATGAAAACTATGTCAATTTACTTATTTCCATGGACATAGTATATAATGAAAACTATGTGAATTTACGTATTTCCCTTGACATAATGAAAACTATGTAAATTTATCTATCTCCCTGGATATAGTACATATCTTAAACTGTATCAATTTCTCTATCCCTTTGGACATAGTACATAATGAAAACTATGTCAATTTATCTCCCTGGACATAGTACATAATGAAAACTGTCAATTTATATATCGCCCTGGACATAGTACATAATGAAAACTTTGTCAATGTATCTATTTATTGGGATACATTATGTTATGACGTATATGCCAATGTATCTATTTTTTGGGACAGAGTATGTAATGGGAACTATGTCATTGTGGTTATATTTTGGGACATAGTATGTAATGAAAACTACGTTAATGTATATCTTGTGACAAAGTAATTGAAACTGTCAATGCATCTGTCTCTTGCGACAGATTATGTAATGGAAAAAATGTCAATATCAGTGGTGAGAATTTTAAAAAATGGACGTTGTATGTAAATGGGTACTATGAGAAAATGTTACTGTTTTCAATAGCGATCTACCATGCATACATGATAGAAAAATATTTCGGTCTATTAAAAATTTAAAGAAAATACTAATACTGCTGCTACTTTTAATTAGACAACAAAAACAAATAATAATACTGTTGCAAAACTCATCATTAATTGTTTATTATTATTATTATTATTATTATTATTATTATTATTATTATTATTATTGCTAAATATTTTTTATTTATTATTATTATTATTATTACTATTAGTAGTAGTAGTTGTAGTAGTAGTGGGAGGAGGAGGATGAAAAGGAGTAGTAGTAGTAGTATTAATAGTAGTAGTATTTAATCGGGTTTAAAGATTGCTTTCAAATTAAATATTATACCTTTCCATCCAGTGTAGGGTCTTAAAACAATTAAAATCTATATTTAATTGCTCAGAAAAGGAAAATGAGTTGTACCAAACAAATGATTCATTTATTGAAATAAACGAGGACCAGTATATACATAACAAAACATATATATATATAAATATATATATATATATATATATATATATATATATATATATATATATATATATATATATATATATATATATAATTTATGTACCACATTTGAAAAAAACGTTACATTCAGTGACAAATTAAGGTTTGGTGAAACACTATTTATGGCTGTTAAGTCGCGAATTACAATATTTGTATACATTGCAACTGATGAAGAGAGATAGATATTACATGAAATGAATGAATATGGCTTCCTCACTCATATCATAACGATAGTTTTGCTATACCACTCCAGTAAAGTGCAAACAGATAAAAATACTAAAACGATTTGCGTGCGAAGGAACCGGGTTCGATTTCCGAACAAAAGAGACTATGTTTCCTCTCCCATTACATTTGATAGCTCGTCGGACTCGTAGTAATTTGTAGTTCGATTGATGCATATCGACCCCTTGGAGAACTGAATCTTTCAAACACCGAAAACGAATGTCAAGGTAAAGAAGGAGGAGTGTAATGGTCTAGGTTTTTTAAGGCCCTTTACTAGAAAGCCTAACTAATTCTGACATTGTGGGCTACTGACATGTGCGTTTTTACTACAAGACAAACTAACGGGCTCGATCCCTTACAGCGACAGTTAGACGGTGACTCCAATACCGTTAGAATATTTTATCCTGCCTTGACGGAACCCCTTATAAATTGAGATAGGTAATAAATGTTTTTGTCAGTTATTGAGCTAGACTGCTGTAGCCTTATGTAAAGACAAGCAGTGACTTATTTGTGGCCAAGAACACATTTCCGATAAGATTTTTCAACTCGTTACATATGTCGAATTGGAAGGCTGTTAAAGTCGAGTGTGTTTCAAGCAATCGACAGTTAACGATAAAACCTCGGATTTTAAACGGAGTATAGTTAAATTTAGATTACCTATGCTACAGTGCATGTGTCTGTTGAACAGTATACAAATGCAGACTGGTTTGCAAATATATATCAAGGCTACCACTTATATAAAGCGTTTTGATTGAAATGTCTGTTTATAATGAACTGAAAGAGGAACAATGAATTCCATTACTGGTGTAACTTAATACAGATTGTAATATGTGTTTACAAATTATGATAGGTTGTTATATAAACATACTAATGTACCTAAGAACCACATACGTATTATATATGCTATACGAAATATTTGCTATTAAGCGAAGCTTTCTTCAGTTGAAAGGCACATTGACTATGCAAACGTTTATCATAGAATAATAGATGATCACATGCAACACGCAATTCACTATAACGTATATTTTCTGCCAAAAACCTTTTCCTTCAAAATTTATCTTTAGTTTGTTTCTATGGCTACATTTTACCTGCAAAACAATGCTCACCCTTTACCATTTTCAGTCTCTGTCTGAAATTTATTATACTCTGTGCTGAGCAATAGAAGGTAGTAGGACAAAATTGATACGAAACAACCATACCGTTAACGTTAAATGCATTATGCACACCTGATAACAGCAAATGTGATTGGATTAGAGTGGTTAGAGTGGTTGTAAGTTTCAACCAGAAATTTCAACACCCAATCCATTATTTTTACAATCTAAATCAGGCATCTTCAAAAACGATCTAAGATAAATAAATACATATATTTGGTTGAAAAGTTTATATTTCTTCACGAAAATTGTATTTATGTTTATCGCCCCAATACTTGCCAATGATATGTAGGCTACTACATGTGGTTTGTAAATTTATATTTTTTCCAATTTGTGCGGACAATCTTAAAGTATAGTCGAAAATCGATATTAAATCTTCGTATTTAAGTAGACCGCTCCGGTGGCCTAGTGGCTAGAACGTCCGCCTCGCATGTAGGAGGACGCGGGTTTGAACCCCGACAGATTCATACCAAAGACTTATAAAAATGTTTCTTAGAGTTGTCCGCTAGGCCCTCAGCATTCAGAGGTTATTGTTAGGACTGGTCGGTACGGTGTCAGGATATGACTAATGGGACATGATGCTATATGTCTGCGGTATGATACCCCTGTGATAGACATCACTACAAGATATTGTAGGGATATGGCAATTTTTTTTTAAAAGCTACGTTAAAAGTACACACACACACACACACACACACACACACACACACACACACACATGAATCCTTACACAGATGTAAAAAAGGTAAAGTAAAGTTGATGATCAAAGTGGTGGGATTAATACTAAAGTTAAACAGTTTTGTGATATTGTATTGAAGAATATACATTTTGATACGTACAGCTGCATATATGGCACATTACAATTTGATTTTAATTTATTCTGAATAACAACAATCAGCTTAAGTAAGAAGATTGTTATAGCGGTACGGAATGCTATAGAAAATCTATCCACTCTCTTGTCCAATAGGGATCGAGAAGTCTGATCAGAAACCAATGAAAGAATAGTTCTGCCTGTCATTATCGGCATACGTTCACTCACATATCCCACAGCCAGGTAAGCAGATTTCAAAACTTGTGAAAAGACGTATGAAATGGTACATGATCAATAGACAGTCTGCAACATGAAGACGGTGAATGCTGTACTTTTAATCGTCCTTTATTGCATTCATTCAGCTGTTGGCACCGGATGGGGTTGGGGAAGAAAAGATGATGGCTCAAGACAGCCAACTGTGGTGGGTGAATCACTAAAGGGGTAAGTGGAAGACATGTCAACTGATCCAATTTTTCTGAAAATTATTTGTTAAATTTTTCAAAGTTTGTTTTTCCTCTTTCTTTGTTACCGTTTATTAGAGCACAAGCTCGTAACAACGTGTCGGAGTATTAAGCATCACGGATCGATTGACACTATACATCGTGCCCATTTCATTGTTTTCGATGTGCGATTGATTCCAGTATCAGGTTTTCTTTTAGCTTTTATCCACATTATTTACTTTTCTAGTTCGACTGTTGGCTCAGTTACCAGTGTAAGTTCACATATCTCGACTCAAGAGACTTTATTCATCCCAGGGTGGTAAAATGCTCTTACTTAACTCAGCTACATCTCCAAACGTGCTCGTGGTCGATTTCAGCCCTGTTTGATGCAACAAAATGCATCATAACCGAATACGAATCTTCACACATTATAGTAAAAATGGAACCGGTAAAAGCAGTAGACCATATTTGCATGCTTACAAGAGGTTCAGGAGACCAATGACGTCACAGCAGGTAGTCGTGCATCAGATGAAAAAGTGGTTTTGTTGAGTTTTCTAACCAAATTTTTACGTCTTCCGTTCGAGAATAACAGTTGTCCGAAATAATCCTCAACTGAACCAAAGGTAAGACGTATTTTTCGGCCTTATCAATTTATTTATTCCTGAAAGATACATTATGACTTACAAACTAGTCGACGTTGTGCAACAGTTCGCGAATCTGCGCACTCCACGCTTTGTTATCATTGATGACGAAAACGAGCAGTCTTGTCTTATTTAGTTCACGCCTGATTTTATTTCATTAATCTCTGTTAGAATCGAACTAACAGAACGAGTGCAAGGCTGTCAGTCTATATAAACCGAATCGTATGGGACATAACGAGAAAAACAAAAAACTTAATAATGTCTCACGCGAAGCATTTTAACTTTGCTTTGCGTCTATGTTTGACACTGGAGACACCATCCGGAGTCTGGTCCTCAGCGTCATCGTACAAGCTTTGGAATTTTCATTTACTCTGATATGTTCGGCTTTCGTATACAGAATATCCGCTATAGCTTAAAGATAAAGGACAAAGCGAATAATGGAAGAGAGAAATCAGATATAGACAAGGTATGCAAATCATCTGCGTCTTCTGCCAGTAGTGAGACCGATGATAAAGACGGAATATTGATATAGCTCGCGCAAAAAGTGCATGTCATCTACAAAATATCCAAACAACTGGAACTAGAATATCTGCGCCTCCGTGGGGTTGTTGGATTGAGTTGACTCGAGGATTGGATGTACGCAGACCATTATAAACCAACCAACAGAGAGCTATGGTTAATTGTGGTTTTATTGTCAAATGTACCGTACGGCGCTATTGTTACTACAATAATAACGTGAAATTTGTCAACACGCACTCGACGATGACACTTCCGTCCTACTACCGGTACATAAGGTCCTATATCATTCGTCTGACTGAAAAAATTATTTTTAAAAAAATCAGTTATATTCGAGAAAAGACTCATTCTAGCGCATCTGAGAAATCGCCAGAGAATGAAATATGATGTGACACTACGGACAGTGGCCATGGAATTTGTGAATGTTGGCATCACGGAGATAGGAACATCTTATAAGTACGATAGAAATACCGTCACCGCTTCTTTTATTAAACGTACCGGGAAACGCTGTTAGTTTGTCGTTGCAGAGGACTTGTAATGCCTTAGAAATCTCGGTCTTGCCAAGTATTTTGGCCACAACAGTTTCATTGTCAATTGTGTATTTCCAAGTGGGTGTATTATTCTAATTGGTATGAGACATATATTTGCGCAATGACTAGGAGTTGAGCAAACGCCGTTTTCCCTTTAAGTCCGCTGCTGTTTGTTACCGTGCCCGACAAGCCAATGGCATATGCAGCTGAAGAACGCTGTTTTTATTGTTATGATGGATAACCAGCAGATTCCACTGACGTCTCGCAAAACTTTGATCCCAGTCTAATGGAACTCTTCAACCGCATACAAAAATCCGAGATTTTAAGTAAATTTAGTTGAACCGTGACCTTTTTTTAATCCAATAATTGATGTTCAGAAAAAAGGCGCCATGCAGCCGATCTGTCTTTTTTACCCTCAACTTTTGACCTCTTCCTTATGGACGACACACGCATAATATATAGGGTTACATGTCTACTGTACCAAGCCTGTACGTCAATTTACAGAATATCGAGTTTCATTCAGATCACTCATAATAAGAGAAAAGAAGAGTCACATATGTGTATGTCATCATGCTGTGATCAAGTGTGTGTGTGTGTGTGTGTGTGTGTGTGTGTGTGGGTGTGTGTGTGTGTGTATGTGTGTGTGTGTGATTTGGAGTTTTAACGTTGATTTAAAAAATTAGGTTATATCACAACGATGTTTGCAGTGTGAAATTTTATAGTATTGTCTAGAACTGGGGCATTATGACAAGGACATTTAGCATGATGTCCCACCCAGTCACATTATCCTGACACCAGGCTGACCAGCCCTAACAGGAACCTCTTAATGTTGACCACCGCTTAATGTTCACCGCTTCGGTGGCCTAGTGGTTAGAGCGTCCGCCGGGGAAGCGGGAGGTCGTCGGTTCGATCCCCGGCCGAGTCATACCAAAGACTTACAAAAATGGTACTAACAGCTGCCTCGCTTGACGCTCAGCATAAAGAGGTTAGTGTTAGGACTGGACGGCCTGGTGTCAGGATAATGTGACTGGGTGAGACATCATGCTACATGTCTGCGGCATGATGTCTCAGTGCTAGACATCACTATAAACTGCCTCACTGCAGACATCGTAGCGATATGACTGAAAAATTGTTAAAGCTACGTTAAAAATCCTAATCAAACAAACAAAATCTTAATGTTGAGCGCAAAGTGAGGCAGCTATTGGTACCAATTTGTATGTCTTTTATATGACTCTTCTGGGGATTGTACCGATGATCTCCCGAATCCGAGGCGGACGCTCTAACTAAAAGATCACTGGAGCGGGCTGTTGTGATTAAGCATGATAGAATATAAAATACTGAAACACAATGTCGAGAAAAAAGCACTCGTGATCTTTGGATTAATTGTATTATTTTATCTGCTATTTTCTAAACGTATCGCTGGTTTCAAACTTTATAGAAAAGTTTTATCTTGAAATGTGAGAAGATCTTATTCTTCACCTGTCCGCTGATCATGTGAATAACGCATTCTCATTTACAATCTTTACATGCCACTTCAACAATTAATAACACTTTTATTCCTTCATAATGAGATACTGAATAAGAATAAATGTAACTGTATGTATCGCTGGGGCATCGTCCCAGTATTGTGACAGGAAACTCCACGGAACATTTTATATCAACCATAACCAAATTTTAAATAATTTTAGAAAGATATTTAGTTGGATATTATATGTTTTCAACGGTAGTATTTTTAACATCGGAGAAGGTAGACAATTAAAGTCGAAGTAGCTCCGCCGAACTCCCAGTCAGTACTGCAGAAGATCTAGGTATATAAATAACTCAAGGTAAAAGTATAAGAATTGTAAAAAAAAATATGTCAAATATAATTTAAAATATCGTCGACAAATTCCTTAATTGCAGTTTATTTAGAACAATTACAAACTAGAACCAATTCACAGTTACTGTCATAATATGAATTTAAGGTCTTAAATGAGTTTGTTTCCCTTCAGTGTTGTGTCTGTTACTCAAATGAATGTCATTTGTTTCTCTTTTGGTACTTCCGGTATCCTTGGCTAAATGTTCTGACATCTTTCTGGATCTCCCGTGGAATTAAAAGGGACGTATAATGTTATATCCTTACTCTAATATCACGAGAAGTAATCACATTCTCACAGATATTTCATCAGAGTAATGGTGAATAAATTAACAGGTCAACTCAAGTATTCACATCTAAATATTATATACACGCTTTGTTCTAGAATTGTGCTATAACAATAACCATAGTATCAACAACTTATAATGCATGCATACACTTCCCAACTGTTAATTTCTCAAATTTGTTACAATAATCATCGACAACAATCGTATGAATTTCCTACTCTACTTTGTATTATAACATACAACTATGTAAATACCTAATTATATGTGCTCAAATCAAACAATGACTAACTCCACATAATTCGGAATCTGAATATTCATATAGTAATAAACAAAGTAAAACGTCTAACGCAATTAACTAATAAATTCGGCAATGCATTATGATGCAGCATAGTAAATTGCACTATTCAACAATCTCCATACGTTAATCTTTCATGTTAATCATTCGTTCTACAGTATGTTACGATATGTTAATGATTCAGCTATACATGGACGATTCCATATCTAATAAATGAATTGTACATAATTATGTATTAATCTTATAACAATTGACTATGAAAATGTGCTGATAGTTTTCTAAAATATTGTAGGACTTTGAATTTTACTTTTATTTTAATTATTTTATTTCTGACAAATTCAGAAATAAAGCTCATATCTCGGTTCTCATAGGCTGTTTCTTCCAATTTCTCATCAAAGCGTTGTTGATAGTAACTTTTCATAATCTTCGTTTGTTCTTTCTTTTTTTCTTTTTCTTCAACATTTCTTCATTGTTCTCATTCTCTGATCTCTACGTTTTTCTTGTTGTCCGTTCTTTTTCATATTTCGTTTTTATCCTTCTCTATGTTGTTGTTGTTCTTCTTGTTTCAGAACCGTTCCTTTAGCTTGTTGAACTTCTTTGTGTTGACGTTGCTTTCGTTGTTGTTGTATTTGGTGCAGTTCATCCTCTTGTTTCAGTGAACTTTCTTTAGCTTCTTGAACTGTCTGTTGATGTTGCTTTTGTTGTTGTTTTCGTATCTGTTTTGCTTGTTTGTGGTTGTCATTGTTGGGCTTGTTTGATGTTGTCTATGTTGTTCTTCCTTCCTTTCCTCCTTCTGGATGGGATAATTGGTCATCTCCGTAACAAATATTTGTCCATCATGCGGCTTATCCTTGTCTTAGAGTGTTGGGCATTTTCTCTTCATATATCCTGTATTTCCACAAATTTTGCATTTCCTGTGATTATTACATCATTTGTTCTAAATTTGTATTGGAAACCCTTGCATGAAAACAAAACCTGGTTTCATTTTTTTCACGTCGATTTCAATAATCCTTATCCCATTTTAATTGGTATCCATTCTAACAATTGTGTTTTTTACTTGTAATTTCTTTTCAAACTGTTTTGCTGTTGCCTGCAAAAATATATATCCAGCATCAGCTCTGGCAAGTGCAATTATCACATTTTGTAAATATATTTGTAAACATTGGTGTTGATTTCGTTACGTATACTGTTTCTCAGCCAATTATTTTAATTTCGTCGCAAGGAATTAGCGGATGGTCTCCCATTGGTCTAATGTAGCCTATTTGTCCTTTTCTATTTAGTGCATCAGTGAGCTTGCTAAATTCGTTAATTACCAGTTTAAGAGCTGTCATAATTGTTGTCACAAATGGCCTTCTTTGTAAGTAAAACTCCGATAAATATATTTCCTGCGTTCCCTCTTCCACGCGCACTCTAAAATGAGCCTTATATTGTCTTTTTTGGTTCTGTTTTAAAATATCTGTCCAGTTCTGTAACTTCTTTGCAATTCATTATTTTGCACATAGTGTACCTTGTTCAGTTGAAAAGGATTTCACACTAGTAATTTTCTTTATTGTATTGAATTACTGAATCTTTTGATATCTGGATTCTTCTGAAACTTTCTGCTATTAACATAGTCCTTTCTCTATGTTCCTTGTACAGTGGACATTCGATCAGTTTATTTCCTTCGTGCATGGCAAGTGGTGGTAGGGTTCAGATGTTAAAAGTACTGGATTTTTTCTTCAGGGGAAATCACGTTTGCCCCTACCAAGGATATAAGAAAGAACGGACGGTAAGATCCTGTGGTTTTCTATGGATGGACACATGCAGTGACTACAAGTAATATGATAATCTCTCTCTCTCTCTCTCTCTCTCTCTCTCTCTCTCTCTCTCTCTCTCTCTCTCTCTCTCTCTCTCTCTGTCTTATTATAATAGAGATAATATTATCTGATCACACAGTATCCACAGTGAATACGGAAAGGTGAATAAATTAAAAACAATTTGGCAGTTTTTGAAATGGATATTCAGTGGAAACTTCTATTCCGAGCATATACAATTTTATTATACTTATGATGAAGTAGAGAATTTGAGTTTTGTTGGTTAAGAACAGTTTTTTTTTAATTGTATACCCTGTTTAGGATTGATAGAATCATCAACAACCGGATAAACTGAATATTCATGAATAGTGGCAAAACAAAATACGTATTCAGGTCGGTGAATGACAGACTATGTATTTGTTTTGACAAATGAAATTCCAGTCTTATATAATCAATATAATCAAGGCATTCTTTAACTTCTGACGATCCTGGTAATGAAGGTTCTAACTGCAACATGAAATTACCCAGTACCATAAGTTGCAGTATTTAGTTTGGGTGTAAATTCTACTTCATAAACCACTAGAGAGCTAATACGTCAAATGGGAAGGTAGGAACACACATCTAAGTAAGATTGTGCTTATGAGCAATTACAATTATGTATACTGAGAAAAAACTCCTCAAAGAACAACATCTTATGTATTTTTCAATATTAAGAGTATTGTGAACTTTCGAGTTATTGCTTTGATATTAAAAGCTTTTTGAACGTATGATCTGGAATATTATCTGTACAAATACAATAAAACTACGCCTCCCCATATTTCAGTTATAGATGTAATTTCCTTAAAGTCTGGATTAATGCCCGGCTAGAAATTAATGTCGTGGAATTCAATCCGTTGCTAATGAATATCTTGAAATCGACTCAAGCAATGATCGTTCTGTCTGTTTAGATCCTTCTATATATGATTCTGCATTGTACATGTTCCTTTCCACTTCCAGTTGCGTATAAAAAAAAGTAATCATCACGATATGCACGGGTAATTTACTCTGAATATTACTCACTGTCATTTGAATTAAGCAAGATTAAGGCATAATTAGACAGTGATCTTTTGGATCTAGTGATAAGAGCACGTATTTTCACCTGGTATTTCTAAAAGCCATAGGGGTGAGTGTTAAATTTATATTTTATTTGATATAAGTTTAATGAGTTTGTATTGTCATATCGGGTAGTGATTTATTTATTACAACGCATCTTGGAAACGTTGTGAACTGTAAATATCAAGATGTTTTTAAGAGTTTATTGTATTAATATTTTCCAGAACACATTATTATTACCAGTTTTATTGTAGCTTACGAGGTGGGTACGAGGTGGTTACGAAGTTACATGGTTATGAGGTGATGTAACGAGATATCTAGATGTCTATATGTATGTCCGTATGTCTGTATATGTCGTGAAACCACGACTGTAGACGTAGCTAATACAAAAGTGCTGTATGCTGTCTGTACGTGTATACGTATGACTGACTGTACATGTAGTGGATCCATTAAGGAGTGAGCGGTCGGTACAAAGGAGTGGGTCGACCCGAGGAACGTGGTGAAACTGTGAGGTTTATCGGTGGATGAATCGTGCGACTGTACAAGGATCAAGAAGCATATGTTTATTCCAATTGTTGTTTAAATTGGTACATTTGTACTTACATGAGATTATTCGTGAATCTTAGTTAAATTCCAGGAGATTTGTGAATCTTACTGACAGTGCAGAAGACTTTTAACGTATTTAAAAACTTGAGATTGTTTGAATCCCAAGCCTAGTGTATACGTTAAACTATATGAATGTCTTAGTGTGTACTATTATTTGAAACTGAGGTTTCGTGAAGCTGTATATCAGAGAGATATTATTGGTTTATTTTCAATGTGTGAATGTAAGTATAGAGTGATTGAATCAATTGTATGTTGAGGGTGTTTTAGAATCACTGTATTTTTACATCATACATTTTTCTTTACTAATTAAGTTAACACATTTTCATCTTTCACGTATTGTGTTGAGTTATTCATTGAATCCAATACCCACTCGGTTAAAATTTTGCGACAGTACACACGTGACTGAAGATCAGCATATTACTTCTTCCTTAGTAGATCCAGAAGACAACCGTCTCAACATTGTTTCGCCAGTATGTTATTATAAAATGTCTCAGAAGTGAGTTAGAAGTTAGCAGCTGATGGATATTTCTCATTTTTTAAATTTAATGTATAACTTGATTTGTTTGTTTTTTTAAAATATTATTTTCAATTTTGATCGCAACACTTTCGTTCAACAGAACAGTAACCACCACACTGTACCAATGTTGTCAGGGATGGGCATCTGGAGATAGTAAAGACTGCAACGTGCGTATGTATATTTTACTTGAATATTTGTCTAAATATAACCAGATTCTCTTTTCAATAGTTGGCTTTCTCAAACTGTTGGTTCATATATGCATTTTTTTAAATATGACTCCACAGCATTCGCAAACACTCCTTAATGCAAATTTTATCATAACTCTTAACATAATTCATGTCCTGAATCATGTATCATGCACACAGTCAAAAGGTGTTTGTTATTGAAAGTATGAGCTTTCCAGTTATGGTCTATTTGGCAAGAAAGTTTGAGTAACATTCACCAGTTTTTTTAATCCAGTGATGTGAATAATTATTCTTTAATTTACCGTTTTGTAATTGTTTTTTAAAATGAATAATATACTT